>CM059586.1:44280000-44652500 GCA_030407085.1 Trichopria drosophilae
CAAAGAATTACCAAGGAGAAATTTTCGAGGGTAATGCGTGTAGGCAACTTTTGAAACAAGCAGACAAACTTGTTGATCCTGATATTTCTGAATATGTCGGAAATCTAAGACTTGTGCCATTCATTGGCGCATTTAAAGCTATGGATAAAGTTGTCTACTGTTGTTTCTCGGTAAAAGAAGTAGGACCAAATTTAGATCAGTATATTCTTTAACTGTCGAAAGCCTTCAAAAGTACCGAAGTGTCCGAAACGCTAAAAATTCACGTTATTAAAAACCATTTGAAACACTGTCTTCACTTTTTAGGTAATAGTGGGTTAGGTATTTGGTCAGAGCAGGCGGAAGAATCAGTCCATGCAGAATTTTTAAAACACTGTAATCGATAAAAAATAAATTCTATCGACGATTCAACTTATCTGCAAAGATTGAAGAAGGCAGTCAATGGTTAAAAATGAAAAATGAAGAAAACACGCACAAAAAAATAATAAAATTTTCGGTTAACGCACTGGACTTCGAAGTCGTAGGTCGTGAGTTCGATCCCCGTCTGGTGAACAATTTTTCGATTTCGTTTCCAAGCAGCAGCTCGCTGTTGGTAAGACGAGCCACGTTGTTTGTGTTTACGTTTCGAAAGTATTGTTTATCTGGCGGAAATCGACTCATGACCGCCGCTGTACTTGGTGTAGGTTTCTGCAGTCCTACATTTCATACACAAATGTGAAGTATGGCGCCATCTTTCTAAGTCGATCTGCAGCTCTCGCAAAATCATAGTAAAATAATAGGCAAAAACAATAGAGTAAAAAGGGCGATTCCGCCCGTTAATTAATAAATAAATAAAAAAAAAATTCCAAAAATACCAAAAAAAATAATAAAATTTCAAAATTATAAAAAAAATAATAAAATACCAATAATACAAAAAAAAAATACAAAATATAAAATTAAAAAAAATGGGACCGTAAAACCACCACGTCCACGTCGTGATCCTGGGGCAAGTTGAGCGTGGTTAATTAATTAATTTATAAATATATACTGTATAAGATTCAGTGAATAAGATTTATGAATTGTGTAGACAAAGTTATGTAGAGGGGTGGGGGGTTGGTGATTGTTTAGGGCTTTAAACATTTTTCTACTACTATCAATCACAATGTAGTCATATAATAATTTCTATATTTCAAATTATGATCATTTACGAAAAACTGACGTTTCACACAAACAGCCACTCACCCACCCACCCACCCACACACACACACACACACACACACACACACACACACACACTCAACCTCAACAAATTTAACACTGTTTTCCAAGGAGACGTTGGGGCTATCCTCAAGTGTTCCAAGACCCTCATGGAGAAGGAAGTGACAAATAAAACGATATGGATATGATAGCCACGCCGCATTGAGAGCGTTAGACAATCCAGTCCTCAAATCAGGTTTAGTCAGAGATACAAAGACCTGCCTACGTAATCTGGCTACGAGAAATAAACTCAGCTTGACTTGAATACCAGGCCATATGGGCTGGAAAGGAAATGAAAGAGCGGACACCCTTGCCAAGTCGGGAATAGTTAATAAAACTGACTTGACTGGGAGGGTGGCACTGCCATTTCAAGAAGGACTCAACCTGCTGGAGAGACAAATGAAATCCCAACAGATTAAAGAGTGGAATAAAAGCAAAGAGTGTAGCACAACCAAAAGCCTTGCGGGAGAGCTGCAGGCGGACAGGTGGGCTGAAAAACTGATCGAATTGGCAGGACAGAAATAAGAATCTTCATTGAAATCCTAACCGGACATGGAAATTTATATAAGCATAGTCACACCGTGGGAAGGAAACCTTCACTGATGTGCACTAGATATGATGAAAACAAGGAGGAATCATCCATTCACTTCCTATGCGAGTGCCCTGCCCTAATGGAGGCTCGAAGGAGATACCTGGATTCTCCATTTTTTAGTAAGGAGGAAGTGAAGGAGCGGACTCTCGGACAACCTTTGAGATTCTGCAAAGCAGTTGGATATCCAACGGAACCCTGGATAGCATCAGGAATAGCATACAAAGGCAAACAGCTAAATGTGCTGAATTCTGGGGTTCACCCCGAACCTGATGAAGACTTACCAATACCAATACCAAAATGATACATTTAATACGCATCATGAACACGCATGATTCCAAAAATAATAAATTTAAGAATTATATGTAATGAATTTGAAGTCAGTAGAATTTAAAAAATATTTTTTCAACATTGTTGAATAAACATTGGTTTCAAGTAAATACTGATTGAAAAAAGTTAAATTCTGATGAAATTTTAATGGAGAAACAATTTCGTTGGTATATTAACTGTTAACTAATCATTATTTAAGGAACCTTTTTTAATGTATCTGTTCAATTACTCTAAAATCTTATTAAAATAATTTGTATAATAATGGGTTTTCATATGCAGCATATTCTACTACTCTCAATCATGCTAATCAGTTTAGAACTTTAGAATAAAGTTTAGATATTGTGGTCATTAATTAATTGATTAACGCACGGGTCGAAAAGGTCAGAATTTAACGGACGCAAATAGGTCGTACTTATACCTGGAGACGGCGTTTTCGCAGTGAGGGTATGAAACATGCGGTACATAACTTCTGTGACAGACTTGAAGCCCGAGGAACAAAACTTCTGTGACACACATGAAGCACACCGCATAGAACTTCTGTGGCACATTCAACGATGATATAATGTAAAAATGCCCGCTAAAATTTTCGCACGCAGTAAGTTTTAAAATTAACTACACTCTGTGGCTTCTAATACAATCCATAAACAAAAGTGAGTTTCTTCCGGTCTTTTTTTATTTATGCGTTGTCATCGTAGCGCCATCTTTATCCGGGGAAATGTCGGGAAAGGGGTCTGCCAATGGTTGATTTAGGATATAGCATGTAATCTATTAAAATGAGGTTAAGAATTCTATAGGGGGCGTTATGATCGGAGATGCATGATCAATTATTTGTGGGCAGTAGAAGGGACGGAATCGGTGAAAGAGCAACAAGGAAGGGCTATACACGCAGTGTAGTAGCGGGCGCTGCTGGCCGTGGCGCTTCTATATCTCGTATATAGGGGCCATTGTCGGGGATGGTGGAGCTGGTATCAATCAGATTTGCATCACATAATGAGAACATTCTGCATTCGAGCTATCCCTTCATTAAAAAAAAGGACAAAGGACAGGTTATTTCCCCCGCGTTAATGACGATTTGTCTATTTGCGGGTCGGCTCTCGGGTGGAGAGGTACAGGACAGAGACAGACAGTACAATGACAGAACTAGGCATATACAACACAACACCCACCCAGAGCCAGTCCCCCCTACCCCAATATCGGTACCACCAGCAGATTCGGCGGTCTATGCCTTAGCGAGTACGACGCGGAGCTTATCCCCTCTTTATCCGAGATAAGACCCACGACGTACCGACCGCGGATAAGACGCTGACGGTACCGATAACTGCCGACGGGGGTCGGCAGCGGTCCCAAATTCGTACCTTCGCCCAGCAAAGTTCCCCGGTTATTCCACACTGGACATAAGCAGAGAAAATTGCAGGACGGGGATTCGAACTCGGGCCCTTCGCGACGTTCAGTTCGGGCGGACTAAGACTGACGCCTTAGCCCGCACGACCATCACGCCGACTATATCCCTTCATAAGAGGGAGAAGGAGAGGGGTGTTCCTAAATGGAAACTGGTTCATTTAACTTAGTATATTAAGGTGCCCACAGCTTTCGCCTTGCGGGTACCCCCCGTCTTTCTCGGGGCGGGTACTGATTTGAGTGCACGTACCATCAAAGCCAGTTGTGCCACCCGACGGTGCCAACAAGTCGGCTACCACGTTTGTGAATACAAACTGCCTGCATTGTATTTTCTGTTGGTTCGGAGAAACCATTCTAGCGTTACCACGACCCGTCAGAGGCCAACCCTGATTGCGATATCTACCGGACGGACACCGAACTCCGGAGCGCTCACCTCGTGGAACCCGCCGACGGGGGCTTGACACCGGACCCTCACTTCTCAGTACGGTGAGTATCTCGAGTCGTTTAACGACCAGGCATTCGACGGTAACAGACCAACCAAACGATCGGGTACGTGCGGTCGTCAATTCTCAAAGCTTGCTAAGAGAAGCGGATTCTTTCAAAAGCATTGCTTCGCTTCGACCCCTCCCTCTTTCTTGTGGACACAGATACTCGGTCCTCCATCTTCCAGAAGCCCTCTGCGGGGGAAAGTGGATCAGTGCACATCCCGATAATTCTGCCGCGATATTGCGCCATTCATTCATTTTTATGATATACGAACTGAATCGATATACAACTTCGCGACAAAACACGTCAGGCGAGCCTATTTGAATATTATTAATTCTGGAATTATTATTTCGAGAATTAATCTTTCAAATTTATTTATTTTTCCAGAGAGTGGTTGTAGAGGCACGTAGTATGGAAAGGGGAATTATAGGACGCTAGAGTTGTCTATTTTGTATAATGCTGGGTTGGGGTGGGCGAAGGGATGGGAAATTATTAGAGATGGTGAAGAGCTGCAAAGTGCACACCAATGGAACGACGAGAAAGAGGGAATTGATATATCTTGTCCATCCCCCAGAACTTTCATATCACTAATATAACCTTATTTTGTTTATTGTTTATCGTTTCTATGTAATAATTTACACTATATAAATGCAATTTTGATGCTGAAGGTTTAAAAAAAATGGTAAAATTTCATACTTTTGGCTTATCCTGATCAAGGTATAAAGGAACCTTTAGGACCTCGAAACATTTTGTCCATACTTGTGTATGGATTATAGAACACAGAAGCGGAATTTCGCTGTCGATAATTGGCAGTCAATAAAAACTTCAATACACAACTAATACGGCACTAAAAATAGTGGCACGAACGGATGCAACCTTCATACCATAACAATTTCACAATAGTCAAAATTAATAGCTATGAGGTGCGAACACAAAAATATGCGAAACTCGATCGAACGCAGTTGAAGACTGATTGTACGCTAAAGTTATTTCTTAAGACTATACGTGCTACGAAAATCTAGTTTTTTCATTATACAGTTCAATTTTTATATTACATATAATCGCGTTTCTACATTGATACGGCTTTAAATTACATTTAATTTGAATAATTGTAATACTCTCGACTGTCATTAGTAGTCTGTAATCTCTTCATTTTAGTTTCACCATTACTCCATTTGTTAAATAGTGTAAAGACTTCACTGGTTTAAATTTTTTTGAAATTAGTATCTCAGGATAAGCGATGTTTTTTGGAGAGTGGAGCGACGGCTGCGCATATCTTCGCGAATGAAGATCTTCAATATGGAGACGTCGTTGGAGTCATACACGTGCTTGGGGATCCCGGACTAATGGGAGATATTAAATTGAGTCTTCAAGAACATGATAGCCCCGTAATATTTTCAGAAAACTCTCGAAATTTAACATTAGTAAGGCCACTCGACAAAGAAGGCAAAGACGGCCCTTCCAGTGTATATATTAATGCAATTTGTGAAAGGAAAAATACACCAGATCCGGTAAGAAATTATTTACTGTTAATAAAAATAATTATATTATTATTTAATATATTTGGTATAAAACTTTATCTTTTCGAAATATATACATATACGAATTTGAATTGAAAAAATATTGGTTACCTTAATACACTGTTTACTGTAATTCAAATTAATAATCTCAAAATAATTACTCATTTGGCTGAGCATACTTTTCTCGTGTGCTATACAGGGTGTATCTAAAAGACCGGAATCGACCTACATCCGGAGGTAAGTTTTTTTTCCGGAATCGAATGGTGCTGGAAATAATTTTCTGGAATGTAGGTTTTTTTTTAATTGAACGTTAAAAACGTATTTATTTCGGGGGTATTGCGTCAGCGAAACAATTGAGACAAAGAACGATCGGCCTTTGTGCTATGTTTTAGTTCGTTCGCGGGATTCGTTGACAATTGAAAATCAAATTCGAAATTCCCGGGAAGGCAGGTTCGAACTGACAACTGATGACAGGCAATTTCTAACCAATATTACCAAGCCCATTCGTAGACAGCAACGGCTTCTAGTATGGCGTAATGAAGCAAATATAGAACGATGATTGCTATTATTAATATGATTTCATTAATTTATGTACTAACCTTACTCTTTTCGTCGCACAGGATACTGAAGCGCTATTACGTAATAAATTGCCGCGCATAAAAAATGAAACATTGTCGGTTTTAAAAACATGCAAAATAGTATAAAACGAAAAATTTTTTTTATGCGCTTGGGTTTAAATTATTAAGAATTAAATAAATTGACCATTTTCGGCCTGTTTCGCATGCTTTGTATTATTGCGAATTTGGAAAATTATTCCCTATATTGACATAAATTTATGGTAAATATTTGAGCAAAAATGTGTAGAATTTTCGAGAAATTTTAAAGTTTCAAACGAAAAACATCGCCTACACGGATATAAAAGTTGGTATAACCAACTAAATGGTTGATTCAACCAACAGTTGGTTATTCCAACTAACTTTTTTTTCCGTGTACGAGATTCAGCAAATGAAAATTAATTGTCTTTATCGGGTAAAAAAATGGCACGCGAAAAAAATGTAACATTTTCTTTATTTTTAAAAAAATTGAATTACTAATTTTTGTAAAAACAGAAATGGTCAAAATCTTACTAGAAATACATTATCATACGAGATTTATGCCTACTATTTTTCTAAATTTTCAATTCATTCATAATTTTGAACATCTGAAATGAGTGCTCACAAAATTATTACTAAATACATATCCTTTTACTTTACTTAACTTAAAATTCCTTATATTCCGAACAGTAAAATCAAAAGGTCTGAGCGGTTATACTACAAATCCCGGCAATGCTCACTTAAGTTTACTTTACGACATACTTAGTGGTTGCAATCGTCAACCCATGTATTTGATTTATGATTTATGATTTATTATTTGTTTATTTAAGTAAAAGGACCGTACATACCACGAAATTAATCTAATTCTTAATATTTACTTATAAGCGGTCGAGAAAAACATTAAACGTTGCTTTCGCAACGAATATTATATCCTTTTACTTTGTTTAAAGAGAAACATTCAATGGCCTATGACATTTTAGTTTGAAGAAGAATGCTCCAATGTACATGTTTTTGTTATTGCGCAAACATTGACAATTAATATTTTCATTTCAGTTTAAGAATATGATGGACAACTAAAATAACAGAAAGTTGACAATTAATATTTTCAATATTTCATTATTTCTATGAAATATACTTAGTAATGTAGGTGAACTCAGAAATCAAGGTTTTAAGAATTGTAAGACGAATGCAGTCGCGTAATTTGAAATGTTGCAATAAAATAATAATATTGGAAAACGTAAAAAAGTCAAAAATTGCTTTGAAATGTGGACATTTAAAAAGAAACAGAGTATAATATTTATCTTGTTTTTAATAACCGACCTCTTGTCTTCATTAAATTTTTCATGTATAAATTATCAACTCTGATATTTTTCGATATCACGCCCCTAGAGACTCCGTATGTGGATTTTGAATTTTGCATTTCTTTTAGCAGAAGAGGGTATAATCTCGCGTGTTCGAAACCGCTCCAAGTATTCATTAGATTTTTCACATCAAAGATTTTGAACATGCAAGATTATAAATCTTATCTGGTAGGAGAAATGTAAACTTAAAAATTCACGTACTGAGCTAGGGACGTGAAATCGGAAAATATCACAGTAGATCATTTATTTAAAAATCTAACGATTATTTGAAGCCTTTTTGAACACGCGAGATTATACCCCCTTTTGCTGGAAGAAATGCATAATTCAAAATCCACATACTAAGACTCTAAGGGCGTGAAATCTAAGAATACCCATTTGTGGATAAAAATATTTTAGATAAAATTATGGAACATTACGGAGTGTGTCATATAGACCCCATGATTGGTGACTGCAGGACCAACGTCGTGTGTGCTGTTATACAGATCCCACAAAAAACACTTCTTGTAAAAAAACTCGCCAAGTTCTTATTAGTAAAACATAATTACCACAAAAAATGCTATCAGAATTAAATTATGTACAATTATAAGGCTATATTCGTATTCTACAAAAAGCAGTGAAATCACGTAATAGGACCAAGTTCTTTCTAATGAATAAAACTATCCAATATACAATAATTTGGAAATAAAATTTTGCGTACATTCAGAATACCACAAAATTGTTCAAAAAACTTCTTTGAAATCAAAGCAATTCTTATCATTTGTTTAATGAAATTACCATTTAATAAAAAAATGTTATTAATGAATTTAATGAACTTTAAAAATCGACGCAATATCATCAATAATATACACATTGCAAGCATTCCACAACTGGCTTGTCAAAAACTTGGCTGCCCTTTAAATCAAGATTTGGGAGTTAAGAAAAAAACGCCGTCATTTAGTAATTTGTTTATGATGTTAAGTTACCCAAATTACAAAACTATTTTTCTGAAAATGAAGTTCTTGCAATTTTCAATATGGTATCATGTTTCTAGATAGCGCCATATTGCCATTCGCCAAAAATGTATGCTAAATATAATAAATTGCAGAAGTGTACAGGAAGTAAAGCAGCAATTATGATATTGTATTGCATTGACAAGCAATATCTCGAATGGTTAACAAAGAATGGTTCATCTTACAAAGCTACGAAATATGCCCCTCCGTTGTCGGTCGGGTGCTACCGTTACAGCCTCCAAACCCAATGTTTTTCCTTAATTTATTATGCTTTTTTCCCTTCGTCTCATAATGCAATAATAAATACCCCATTTTTTGTATTAGTTTTGTTTACTAATAGAGTTATATAATACTAGATTTTTTGTCGTATCAAATATTGTATAGATGAATATTTTTTTGTGCAAATGAATGTAAATGCTGTGATGAAAAATTAACTAGAATATGTGCGTAACGAAATATAAGAAATTGCAAATAGTATAATAATGTATTGACTAACAAACTAATGCATGTATTCTGAAAATTGCATGACATTTCGAAATGGGGACCATTCTTCGGGGACCAAGATTCTCCGAAAAACTTGGCTAAAAGGACAGCCAAGTTTTTGACAAGCTAGTTGTGGAATGCTTGAATAAGAGTCAATGTGTATATTATTGATGATATTGCATCGATTTTTAAAGTTCATTAAATTCATTAATAACATTTTTTTATTAAATGGTAATTTCATTAAACAAATGATAAGAATTACTTTGATTTCAAAGAAGTTTCTTGAACAATTTTGTGGTGTTCTGAATGTACGCAAAATTTTATTTCCAAATTATTGTATATTGCATTAATGGATAGTTTTATTCAGAACTTGGTCTTATTACATGATTTCACTGCTTTTTGTAGAATAAGAATATAGCCTTATAATTGTACATAATTTAATTCTGATAGCATTTTTTGTGGTAATTATGTTTTACTAATAAAAACTTGGCGAGTTTTTTTACAAGAAGTGTTTTTTGTGGGATTTCACTCATTTTTGCTAATATACAATAGTTGATAAAAAATACCATGTGTAATATCATATTTTTGAAAATGTAAACTTCAAGAACGTATAAATCCTTAGAATTTCTTGGACATGTTTTGTTTGTTACAATGTTGCCGTTTACATGAATCCTAGATTTTGCATTGCGTAACATACTCGTGTAGTGCCCTTGTTTGCAGGTATCTCCAATACATATACAAATCCGAGTAGATTATTTGACCTTGAAATTACCTCCAAGTGCGACCAAAGAATTATAACTAATAGATGAAAAAACTATGCTCTCTATGCTGGCTTCACCAGGTGCTCTAAACATAGTTTTCGCGACTACCCTTTTAAGACCCGGCACAAATATTTTATTTGATAAAATGAAAAATTACAGAGCGCGATACCTGGACCCCCTAATCGGCGATCGTTAACAACTGGTGAACTTATTTTAGCTGATCATATAATAAAGAATAGTTATTTTCGCACGGTGGGCGTAAAGTACGACTTTACGCCCCACGTACGAACATTATTTTTCTAATACGTAGGCGGAAAGACATGCCTCGTTGCGCATCGATTTGAAGGAGTAAAACTGACTTTCACAACTATTGGACGTTAAGTGAAACGTACATGGAGAGAACTGTGAAAGGATGAAACTGTAGGTAATCCTTCACCACTGTACTAACCGAGAATCATTCCAATCGTCGGTGGGGGTAACTTTGCGCCTTAGGGTTCACTTTACGCCTAGTAGGCGTAAAAGTCAACTTTACGCCCGCAAAAAGAGGCGTAAAGATGTACTTTACGCCTACTATGACGAAAAAGTATTTTCAATCTCTGAAATGGTGATGCTAAAACTGATATGAGATAATCCGCGAAACTTTTAATATTTAGGAAAATGTACATAAAAATGATAAATTTAGTATTATTGATGAACAAAAAAATTTTGTTTGTATAAAGTGGATGTAGAAAAATATCACACAACGGATTTTGTTGATGGAGAATAATAATTTTCGCATGTAAAAAAATTAAACTATGTTATTTTTAAAGATTTGCTTAGGAAACTGTCCTGTATTTTTTGTCTTCCGGCTGGAAAAAAAATGTACGTTTTTAGATAGGACCGCAAAAATTTGTTTGTGTCATCTCTTGATATTATACTTTTAAAACATTTAATTTACGAGGGCGTGCCCATATTATGAAATAAAATATAACATCAAAAATGGAAGAAACTAAATTTTCATAAAAATGAATTATTTTTACATACCATTATTTTAAAAATGTAAGTTTTGAAAAAAAACAACAATACATGTGTGTTTGTACTCATAATAACCATTGAGAGTAAATTTTTAAAATTGACGTGGCATGTAATAAAAAAAATGCAGTGCTTTAAAAATCCTTACTCTGTGCGCCCCCCGTTTCGAAATATCTTACTTTTGAACTGCACGCTATTACTACAATTTGAAAAACGACAAAATGCATTGCTCTTTTTTGTTTGCTATATTTTCAAGTGTATGTCACTATTTTCATGTGATTATACTTGTACCGACCTGAAATAAAGACAGAACAAAAATATCATATTAACTAATTAAAGGAAGAATACTTTTTTTTGTTACATATTCCTTTCCATTATTACGAATTAGAATGTTATTATATTAATTAATTAAACGAAGAATGTTACTATTTGTTATGTAGTCCTTTATATTGTTACGAATTAGATTAGTAGTTAATAAAGAATAAGTAATTTATTTGAAAACTGTGTACATTTTAATAATTATATTAGTGAGGTTTTCCTACGTATATTTCCGGAATGGTGTATGAGAGAGAGAGAGGGAGAGAGAGAGAGAGAGAGAGAGAGAGAGAGAGAGAGAGAGAGAGAGAGAGAGAGAGAATATAGCATGTACAACCGTGATTTGCGGACATAAAAACCACGAAAAGCGATTTTTGCATCGATAAACAATTGTGCAGCCTTGCAGTTACTTTTTTTGTGTGTAACATTTTCATTTAATTTTTTTTGTGTCTAAACTTTGCCATTGAATCAGTAAAATCGATTAAGAATTATGGAATAGATTCTATAAGGACTTATTCAGAAACTGCACAAAAAACATCACTTTTGAATAAAATTCTGAATATTGCCTAAAAAAAAAAAGTTCTTTAAAAAATGAGTGGCGCGATATAAATATTGATATTTACACCATATGCAATAATAAAAACAACATTGCAACTGCGTGCCAATAAAAAAATTATTTATTATTTTTATGGGTCAAATGTTCTAAGTATCGCGGAATTCCTCGTATATGTAATTGTTTTGGAGATTTGTTTTAAATTAAACAAAAAGAGCTGTTTAAGAAAAGATAAGGAGATGTTTATCATAAATGAAGACTATTTAGATAAGAGCGTATATTCATTTCATATATTTCAAATTAGAGTACAAATTTGAAATAAAATAACATACAAATTTATTTATTTATTTATTTATTTATTATGACAACATACATTGTAAGCATTCAACTGGCCCACAATTTCGGAAACACCTTCATAGAAATAAGAAGTCCAACATTGCTGCCTATGAGATCACACAAAACTAAGATCTGCTTGAAGCATAGCTTGAAAATGGAAATTTTGTAGCTTCTGAAATTCTAAGAAAATGTAAGCAATCTTTTCTCAAATGTGATGTTGAAATACTACATTTATGAGCGAAAAGAAATCGAAAATGATTAAAAACAAGTGCGAATAACCGTATTATGAATTTGAATCATTTCTCGTAATGTCATATGTTGTTATTATTTTCAGCTCTAAAGTTCATCCCGCTTCATGCATGTTTAACATTTTTGAAGCAATTCCTGGCATTTTGAGTATGGAATGTACTAGAAATATTTTACAGAAATAAATTAACCCATTGAGTCACGCATTTTTCCTTTTGTCCAATTTATATAAAAATTGTTACTCGGGGTTTGTTGGGGTCGCTGATTATTAATCCGAGGTTAGTTTTACGAAATTCAAAATGTTTGATTCAATATGGCGGACAAACATTTTAAATATAACTGCATTTGGACAAAGTTTGGTACCCTGGGGTTTTCGGGATCGCTGATTACGAATCCGAAGTTAGACTTGTGAAATTCAAAATGACGCATCCAATATAGCGGAAAAAATTTAAAATATAATTCTATTTGGACAAAATTTGTTATTCGGGCGTTTTCGGAGTCGCTGATTATGAATCCGAAGTTATTTTTTCGAAATTCAATATGGCAGATTCAATATAACAGGCAAAAATTTAAGATGTAATTCTATTTGGACAAAATTTGTTACTCGAGGATTTTTATTGCGGCTGATTAAGTATCCGAATTAGTTTTAAAAATCTCAAATCTAATATAACGTGTGCACATTGTAAAATTTACACTTTGAACGATATCCGGTATTCCGGCAAATTTCAGGTAGCTGATCGTAAATGCGATGTTACCCGCGTAGAAAAATATATGTGTGAAGGATTATGTAAAAATTGAAGCTAATTAATTGTATGCCATATATATATATCCTCTTTTCCATTTTGAATTTTGCAAATCTAACCTCGGACTCGTAATCAGCGACCCCGAAAACACTCGAGTATCAAATGTCGTCCAAATACAGTTATATTTAAAATTTTAATCCGTCATTTTGAATTTCAAAAAACGAACCCCGTATTCGTCAGCGATACCAAAAATCTCTATGAAAAAATTTTCAGAAAAAAATAATGGGAGGTTTTCTTAAAACTGCATTTATTCGAGAAAAAACTCATATTTTAAACTCGTATTTAAAAACAAAATATTATTAGACACAAGCTAGTTGTGTCGGAAAGGCAAACCACTAGTATTTGCTGCTCTCTGTAAATGATACATGACATTACGACAAATAATTTAAATTCTTAATACCGTTGTTTACACTTTTTATAATCTTTTTCAATTTCTTTCCAGCAATCAACTACGAAGATTTTTTTGTAAATTATAAACTACACTTACAAAATCATTTCAACATTACATTGAGAACAGTTCACTTACGTTTTTATAGAGATTCTGCAGCTACAACTTTTTATTTTTTTCACTGGCAAGGATACTATCAAGCCACAGACCGCTATCAAAACTCCAAGCAGGTTCTCCAACCTACTTTTCAGACGGATCTCAATTGTGCCATCTCATAGTAACGTCAATATTTTTTTCACAAAGGTGTCTTCTTCTTCAATTCCACACACGTCAAATCTCATTGCTGTTCGTACTAAACGTAAAGCACTGCCGCTGATCAGCTGAGCGCAGGCCGTCATATTGCAAGATCTGTTTCAGTCCGGTCGCGAAGTCCCGACGCTTGTCCTTGTTGCACTTATTTTGAACGACATCATTCTATATCTATGTCCTCACGTTCGCTAACGGAGATATCAATCCTTGTCGCTCTAATGCTAAACGGCATCTATCTGTTTCTATGTCCCAAAATCCGATGAAGGAGAACATCTTTCGATCGTTGAAATCATGAAAAATGACAAGCAGCTCATTGATATCTCACGAACCACTAAACCGATTTCAATAGGACTAGGCTTAAATGAAAGATTAAAAATAATAAAAAATACTGGGCATAGCATGATTAAAAAATTTTCTGGAGGTGAAGCGTAGACGAAACATATGTGTTCAATGTTGTGACAGTTCTACTATGCTAACGGTAAAGGAGTAGCGGTCGCCGCGCGCTAAGAACTTGACGCGACGAGCGACCGCTCCTCTTGATAAGTTCGTGAATATTCATTTTAAATTCGTAGTCATTTCGTTACTTTCGATTTTTTTAATTTCAATTAATAATTCATTTTCAATTATGATTATTTTTACTTGAATTCATAATTCATTTATAATTAAGACTGTTTTTTACTAGAATTCATAATTAATAATTATTCGCTTTGGTTTAAATTAATATGCAATCTTTGCCGTGGTGAAGGAACAATTTTGCAATTGCGTAAAATTCGTATTCACTTTAATATTGACTCGTCAATGTGTTTTCTTTTGTAATATTCTAAGTAAATCACGAAAATGTTCTTAATGTATACAGCGCTAAACGGACGGAAACAATAGACGCGTTCCACAAAATTTATAGCTAAATAAAGACCGATTGTATGGTTCAATAATAAATTTACAAATTTTGACGTTTTCGTTTGGATAGATTTCGAAATCAATTGTTGCTCGGAGACTTGCGATTTTTAAAAATAAGAAAATATAACGAGATGGACTTTAAAAGTATGAGTATTAGTAATAGTTTCTATATATTCAAATACAGTTTTTAAATAAATATTTACTTGGAGTAAACATTCTTCAAATTTGAAGTTCATTCATCTTACACCTCTTTAAAACCTCGATTTTAGAGTTCACCTACGCTGCTAAGTATATTTCATACAAAAAAAGGACAAAGGACAGGTTATTTTTCCTCGCGTTAATGACGAATATGTCTATTTGCGGGTCGGCTCTCGGGTGGAAAGGTACAGGACAGAGACAGACAGTACATGACAGAACTATAGGCAGATACACACACAACACCCACCCAGATCCAGTCCCCCCTACCCCAATATCGGTACCACCAGCAGATTCGGCGGTCTGTGCCATAGCGAGTACGACGCGGGGCTTATCCCATCTTTATCCGAGATAAGACCGACCGCGGATAAGACGCTGACGGTACCGATAACTGCGGACGGGGGTCGGCAGCGGTCCCAAATTCGTACCTTCGCCTAGCAAGGTTCCTCGGTTATTCCACACTGGACATAAGCAGAGAAAATTGCAGGACGGGGATTTGAATTCGGGACCTTCGCGACGTTAAGTTCGGGCGGACTGACGCCTTAGCTCGTACGACCATCACGCCGACACAGTCGTTACAATATTTCAATACATAAATATATATAAATTACAATATTTCAATTACAAATATATATAAATTACAATAAATTACACTAAATATATATATATATATATATATATATATATATATATATATATATATATATATATATATATATTTAAATTACAATACTTCAGATGAAATCATGAAACATTACGGAGTGTGTCATCTAGCCCCCACGATTGGCGACTGCAGGACCAAAGTCGTGGGTGCTGTTATACAGATAATTTCTCGAATATTCATTTTAAATTAATAATGATTTAACGACATTCGATTTTTTTTTAATTTCAATTCGTAATTCATTTTTACTTGTGATTTATATTTTTTAAATTAATAGGCCATTATTAATTGTTAATTGTATTTTGAATATTCCTTGTCAAGCGTTACAAATAATAATTTTTTTTTTAATTTTCAGGAGCCATGAATTATTTATGATTTCGAAAAAGTTATTTCTAATGAATTATAAGAAAAAATCACGAAAATTTAAAAAGAACTGAATAACAAAATCTGCACAAACTTCGTCATCTTCTTGTAAATAGAGTTATGTTCGAATACACAAACCTCGTCTTCAAAATTCTCCACTTTCAAGAAAATCGAGGTGTCATAGCGGTAAGTTAATGTATACGCCGAAAGTAAGAAAAAGTAAGTATACCTGACTAATTGGTTTCAACAAGTACTATACTTGCAACTACGGAAATCTAACCAATATACAATAGGAACTGTGGTTGAACCTTAAGAATCTGGTTGATTAAATGGTAAATGATACAGTGTGTTTGCTTTTCTTGCTAAACAGTATTATGACGTTTGTAAGAAAGCATTGTATGTAAAATAAAAAATCTGAGTTGACTATGACGGTATCTAATAACGAGTTGACTGATCGCCTTGAAATTTATAGACGTCTATCAAGCTGGCAGAGCAAGGTCGCCCAAAACGAAAAAAAATACTACTATACTAATTCTACTAATTATGTGCTTTTTATGTGCTAATTATGTGCTCTAATTAAAAATTGTGTGCTCCTAACGTTTTTCTAAGAATAGACATTTTACAATGTACTGCTGGCATGACGCAAGCTAGCAGAGCACACTCACAAAATCGATGAAGGACTAATCGGGTACAATCCGGAAAAGGTGCATAATTATGTGCTTTTTATGTGCTTTTAAACTATGCAAACCCCGCTAAATCCAAATACCAGCCCTTATCGCAAAAACGACGCTTAGCAAAGAATCCAACCCACAAAAATGCTTAAAAAATTAAGTAAATGTGCCAACAAAGAAGATACGTAATATTTTCTATGTACAGAGAGACATTCCGATCTTTACGCTAACGGATGCAACAATTATCCAATTTCGCGATCAAACCCTCATTTGAAAAGCCCTTAAGGAAAAAAATGCATTATTTAAGAAGGGAAAGTAACATAAAATTATTTTACAGATGAAAAAGTACCCTTGAGTAGTTTACTAAACGATAAGACTATTACCGAATTTTGTGCTTCAACCCCCATTGAAAAAAAAACCACCCTTAAGGGAAGAAAATGCATTATTTAAGAAGAGAAAGTAGCACAAAATTATTTTATAGTTAAAAAGTACCCTCGAGTAATTTATTAACCAATAAGATAATCCCCGAATTTTGTGTTTCAACCCTTATTGAAAAAAAACCCACCCTAAACTGAAAAAATACATTATTTAAGAACGGAAAATAGCAAAAAATTATTTTATAGCTGAAGCCTTATCCTTGAGTCATTTACAAACCAATAGGACTAATACCAAATTTTCTGCGCTAACCCTCATTGGAAAAATCCACCCTTAAGGAAAAATAATGATTTTTTATGAAGGGAAAGTAGCACAAAATTATTTTACAGTTGAAAACATACTCTTGAGTTATTTATTAACCAATAAGTCTAACCCCTAATTTTGTTCTCGAACCCTTATTGAAAAAAAAAACACCCTCAAAGGAAAAAAATGCATTATTTAAGAAGAAAAAGGTGCACGAAATTATCTTATAGTTGAAAACGTACGCTTGAGTCATTTACTAACCAATAAGACAAATACCCAATTTAGTGCATCAACCCTTATTGAAAAAATCCACCAATAGTCATTATTTACGAAGGGAAAGTAGCACAAAATTATTTCATAGTAGAAAACGTACCCTTGCGTGGTTTACTAAACAATAAGGGTAATACCGAATTTTGTGCTCCAACCCTTATTGGAAAAACTTCACCCTTAAGGTAAGGTTATCATTATTTACAAAGGGAAAGTAGCACAAAATTATTTTATAGTTGAAAACGTAACCTTGAGTCATTTATTAACCAATAAGACTAATGCTGAATTGTGTGCTCGAACCCTTATTGGAAAAAGAGTATGTTTAAATATAAATAAATGGAAATTTGTGCAGGTGGTAAAGGGGAGCAGACACCCCACATATTGAATCATTGATATATCAGTGATCCAAATGTGCCAATTCTTTTTTTTAACATCATTTTCTACCATTTATTTTTTCGAACATGAATAATTTATATTTTCTACGCCAAACGACAATTTTACAAATCCATACTAGAAATTGTTTGAAATCGTGAATAAAATTAACAAATAATTTTTTTCAACGAAAAATTTAAAATATTGTGGACTTTGAAGGGTTTTTGCTTTTTTTGGCTATGTTCTGCCGCGTTTTGACAAGAAAACAGTTCTCCCGTAACTGAAAATCATAATTTTAATGTTTTTCGTGGTCGTTCATTATGAATCCGGAGTCAGATTCGCGAAATTAAAAATGGCAGCCCCAATATGGCGAACGTCTTAGGGAAATATTCGTATTTTGTAAATATAAAAAATACTATCGTGTTCTACGCAAAATTCTGAATAAAAATGCCGTACATCATTTTCTTCCATGACGTGTTGATTTCCACGGCTCCTCCAGTTAAACAAATATAATTCAAATTTGGCGGCTTTTTCCTGCAATGCATTAGGTAGTAATTGCGTTAAATGTGTGGAAATGTTCCACCTGCACAAATTTAAATTTATTCATATTGAACTATGTAACAATTTAATAGATTTTCATCAACATTTTATAAAATATTATGAAATTGGAATCGACAATGTTTTTTGAAAATACAGACTTCTGAAGATATTTCAATAAAAAGAAATGCTGAGTTAATTAGGAAATAACAATGCAATGTACAATATTTGTACAATTTGGAGGAAATATATTTTTTACCAAAATTGAATACAATTTGAATATCAACATACAAATTTGGCAAATTATCTATTGTTGTTTCTGCTTTCACACCGAAAAGAACAACGGATGAATTGCAAATACGATATCACAGTCAGGGGGTATGAAAATATCTTGGAGGTGGTTTCACATTTGTGCTACTTTCCCTTCTTAAATAATGCATTTTTCCCTTAACGGTCGTTTTTTTCTAGCTAAGGATTAGAGCACAAAATTCGGTAATTGTCTTATTGGTTAATAAATGCCTCAAGGATATTGTAAAATAATTTTGTGCTACTTTCTATTCTTAAATAATGCATTTTTTTTCATTAAGGCTGGGTTTTTTCCAATGAGGGTTGAAGCACAAAATTCGGTTTTAGTCTTATTGGTTAGTAAATTCCTCAAGGCTACGTCTTGAACTATAAAATAATTTTGTGCTACTTTCGATTCGTAAATAATCATTATTTTCCCTTAAGGGTGGATTTTTCCAGTGAGGGTTAGCGCAGAAAATTTGGTATTAGTCCTATTAGTTTGTAAATGACTCAAGGATAAGGCTTCAGCTATAAAATAATTTTTTGCTATTTTCCGTTCTTAAATAATGTATTTTTTCAGTTTAGGGTGGGTTTTTTTCAATAAGGGTTGAAACACAAAATTCGGGGATTATCTTATTGGTTAATAAATTACTCGAGGGTACTTTTTAACTATAAAATAATTTTGTGCTACTTTCTCTTCTTAAATAATGCATTTTCTTCCCTTAAGGGTGGGTTTTTTTTCAATGGGGGTTGAAGCACAAAATTCGGTAATAGTCTTATCGTTTAGTAAACCACTCAAGGGTACTTTTTCATCTGTAAAATAATTTTGTGCTACTTTCCCTTCTTAAATAATGCATTTTTTTCCTTAAGGGCTTTTCAAATGAGGGTTGGATCGCGAAATTGGATATTTGTTGCATCCGTTAGCGTAAAGATCGGAATGTCTCTCTGTACATAGAAAATATTATGTATCATCTTTGTTGGCACATTTACTTAATTTTTAAGCATTTTTGTGGGTTGGATTCTTTGCTAAGGGTCGTTTTTGTGATAAGGGCTGGTATTTGGATTTAGCGGTTTGCATAGTTCAAAAGCACATAAAAAACACATAATTATGCATCTTTTCCGGATTGTACCCGATTAGTCCTTCATCGATTTTGTGAGTGTGCTCTGCTAGCTTGCGTCATGCCAGCAGTACATTATAAAATGTCTATTCTTAGAAAAACGTTAGGCGCACACCATTTTTAATTAGAGCACATAATTAGCACATAAAAAGCACATAACTAGTAGTATTAGTATAGTAGTCTTTTTTTTCGTTTTGGGCGACCTTGCTCTGCCAGCTTGATAAACGTCTATAAATTTCAAGGCGATCAGTCAACTCGTTATTAGATACCGTCATAGTCAACTCAGATTTTTTATTTTACATACAATGCTTTCTTACAAACGTCATAATACTGTTTAGCAAGAAAAGCACACACACTGTATCATTTACCATTTAATCAACCAGATTCTTAAGGTTCAACCACAATTCCTATTGTTTATTGGTTAGATTTCCGTAGTTGCAAGTATAGTACTTGTTGAAATCAATTAGTCAGGTATACTTACTTTTTCTTACTTTCGGCGTATACATTAACTTACCGCTATGACACCTCGATTTTCTTGAAAGTGGAGAATTTTGAAGACGAGGTTTGTGTATTCTGTATAATACAATACTTGTATTGTTAAAAATGATCTTTCTGAAATTCGGAATAACACGTGTCCTCTTATTTTCTTTGAAGAGTGTCATATTCAATCGCCAGCTACATCTAAAATTTTCTCCTCTCCGTCCTGCTTGATCTAAAATGGATTAGATCTCAATAATATGAACTTCAAAACAATGCGAACATTTTAGTTTGAAGCACAATGATATACATCCTTTTGTAATTGCGCCAACATTGACAATTAATATTTTCAATATTTGATACATTTGTATGAAATATACTTAGCAGCGTAGGTGAACTCTAAAATCGAGGTTTTAATGAGGTGTAAGATGAATGAACTTCAAATTTGAAGAATGTTTACTTCAAGTAAATATTTATTTAAAAACTGTATTTGACTGTATTTATTTACAGTATTTTTAAAGATTAAGAAACTGTTACTAATACTCATACTTTTAAAGTCCATCTCGTTATATTTTCTTATTTTTAAAAATCGCAAGTCTCTGAGCAACAATTGATTTCGAAATCTATCCAAACGAAAACGTCAAAAGGACCCCGCACAGACCTTGTGGAAATTGGCTTTCGGTGGATTTTCTCCAAACTGCGGGAAAATGTTGTTCATACCAAGCTGATCAAAAGTTCTCATGGCCATAACTTCCGTTAAATCAGGATTTTGGCTCTATGGGCTCTTAAAGGTTGGTAACTTGCGATGTTCTTTTCGTGGGTATTTTGTTCGTTAGTTTGGTCCTTTTTCGTTTATTCCGCACGATTCGTGATTTTAACGTGATTCAATCCTGGCCATGAATCTGAATCGTCCACTTTTACTGTGCCATATATTAAAATACTTTTTGTTGCAATTTTATATTACTTTTATGCTTTAAGAAAATTGTATACGTTTGTTTGAAGTTTCCGGCATACATTTCTTACAGTGTCAATCTCGCAACTGATGTTTTTATTAAAAATGTTTCGTTCCATAAGCGTACACAAACAGTTAAATTTCTTTTTTGAAAACAGCAATTCATGAAATAATTTAATTACTTGATAACTATTTTAACTTTTACGGTAGAGTCATAAAATATTCACTAATGAGGAACTGTTCGTATCTTGACGAAAATAGATAGATTATTACTTTCAGTTCTTTTTTATTAAATTTTATCTCAATTCAAAAACTTCATTCATCAAACCTTACTCTATAATGAAATTTAGGTTTGACTAGGCTCAAGGATTCAAAAAGTATTAATTTAATCAATGAAGTATAATGAATGAAATAAAAAAGTAAATAAATGAGTTTCTCGTAAAAGATAATAAAAAAAGCAAGATCATGTTTTTCTGGGTACATGTGTACAGTCGCGTCCTGGACATTGAGGCTACAGACGCTAAAGCCAGGAAGGCATCCATGCTGTAATCGACTCCTATTATTAAAATACTTGTTACGGCCTTTAAGGACGCAGTAAAATAATTCGCTTTTAATAATACTAGAGAACTAATCCTGGAAACCATTCTCACAAAAGGGCGATAGTACTTTGAGTATTTCTACAAATCTACGGCCACGTTGTTTGTTTACATTTCGATGTGTTGTTTACAAGGCGGGAATCGACTCTCGGCCGCTGCTGTACTTGATGTGGGTTTTCTGCAGTTTCCTACATCTTCGACAAATGTCAGTATGGCGCTATGTAAGTCGATCTGCAGCTCTCGCTATATCGACGTACAGAGTCTCTAGCGGCCAGGGTTTGATTCCGACATTCGTAGTTTTTACTACAAGGCTCGATTGTCGAATCAAAATTCTGCCTGGTTGAATTTCGACTACGAGGTTTAGCCAGGGGAGAGGTTCTGACTACGGGGCCCCAGGTCATCTGGTCCTCGAACGGTGGGTATAAGCGCCCATTAGCCTCAGAGGGCAGATAGCCTCAGAGAGCAGAAAGGGCCCTCTATCTACAGGGCGGCTTTTCCCCAATAATGACTGGCGTAACTGCAACCTGGTTTGGTTTCCCAGATATGACGGTGTAGGGATCCGGTCCTTGATATGAAGGTCTGTGCGTGAGTCTTTCGCATACCTCCACCGCCGGCTCTGGGCAAACAAACTTTCTGTTATCAGCCAGCTTAGCTAGCTTATCTGCAATCTCATTGCCATTAATTCCGCAGGGTCCTGGGATCCAGAACAATGTGACGCGTTTATTGTCGGTTAGTCTATTCAAGGAGTGTTATCCGTCCCAGGCCAGACCCAACCTTGTATAGCAAGTATCCAAAGTCCTGATAGCGTCTCTACTAATAGTAATACTTTGTTCATGGTCCTCCTCCCATGTTCTATGAGTACAATGGATGATGGTCATTGACTTTGCTTGTAATGCATTGTTTGCGGTTTCTAGCGGGTGAGTAGAACCGCTACCGTTTCGTCTTCTATAGACCCCTGCCCCTCTCCTGCTCTTAGTGCAACTGATCCATTCCTGAACCAGTTGTTGCCCCCGAGGAGGGATGATTTGTTCTTTCGCCAATCTTCCATAGTTGATTCTATATCTTTTTTGGAATAAGAAGCAAAGTGAAATACGTACTGCAATCTTCTGCAGTTCCGTACCCTGATAAATAGCTTATATAGGTCGGATTCTTTTATCGGAACCTCTTTAATTGATAACATCTTGATCCTCCGCCATGCCTTCGCGGCCTCGGTTTTCCAGGTAATATATATTTTGTATTCCTGCTCAATCAATACAATACATCGTTTATTCAAGAAGAGTTTGCGTTGTTATAAAGTTATTAATCGCATTTGCATCTCTTTTTACTATATATCAATAATTTATCCTTGCATTCTAATGTTTCAATATTAGTTATTATAATATTAGAATTGCTACAAGTTCATATACTAAAGTTATTTAAAACAATGTGTACAAAGTTAACAAATTTCCACGCCTGCGTTTCATTTAAATTTTTCAACATGAATAAAAATTCATGTCCTTTGTTCTCATCAGTTATTTTACAGTTAATTATGGCATGATATAAGTCATTTGCTTCTTCACATGTTTCACAATAAATTTTACATACATTACATTACTATTGATACCAAGAGTCTTTTGCGCAAATTTCAAGCTACTATTTTAATTTTATTAATCAAATTGATCGTAGGTTAAACCGCGTTTTTACCTTTCGCGAGAATTTCGTTACAAGCCTTAGTATAAGTACCTGACCGAACAAAAGAACCGCCCAAGTAAAGATATTCTTTTTCAAATTTAATTTCTTTACCTTTATATTTTAACGGAGAGAGTTTATTTTTATGCCAGTGTTCCTTTTTGGAATATTACATTTTTTTTTATATTTACTTCTAGTTTGTTAAATTCACAGTATTCCTGCACATATTTTATTATATTATTCATCGTATTATACGTATAAAAAACACAAAACATAAAACACTTTATCATCTGCGAATGCCGAAAGAATTGTTTCATGAAGGTGATCGAAGGGAACCCCTCTCATGCCCTTACTAATAAAAAATTCCTCCACACCTGATATAAATAAAGCAAATAATAAAGGACTTAATATTTCTCCTGGCATTATGCCTTGGATAATGTTGAACTTTTTGGACAATCCTTCACTACCATCGTGGGTTTGTCGGATAAATCCTTAAGTATATATATCATTTTAATGCTTAATCCGAATTTATCTAATTTTTTACATAAGATTTGATGGGGTATAGAATCAAAAGCGCGCTTCAGGCCTACAAAAAACGCATAAAGTTTACCCCTTTTCTTTTTAATTGTAATTGCATTGCAGCGTTTAATACAAAAACATGATCAAGAGTGCTTCTACCTTCCATGAAGCCCGCTTGCTATTCTGGTAATTTCTTATCCCTTTCCACTCACTTATGTACTCTTCTAAACAATATTAGGATAAAGATTATCGTAATGATATCAACTAGAGAAATAGGCCTTTAATTTTCCGGATTATTGGATTCTGGGACTCTTTGTTCCCTTAAAATTTTATTAAAAAATACAACTATGTATAGAACCCATTTATCTCGTAAGCTTTTCAAGGAATTCACACCCTGGCGCCTTGTTTCATTTACAAGCTTTTAAGGCCGTTTTTACTTCTTCCAGTATTATTTCTGCATCATGGGTCTGATCTGTATTACTTCCTATAAATTCCAATTCATTATTACTCGTATTTTTTGTGCATTGTATTAATATAAACACTATACATTCCTCTGTTTATGCCATTCTTGACTTTGCCCATCGGAAAATTGTCTCACTTAACCCCCTTTAATCCGTTTTCTAAATCACTTTTAAGAATTTTACTTATTGTTGAAATCATATTTGTACTATCAACGACGCTTATCGATTGTATCAGTCAAATTACTAGACATTTCCTCTGTATCTAAATCTACGTTTGATATACTTCTAGAGTTATGTATATTATTAACGAAGCCGCCACCTTCGCCATCTTTCTAACTATTTTGACTTCACATGTAAGTTTACAAAAACTGGGAAGTGATTAGACATAGTCAATCCATTCATATCAAATCTGCTTCTCGCGGTCGAAGAAAGAATCCTGATATTTTTAGTTGATCTGCTTTAATATTCCCTTTTCTGCTATTCTTGAGTTAAAGCTATCACCGATTATAATATTTACATGTTGGTAGTTATCGTTAATTATGATTAATAAACCCTCTATTTATTTGAAAAATAATCTTAGTGTCTTTTGTTTGATTAATATATACAACTCCAAGAATTCGTTAAATCTTTGTGTTTTAATTGTAATAAATATATAACTTTCGTTTACACTAATTATTTGAACTGCTTTTTAAATTTAATTATTGTACGTAATTAAGATACCTCTACTTGCTCTGCCTCTATCAGATATTTTTTTGTTAACTGATTAATTACTATGTGGATATTGGAAATTAATTGTTGTTTCTTTTGTATGCCATGTCTCACAAACACACCCTATATCATTATTATTTACCACACTGTCAATGTTAGTTATGTTTTTAATTCCTGAGGCATTCCAGAACAGTATTCTAAGTGAAGAGCAGTATTGTAATTATTATATCCATTCTTCATCTTTTCCTTCTTCGGCTTGAGAATATTTTTGCCTAGCAAACATGTTTTTTAGTTTCCGTGTCCCTTTCTGTAGTTTTTTATCTGTTTAAATTTTTTGATGTGGTTGATGTTATGCTTACTGTTCTTTCTCTCATTTTTGATACCAAGGTGATGTTTGAATCTATTGACTGGTTATTATCACTTTCAAAGCCATTTTTTGCTTCCTTCAAATATTCAAGCGCTTGCTTAAGGTCATAGTATTGATTCTCAACTTATAATTGCGATCTTCGTATTCTGGTTGCTATGCCTAAAGTTCCAATTTCTTCTTTTACACTTTTAAGTTCTTTATAATTTTCTCTTTCGTTTTTTGTTACGTCGTATGTTATTACGATTCCATGTCGTTTTTGAGTTTATCATAGTTGTCGAAAAACTTTGATTTTAAGCATTGACAGATTCGTTTAACTTTCTTTGGTCTTTTCCCTTCTTAATAACCGATTGTTCCAACTGAGTCGATATTGCTTCCATCGATTCGACTTTCCATCGATCATCTTCATAATATGATTAAACAAATTTTTATTAATGTCACTTCTGTCTTCAATATTATGAAGTATAATATTTTTTGCTCTTTTAACTTAATTCAAACCAGACACTTCTTTCTTAAGCACTGACAATTCACTCTTGGTTTCACTTTTCCCACGATTAAGATTCTTTATGTCAATCTTCAATTTACTGATATCTTCTTTATTGTGTGTAATCGTTTATATAATATCCGCCCTGACCGCGTTTCGAAAGTTGGTATATTGCCGTTGTTCCGAATATCGCGGTCGGAACGCATCCCATAAACAGTGGGAAATTTTTCTCTTGACAGTTGTCCAGTAGCTGCTTTACTTCAGCCGGTGGGTTATGTGTACATATATCTGGGAAGTACGCTGAGCTAATAATCGTTCGCCCCGGGTCGTTAACATCAGTAGCGAACATAAGGTCTCCAATGCTAAGATACAGTAACGGGACCTCCCTTGGTGATGATGCAAGTTCTGGATTTTTATGCTCCCGGTTTAGTATAACAGAGAAAGTCTTCTGATGCGATCTTTCACAATCCAAGGTTCCTGGATTAGTGCCAAGCCTGTCTGCATGCACCACTGCCAAACTAGCAGAGGCGCCCTGTGATGCAAGTAAAAAAAATAACATCCCGTTTCACCACTACCCTAACCGACCTCTTCTTACTAGTCCAGCCGCTCCGGTGACTTTGAACGTCACACGGCTGAGCTGATTAAAGGGCTTATTATCAAGGTCTGCGAGCGCCCTTGCTTGTAATTCCGGTATCTGAACCACCAACAGCCTTCGTGGGCCATTCCGTGACCCATACCACAGCCTTTAGCATCTTCTGGAGAAGTTCAGCCCCTCCCACCCCTATTTTCAGGACAGACCAGGACCCAGCTGCGGTCATAAGCTAGTCACCGCTCGGAGAAGGACCGACCAAATGTCTCTGTCGTTAGCTCGGCGTCATAGAAGCCCATGCTCACCACGACGATAGTGAGGGGATTAGCCCTCTATGCTGCAATGAAGCCCGGTCCGGTGGCTTTGTGCTCCGCCGGCCTATCCGCCCTCAATGCACCGGTGTTGATCTTTTTGGTCCGTTTCTGCGTTGAGGATTTGGGGGGGGGGGGAATTCTGCTTCACGACGGAGTATCAACTGCCCCTTCTTCCGGTAGACTAGCGCCCGGGCCACTAGCGGCGGCCTCTAGGCGCTGCTTTCCTCTGCTGAACCTCTTCATTGCTGCTCCGCTTATCCTTGACCTCTTCTTAGTCGAGGAAATGAAGCACTTATTCCAAATTTGCGCAGTATGTAGGATTGGAATGAGGTTTTTTGCATTGGATTCGTGAGACTGTTTATAAACTTTGTGAACAAAATTGATTTGAGGGAAACGAAAAATAGCAATTCTGCATTAAAAAATGCATTGAAAATAGTCAGCAATTGAAATTTTGTTACTTCGTAGATATTGACAGAAACAAGTTTAATTTTTCTATCCGGGGGTTTTCGGCGTCGCTGAACCAGATTCTGACGACGGCGAATGTCGCTGTGATATTTGGTGCCCAGGGCCGGCCATACCCACCAAAAAGAAAAAGGTGAAATCGAATTAAATATCAAATGTTGCTTTTTGTTTCTATTGTTTACACCATTTTAACGCTATCAGTTAATTTTCTTTGTATTTAAAAAAATGAAATGTACATAGATTGAAATTAGATTGCATTTTAAAATGCATTATAAGCATTTTGTAATGTACAAATAAATTTCTTTGCGTTTGTTCACTACTGATTATAATATGATAAGCATACATATGGTATATTCAAATCGTTTACAAATGTTATCGTAATATTATTTAACATATTAATAAATAAAAATGTATTCAAGCAATGATTTATTTTCCTTCATCCTTGCAGTTTAAGTAGATATTTTAGAATTTGACACAAAAGGTTTTTAATACAATAAAATAAAAGATTTAATCATCAGACATTTTTCATTATCTAATTATTGATTTATGAATCAAAATATTAACTTCTAAAATTGAATATATTTTTGTATAATATTTTTATAATACTATTAAAATTATCGTTTGTTAGTAACTTTATTTTGCGACAATGTCAGAAAAAGACCTTTTCAAATTATGTATTAATTATTAAAAGAATATCATTAATGACTTTTGTATTATTGCATTTTGCTTATACTGTAATATTCCATTTTGTAATTTTAATGATAAATAAAAGATAAAATAATTGCATTATGGGAATTTAGAATTATTTATAAATTTAACGACGTCTAACAAAATAATAATTTGACATGAAAAGCACACGCATTTCAACATTTATTTAAAATTTTATTGATTAATCATTGTTTCACAAGTAACTTACCGTATCAATTTTTTGTAAGCCGAAATTCATAAATTTAAAAATATCAGAGTTTTTTATCAATTTTTCATTGCAAAAACAAGGAGTTTAGATAAATAACGTATTGCTCGAACGAAATCTCGCGCGTAATCAACACATGCAGTGTTGCCGCTTGCTCTGACTACTAGTCTCGTCGGTACACTTAGCGTCATAAACACAGTGACGGATAGACATTAATATTTAATTATTTCAGAAACGGTGCGGCTGGGACTCTTCATTTTTATATATATACCCAAAACCGTTTTATCGCAATAATTAAAAACACGCTCTCGGAGAGCCAAAGTAACCAAATCCCATACAAAAATGGAAAATTTGAAGTCGAATATCTCGAATTCGGTTCGGCTGTGCTTTCTGAAATTTTATCAGGACACGTACAACACAAAAAGGAAGCTACATTCCAAATTTCATGAGTTTACCCAGAAAACGGATGTTGCCGGGAACATCTTTAAAGAGTTTTAACTCAATATATTAAAAATTGCTATGAAACTCCAGGAGACGAGATGGGTATTGACCGCCCTGGGCACCGGGTATTGTAAGACCTTCGCCGTCTTAAAAATCATGTTCAGCGACCCGAAAACCCCCGAGTAGAAAAATTGAACTTGTTTCTAGTCATTATCTACGACGTCAATACATTTTTAATTGCTGACTATTCTAAATGAAATTAAAAAGTTCATTTTTTTAATGCCAAATGCAATTTTCCATTTCCCTCAAATCAATTTAGTTCACTAAGTTTATAAACAGTCTCACGAATCGAATGCAAAAACCGCATTCCAAGCCAACTTACTGTGCACATTGTGGAAGATCCAGTGCTTCATTTCTTCGACTATCTGCCTATTTATTCCTGGAGTTAACTCCTGTTCGTCACACGCTCTACCGAGGGCGCGGCAACTGCGGGACCAAGAACAGCTGTTTGTACAGCCTGGTTATCTTGGGGCATCGCAGTCGCCGAAGCGTCCGTGTCGACCACCATGGCTTCGATGCTGTCTGCTATTGCTTTCAAAGGGGGAGAAAAGGATGTGCTCTTTTTATCCCCACGAGTAGCTAGGGAAACTGCCCCCCCCCCCTTAATACTAGAGGTAGTGCCTGGTACCCTCGTAGAGCCATTAGCTGAACATCGGTGTTCTTGTTGCAGTTTCATGGGTAGAACAACGGCGTCGCTTATGACCTTTCACGAGTTTCAAGATCCTGAGACACATAAGGAGGGAAACATATAAAGAGCGCTGTGTAAGTTTTTTAAAAAGACTGTAACATACAAGTGCAACCGAATATTGTACATATAGTTCAAGCAAAGTAACTTTAAACAGGTGAAAATGTCTGAAATAATAATAAAAAGGATACACGTTGATATGCTCCGACCTAATTATAGCACCACGAAAAGGTAGCTGTTTCCGTAAATCGAATCGTAGTAGAGTTATTAAAAGATCAATTTTTAATCCGAGTGACGAGTTTCATCGTGTTCCAGGCAACTTTACCATTCAAACATTGGAAGCGTTACCTATTGTGAATCAGCGGAACCTAAACTCTATAGGCCCATTTCAAGCAACTAAAACTTTATTATATTCCCCTACGAAACCTGCGTTTTTCGAGCATAACCTGGATTCCGTTCTTGAATCTGTTATAAAACCAGCTCCATTCAGAAATCAACCGAATAATTCCAGTGAATTACTAGAAAATTTAAACCAGTCCTCGTTTTCCCTTTTTTCGGCATCTACTGTTAAATACGAATTGATCGCCTCCGAGATGGCAAGTAATCAATATTTAAGTGTCCGCGATGCAGCTGATACAATACCCATATTTTCCGGGTGTAGGGACAGATATACATATACGGAATTCGCGACAGCTTGCAATAACGCCTTAAAAATGATTCCCGACGCAGCAGAACTCGCACTTACTAAACTGACTCTTGCCAGATTAAAAGGTGAAACATATCGTACTATGCTTGGCAAGGACCCCGATACTATATCCGAGATGTTAATTGTTTTAAAAGGGATTCATGGTTCCCACACTTCTACACTAGAAGTGTATGGTGAATTAGCCCTGTTATGTCAAGGGGGTTCTGAAGGTGCCGCAAGTTACTTTAACCGTGTCCGAGCAATCGGATACCGTCTAAAGGAAGCGTATAAACAAGGGTCAAACACGGATTTGTCAGACGAGAAAATTAAAGAACTTGAAGTTGCCTGTTGTAAGGCTTTTGTATTAGGATTACACCCCGAAATTAATAATCTAATGACGGAACGAGTAGATTTAAATTTAGCCGGACCGGAAGCAATTAAAATCGAAATTCAGTTGGAGAATCGTAAACGATTAATCATACAACAGAATTCTCAACTTACGAATTGCGATATTTGCAAAAGCACCGTACACGCAACGTTAGAGTGTCCTTTATTGGCTAAAGAACTCACACGATGCCAATTATGTGATAGTACCCAACACACGGCAAAAACGTGTGAAAAACGAGAAAACACGGAAATCGTTCAAGATTCCAATTATGCGATCGAACCGGATACCTCGCACGAGATTGTCGCCCTAAAGGACAAAGGTGTCAATATTGTAACAAATCTGGGCATACAACCAGGGAATGTCGCAACAGATCGGGATCCCAAATATGCGATCTTTGTCGTAGAACGGGACACGTGGCACGAGATTGTCAGTACAAAGCTCCCGTTCGGGTAGTCCAACCGAATTGTCAAGGATGCGGTAAAACAGGACACACTCTGCAAGATTGTCGAAATAATATGCCCTGTCAATATTGTGCCCAGCGAGGGCTAGAGATTGCCCGCGAATAAAAGAACAACAGGCACCACCCTGTCAATATTGCAAACGAACCGGGCATACTGCAGCCCGATGCTTCCAAATTCCCAACAGCAAGAGTCGATAAGAGAAATTTGCAGTTTCTGTAAAAAGGCAGGTCATACTGTTGAATTCTGTTTCGCACGAAATCGTCAAGCTTCCAATAATATTCAGCAAAAATCGGGAAACTTCCCGAGCCTCCCACATCGGGAGGCAGTTCAATTTCAACCATTAAATTGTGCTCCAATGCGAGCGGTGCAATATGACATAGAAGAGGAACCATACGATCAGTCAAATTAACTATAGAACGCGAATCGCCTTCCGTTCAATTAAATTGTCCTGATCCTACATTCTTTAGTATAGATTCCGGAGCTGGACCTTGTATAATTAAACAAAGATTTATAGATAAAGAAACAATCGACAAAACCCATATTTTACAACTATTAGGAATATCTCCACAATTGGTACCGACCATGGGAAGAGTCATTATGAATATTTTAGGTAATTGCGTCGACTTTCATGTAGTACCTGATGATTTTCCCATATATCAAGATGGCCTATTAGGAACTTCATTCTTATCAAAATATAAAGCGAAGATTAATTGGGAAGAACAACTTTTAGAAGTTGGCGAAAATAAGTGTCCATTCTATTCACACCCTCCAGTTTTTTGTTATATCTCCGCGTTCCCGACAAATTGTATATGTTCACGTCAAAAATACTAAAATCACATGTGGATATATGCCACTTTTAAAACTATCTGAAGGAATATTCATGGGAAATGGGTTAACAGAAAACCGCGATGGCAAAGCTTATGTGCCGATAGTTAACACAACAGACAAACCATATCCATATTCACCTACCGAAGTAGAATTACACGAAGTTCATGAAACTCAATCAACACAAACAGAATTGGTTGAACAGAGACGTATTACTCGTCGCAGGAAATTGTCAAAATTGAAAATACACCCCTCTAAGATATACAGCATTCAAGAAGATTCAAAATATAAAAAAATCAAGGAGTTATTGCGTTTAGATCATTTGAATGTTGAAGAACGAGAAGAAGTAGATCTGTTATTAAAAGAAAATGCAGACAGATTCTACATCCCGGGAGAACAACTGCAATCCACACACGTAACACAACATGAAATCCCTACTACTGACGAAGAACCCATCTATAAAAGTCAGTATCGTTTCCCAAGAAATTTACGAGGAGAAATAAATCGACAAGTAGAAGAATTACTAACTAAGCATATTATTCAACCGTCACAATCACCGTATAACACGCCTATTTGGATTGTCCCTAAGAAAGAAGACATTCAAGGAAATAAACGCTGGAGATTGGTACTGGACTTCAGGGCACTAAACGAGAAAACTATTGGAAATACGTACCCGTTGCCAAACATTTCCGAAATACTAGATCAATTGGGAGGAGCACAATACTTCTCCATTTTTGACCTTGCCTCAGGATTTCATCAAATTCCTATGAGTAAAAAGGACCAACACAAAACCGCATTCTCCACGGGTCATGGACACTGGGAATTTGCCAGAATGCCATTCGGACTCAAGAATGCTCCTGCTACCTTTATGAACTTAATGAATGAAGTATTATCCTGATTACAAGGAATAGAGCTGTTCGTATACTTGGACGACGTAGTGATATACGCAAAAACTTTGAGAGAACATCGCAAGAAATTTCTTAATTTAATACATCGGTTACGTGAAGCAAACCTTCAACTACAAGTGCGAGTTTTTGAGGCACGAAGTCACCTATCTTGGATATCTCATTACGCAATACGGATTGAAACCGGATCCTAAAAAACTCGAAGCATTCGAAAAATGTCCACAACCTAAGAACGTCAAGGGAATACGAGAATTCTTAGGTTTTAATCTTTAGGTTTAACTGGATACTATCGTAGATTTATCGATAAATACGCTAAAATATCAAAACCACTGACTAAATTGTTAGAAAAAGATCGAGAATTCGAATGGACCGAATTGCAACAATCCGCGTTCGACACTTTCCGTCAAAAACTATGCGAAGAACCGGTATTACAATATCCGGATTTTGAAAAACCTTTCGTAGTCACTACAGATGCAAGTGGCTATGCAATCGGCGAAATTTTAAGTCAAGGGCCAACAGCTATTATATTTTGTATCCAACGCTTTAGACCATACTTGTACAGACAAAAATTCACTATCGTCACAGATCATCAACCATTAGTATGGATCAGGACTTCGAAGGACCCTACGTCGAGACTTACACGATGGCGTTTGAAATTGGAAGAATATGATTTTGATATCGTTTATAAAGCAGGAAAGAGGAATGCGAATGCTGATGCCCTATCATAACGCAACCCTGTGATTACAAATACCTTCGAGAATTCCACCAATTTGCCAATTGAAGTCCATACAGATTCAAAACAATTCCATGTTGCAGAAGACAATTATTATGGGAATGGCATCATTCACAAGCTAACCCATGAACCACCAACTAGACGTTGGCAACGAATTTCAAAACCTACCATTAAAGGACAGCAATATCGGAAGCAACTAATACGGAAAGAACAGAAGAAAACGAAAAAGCTCCAAAGGAACACATCACAACCACCAGTAGATTTACCTCCTGAAACTCCAACCTCATCAGACAATATAGTAACTAATGAAAATCCATTTTTCGAATCACCTATGTCTCAAACCTTTGAGGCTGAATCTATCGAAGCATCATCCAATATCCAAGATGATGCTCTCTCAGAAACATCAGCTACAGAAGAAAACATTATCTCTGACTATTACACCGATCAAGTTGATTCTCCAGACGATGATGTTAGTGACGAAATTGAATGTCATACGAGCCAACGAGTGACGAAGAAGATAAACGAAATTCCATCGAGAAACTACTATCGGGAAGAAATATTTTTGAAACTCGTGACTATTTAATAATGCGAAAGGATAATTGCGTATTTTTCTTCGATGAAAATAGAAAACCTATTGGAACTGATACAGAAGAATATGGAAAGAAACGGAATTTAACTGATTTTGGTCCCAATATCGTTGGTACAGTTAAATCATTGAAAATTGGAAGTAAGCGCTATTTCGGGATTTATTTACCGCCAATCTCGACCGGAACCAATATAAATAAAGTCTTCGCAATATTAAATTCATGCTGTAAACAGCTAACAGAATTGTTACACCTATATGAAATTCAAAGTTTAAGTATTCCGCGTATCGATTTCTCAGATCCTACCCTTTGGAATAAGATGCACGAAATATTGATAAATCGATTGCGCTCCATCGATACTAAGATATATATATATATATATATATGTTTAGGATTCGTGAAACAACCACCTATGTCTGAGCGTTTTGACCTCATTAAGGAAGCACATAATTCGATAGTAGGCGGATACATGGGCGTGAATAAAACGTATAGTTTATTAAGATTTAATTATCAATGGGAAAACATGAAAGAAGACGTTCAAGCTTACATTGAACAATGCCTACAGTGCAAATTGAAAAAAAATTATTCGCGTGAAAACACGAAGCCAATGGCTATTACGGATACTCCAGGTACAGCTTTTGAAAAGGTAGCTCTCGATCTGGTTGGACCTCTACCGCCGACAGAAGGCGGAAATCGATGGATTCTCACGATGCAATGTCTACTGACAAAATATTTCATCGGAGTCCCATTACCTGATGCAACAGCTTGTACCGTCGCAGACGCATATTTGAAACGTTTAATATGAGTATTTCGACCCCCCAAAATAGTTCTAACCGACCAAGGCTCGAATTTCTTGTCCAAATTAATAAAATTATTAGCTAAACGACTTCGTATTCGTCAATTAAAAACTACTGCGTTTCACCCCCAAACTTGTGGTTCGTTAGAAAGATCCCACACAACTCTCGTAGAGTACTTGCGTTAATTTGCAAATAAGGATAGCGAATGGGATAATTGGGTAGAATTTGCAATGTTCTCTTATAATTCCAATGTTCACGAAGGTACAAAGAGAACACCATTCGAGTTAGTTTACGGAAAAAAACCTATAATTCTTTCAAGTCGATCACTTCCTCGACAAGAACGGATTGAAACTTATAATAATTACTTGATAAAATTGTAAGTTCGATTAGATGCCCTACACAATGACGCACGTCACGCACAATAAAACTTATTCTGTAATGAAACTATTAGTAAAACAACATGACTACTATTAATGTTATTATGTATGTTGCTCGCGAAAATTTCAAACAAAAATTTCAATGATACACATATATTCATATTCCCCAATTTCTTGTTATTTAGTTTCATCCTTTCCTAAAATATTTATCGTAAGATTCTTTTTTTCAGGATATAATGAATTCACTGCAGAAGCTAAGGAAAGGAAATTAACGAAAAATGTATCGGTCATTTTTGTGGTATCTGTCGGTCTTCGCCATAATTTTTACCGGTGATGAAGGTCTCGTCGCATATAACTGTGGCACACGCAACGCTAACATGACGGTAATATCGCTGACTCAAATTGGAGACTGCGATATACCTGAACCCCGGGTGGATAAAACTGCCATCTATATACAATTACTCCAGTGCCCTGGAACAAAATCTTCTAAGGAACGCTCAAGCACTCGCAATCATTAAACCTGAGGAGTTTGCCTACACATATAAAAGGGGGCCAGGATACATGGCAATAACCACCGGAGAAGTCATCAGACTCATCAAATGCGTAGTGGTCGAAGTTAGACGCGCTACGACAGAAAAGTGTTATAATGAGTTACCAGTGTATAAGGGAGAAACTTTAATGTTTCGCACTCCATGGACTCATATTCTAAAATCCGTAGGGTATGAAGTGTCTTGCATCAATGTATTACCACAGATGTTTCAACTAGAAGGGCTGTGGTTCAAGGTATTCCCAACGTTAGTTGAAAGTCGAGCCCCACACATCATGTCTCCGCAATCTAGAGACACGTGGAAATACCAGAGCCCTGGAAATCTCGCTCGCCAAGGAGTATACACTTCGGAAGATTTAGAACGATTAAGAGATTACATAATGAGTCCTTTTGAACAACCGGCCATTGTGAACCGCTTAGTACGCACCGTGAAAGGGGAAGGTGATAATTCAGCTGGACTGTCAATAGGAGGATTATTGGATACTGAAACTCTTCGAAGAATTGCAGAATCAACTTGGAGTCGGATGTGGTTAGGACTCAGCAATTTTGGCATTCAGTGCTGGTATTTTAGGTATCGTCATGATACTGAAGGTCCTAAAGTTCCTCATCGACACGGGCATACACTTTTTCGCCCTACAAAGAGTATTTGGTAGAGTTCACGGTCTGATACCCCACCAACTACCTCATCCAACTCTGCAGAATTGGGCCAAGGAGGAGAAAGAGAATCTTTGTATCCCAATTAACAATTGCAAGAGATAACTATACTACCATCATCTGCTACTTCACCTGCAGAACAAAGACGCTATGGACTATCGTAAAGTGAGTTTAGTGAATTAAAGTGACTATAAGTTAAGAAATAGGATAGTTATGAAGTTTTATAATAGTAAGAACTAATAAGTGTAATTTAAGTGCGATTTTAAATTTGTTTCTTATGAGCGAGTGTTTTCCAAAATGACCGAACAAAGACAAATACTTTCCGAATAGACCTAAGAAAATTTTAATTGTGAAATATTTTGATTATATATAAAATATACGTTTGAGCACTTAAGTTTCAACAATGGTAATTGTTAAGTATATCTTAAACTTTTGCATGTTTGAATTGATTTTTTGAGAATCTTTTGACCCTGAAATCAATCTTAAAGGGGGGAGGTGTAACGTGGGACGGTTTTAGTTCTAACAAAAATTAGTTTTCCCAGAGTTTAATCTTTCTCTAGCTTGCACAGCTGTTACTCATAAAATTAAAAAAAAGTAAATATACTATTTTCCAACATTCGACAACCAGAAGATAAGCTTCTTGCAACATGTGGCCGAGAAACACATGTCGGGCACCATCATAGTCGGCGACATCGTAGTCGGCGACATAGAAAATCCGCGAACTCTCGAGGTTCGTGTAAATTTATGGTTGTTTGTAGATCAGCTTTCGATCACACAAACTGCCGTAGCCAACGGCCAGAGCGTTATCCCATCATAAACTTAAAAATATCTTATATCAATAGAACACTTCCTGTTGTCGAACACATGTAGAAAACTAAAAAGACTAAATAATTTTTGTCCCGAATGACGTCACGTCCTCGCTGTTTTTCTTTTAGTAATACCAACTAAGTAATTACCATTGCAACTATTATATATAATAATCAATTAATCATTACTTATAGAAGCGCTACTAATAACATTCATTTTCAGCGGACAATTAGATTTCTGTCAATAAGTTTAGAGATATATCTTATTCAATATAATACCTTTTTTTGACGGTATTAATTTAATAACAGTTGTGATTATAAGCAATAACTAATCGGGGTATTGCGCGATGCATATATCATCAATTGCGAAATATGTAATACGTAATACCATTATTGTATATTAACTACTAATTAATACTATTGCGTTTAGATATAAGTTTATAATATTATATTGTAAGGGAAGATAGTATACATCATATCCTCTTTTCCCCGCTTCTCCGGGCATAAGCCCTGTCCCTTTTTCTCTATCGTCCAATCTTGACATAGACAATTTTGGACTCTCATCTCATGAGCATAGAGAGGGAGAAGTCCTAGTTCTCTAACCGAGGTGACGATTTAGGAAAACCTATTTTCAAAAACAGTCGACAGTTGAAGAGATCGACAGTCGAAACTGGATTTGACCAAAATTTCTAAGACTATTTCCGGCGTTTAAGCAAATTGTAAGACTTTATTTTATTTTGATCATATTTATATACTTATATATTTTTACACATTTTTCAACTTCCAGGATAATTCCTTTTTTCCCTCTTTTCCTTATTCCATAAAATAATACAATTAATTCAAAAGCTTGAGGTTGGATGCTTCTTATTAAGGTACAAACTTCGAGGTATTGAATTAATTATTTGAACTAATTTCATTCATCTTAATTCAAAGGCTTGAGGTTGGATGCTTCGTCGTCAAGGTACCAACCTCGAGGTATTGAGTTAAAGACTTGTTGCTAAATTCATCTGATCTTTAAATCAACTCTATTTCAAAGGCTTGAGGTTGGACGCTTCGTCGTCAAGGTACCAACCTCGTGGTATTGAAACAAGGGAACTTCTTTTCTTATTATTTTTTTGGGGTTTAGAAACGAATGCTTGAAGTTGGATGCTTCCTTGTTAAGGTACCAACTTTAAGGTATCAGATCTAACCACTTTTTTTGTTAATTAATTGAAACCTAAGCCAATTTTTCCCTAGTATCCTTCCAAAAGTTATACTATCTTCCATTATGTTTTCATGTCAACCTAAAATATAAATTATAATAATGATAATAATAAATGTACATTTATTTCACCATTTCTCCACCATCCCGGTCGTCCCAAGGTAAGACGGACGAATAATCATTTTTAAATCTTCCTTCTTTTATTATTTGTACTCCGTTGTGTTCAACGCTGGACGTAACAATAGTGAATAAACTCTCAGCATTCCTTTTTCCAAACCATCCAAGGTTCAACATATAATATAATAAAAGTTTTATAAAGGGGGACATTATCAAATCTACTTTTGCATTCCGACTTGTATGAATACGTCGGAAGCCTAGGTGATTAGAAACTAGGTTGTATATTATATATAATGGGTCATTTTGATTATCCACAACTAAACTTTCAAATTTTTAAATTTTGCGTAAAATTGAGAGAAGCGTAGAGGCGCTTCGGATATCCTATCCGATCCGTGTATGTATTTTGACAGTATGTTCTGGTCACAAAAATAGAGATAAAGTATATTTCTAATTGTGTTCGGGATTTTAAGCCCTCTTATTGGAGTTAATACTTCGTAAAAAATAAAAAATGGCTCTTTCTTTAAAGTGAAAATTACATATTATTGAGTTTAATTAATCATGTTCGGCGTGCAGTTCCTCACAGACGTCGGTATTCATAAAAACTGATAATTTTTCGACGTGTCTGCTTGTAACTGCCAACTCATTGACGAATAGGGTGTACAGAAAAAATACAAAATTAAGAGTTCTGATTTAGCAGGGTGTGGAAAAGTTGTGGTCCCCCATAAAATGAAAGGGCCCGAATGTTGAACCCGATCGGATAATATTCACTATCCCCGCCGAGTAGTTGAATGCTCGAAATTAGCATGAAAATTGATATATAGAGGGTACTGGTATATTCTATCCTGTTTATAAGCATATTCGGTCTAAAAATTTGATTAAAATACTTTTTCACACTTTCCAAGTTGTCAACAAAGAGATACATCTTTACCGAAAAGGAGAGATATCTTCTGTGTTATTGTTGAAAAAGTTGAAAATGGTAAATTTTTGTTTAATTTTACGAATGAAATTTGCGGAATAAGAAAATATGTATCTGTCCATCAAAAGTCAGAAGCTTTATCTCTCTTATTAGCTTCATATGCAGCCCTTCGCCCATTTTACATCATAAAAAGATAAAGAAAAACGACTCAGAACCCACCACGAGAAGGTGGCTGCACGCCGGGTTCCACCCTAACCCGTCCCACCCAACCAACCATAGACGAGTTAAAATTTTTCACCTTAGTCGAATTCTTCGTCACCCAAGCCATTGAATTGATTCTTGGGATTAAATACTGGCATCATATGTCTTGACTGCAATGTTGCCTTTATGTAGCCATCACGAGCATTAAGTCCATACACTTGCTTAGCGGCCTCTGTGACCAGCTTCACAGTTCGTTCAACTACTTGTGTGTAATATGGAAAGTCACCGATTAATGCCATTATCTTAGAGTTATTGTCAATACATGACTGAATAGTCTTATTCGGAATGTTGCGCAAAATTGGCGGCTCTACCGAAGGATTGGAAGACCAGTTTACCATCTGTACATATGTTTTGGCATTGAAGTTTATCGACGGTACGAGAAAAATGCGAGACGCTGCCTGGTGTGCCTTCGTTTTGTACATGATGCATTGCATTTAAAATGTTAGTAACGGCAATCTGCCTTGCTTCGCTGCTTTCAACAGCCAGCATTGTTAACGTTATATTTTCTGGATGGGCGAAATATGCACTATGTTGAATCACAGGATTGATGATGCCACGATATCTTTTTGGTAAGTATCTTGTTTTTTGGATTGACTTCTGTGAATTTTCGACTTATTAATGACAAAAGCCGAATTCTCATTCGTAATCATACTCACATCTTTTAATACAGCAGAGGCGATTGCTGCCGTTGCTGTGTACAGCAACTCCTGTAGGATACACCATATCGGTCACGAATCACGGCCGTATTTGAGAGACTAACTCGTATTTGTTTTGCTCACTTCTTTTTATTTCACGATTGAAATTCATTATCTAATTCGCTTGTGTCAGTATCTGAAACGCCAGATACAGACATCTCACGAGTAGAAGACGTACCTGCCTAATGAAACACAGCTGGATACATTTGTATAAGTTTGAGCATCTACAGACTTTCTATGTTCCCTCTTCTGCAATATTTTGGCCATTTTTTAGTCAACTCCGCCAATTACCATTAGACGCAACTTTCTTTGATCGAGAAGAAAGTGCTTTTTAATAGGTGGAACCTTTTTAGACTTATCTAAGTAGTAACAAGAGCTTTTGTGAGGTTTATTATTTTTGAACTTTTTTGATACGATATCATCAATTTTTGGTATTCTTTATGAAAAGACATTACTTTTTCAGTTTCTGTTTTTTGCGATGCAGCAGGAATTGATGCCTCTTCGTACAATTCTACGATATTAGAAGCAACAACTTTGGCAATTTCGAGGTTTGGAGTTTTAGGAGACAATTCCTTAATGTGTACAACATTATATTTTTCCTCAAACCAAGCAAGAAGCACATCTTTATAAGTTGGTAACTGATTTTTTGGCAAACTGCGTGACGCACCTAGTATTGGACTGGGGAAACAACATCAAGTGGAACGAGTTCATCTTTATCTCAAATATTTGGAAGCAAATTCAGGCACAATGCCGATAGGCTCGAGTAGTCAAGGTAAAAACGAAACCAGGAACATGCATCGGGAGAAATAAAGAGCGAATTTGTCTACCATATCTACTGTCAGCGATCAGTTCCCTTATATAATAAATCGCGCGTTATTTCGCTTACGAGAAACAGTTTGTCCTCCTAGTGTACTCGCCGATCATTAACTTATCTACCTATAATTTATTATATTGATATTGAAAAAAAGCAAGTAATGTTTCGGATGATCGGTACGAACTTGGTAAAAAATAATTCTGTAAAGGGCCATGCTACCAGTCATGCAAACAGTTGACTTTCTTCGAGGAACGCTAGGCGGCGACCCAATCCACAAATAAAGTCGTGACACGTTTAGTTGAAGTACGGATCTAAGGAGTGAAAAACATTGAGCAACAGCTCGCTGCGAAATTGGCCAAGAAGGCAAGGCATATCACGAATATGTACTTGCTCTCTTTCGTCATAACAGTCGACGTTCACACTGCCGATACTTAAACTAAATCTTTCACGACTTTACTTTTCAATTTGAGCGACACCCAGCTTCTCAAAGAAGTAATTTAAAGGGTATCCTGGGCTAAGATAGGTGAAATGGTAACCTTCACGAATGTCAAAACTGATTATATATACTGAAAGATACCTAAGCAAAGGTAAGTTTAGCCACCTTCCAACCCCCCAACCCCCTCCCCCTTCCTGGGACAGCAAAAAACGTGATTTTCGGATTTAGATTTTTTCTCTGCTAATCTTCAAGCGCAAAAATTATGAAAAAATTCAAGCATATAGGTCATATCTGAAACAGCTGCCACGATTTTTTTTCGAAATCTGGAGACCTATCTGAGTGACCTTAAAAATCAACGAATGACGAAAATCGCTATATCTAAGGCCCTTGGAGAGGTACGTTTTTTATTTTTTTGGAGAACACGTATTTTTATTTGTTCTAACATATCCAATTTTAAAAAGAAGAATTTAAGTGGATCGCCATCCTTAAAAACGGAAAAACCCCTACTTTTAGCCATTTTTTGGCCATTTTTGAGCTTTAACAGGACGTCAGTTTTCTTTTGTGGATTAAATATCATTTAATTTATTATATATTGTCCATCAAAGCCATAACAAATTCTTGAAGAGGTTTTTCAGGCGTTTGAAGATTAAAAACAACGGATATTTCTAGTCCGAAAATTGCGAAATTAATGTATTTCCACGGGTATTCAGGTATTCATGAGTTATAAACGCTGCAGACACCAAGTTCTAGCCTTTTAGGCTTTGATGATCTTTTAGATCATTCAGCTTGCTATAGCCTATCGACGCGATACATATGAAATGCTCAGAGAGATGCCTCGGTAGGTTAAAGCTCTAAATACGGATAATTTGAACTCAATGAGCATGAAAATGCCACATTTACAGTAATAGTGTTGTTTAGCTACCCTAAAAATTGTATACTTACCTTCCTGCACACAAGAACGAATTAATACGCTCAAAATATATGGCTTTTCTACCTGTACAGTGCGCAGAAGGGTTAAAATTCTACTATATTTGAGAAATATTTGAATTATTTACTCTGAATAATTAATCTAAAAACATATACAGGTAGTTTGAAATTCTTCCTTCTTCGTTTCTAAAAATATAAGATTTGATACCACTGTTACATTATGTAAATATTTAATATAATAGGATATTTATTTTTGTTGTAAATAACACATAAATGATTGTTAATACAATGCTGATGCTTGGATCAATTACAAATCTAATCTGCATCGCTGTGTTCGTCGATGACAGGGCTGACTTGTTAAAAAGCAAACATTGTTGTTAAAACTTGTGCTGGTCGAACAATTCTCGAGAGATATCTGGCATGTGACAAATAATAAATTAATGAAGCTACGTGTGAGCAACATCCAACTGTTCTATTTCCATTGGCACAGTTACAACAGTAACGTTTTATGCCACCCATGCCAACACTGTTTGGTTCATAATTGATGTAACATTTATATATTTTGATATTGATATGTCTAGATTTAACTTCAAATTTTAGAATTTCTGGTTCTGCTTTTACATAGCTTAGAAGAAGCGTACCGTCCTCTTGTAGCATTTCAGCCATGTACGAAACTGCTTGTGACATTTGATAAGAACCTGTACAAAAATCTGCATATCTTCTATTGTCATTTCCGGGAAATCCGTAAGTTCTTCAGATGACAGTTCTTGAAACGGTACACTTTTTCTATTCCAGTTTCTTTCTTCAACATACGTGGCAAGAGTATTATCAAGATTTTTTGTTAAGTTGATTCTTTCAATAATTTCATCAATCTTACCGCAATCCGAATTAAGGCGTTTTCCAAAATGGTTCTGTAAGAAGCAAGCTATGCGACAATACAAGTGAGCGCTGGGAAGAAGGGAATTGTGAAATTGATGGTGTAACAATTTAAATTTTTGACCAAGAATCCCATGGATTGCCTCAACAACCCACCTAATTTTAGTCACTAAACGAGATGCATTCGACGCTTGCACTGTCAGTTGGTTCCGTTTACCTTTTAAAGCAGGCATTAGAACATTAAATCCTTTAGATTCCAATAAACTTTTAACATCACGATATCCCCGATCTAAAACGAATGTATCGCCTTCTTGCAATATAGTGAGAAGCCCATTTTCTTGTTCTAATAAGTGCTCTAAAATCTGTGCATCATTTTCTGTCGCCTCATGTGGACCAGCCACATCCACAATAAAACCATCAGTCGTACAAATTGTAAAAGGCTTTCGCACGGACGTCTTATTCTGTCCAGAATAAGAGTTTCTTTGGTAAGCATTGCTGCTACTCTTCTGATGGTGTAAGTGAGTAGCATCGCACACCAAAGCCAAACGGTTGTTCAAATCGTGCAGACGACGAGCCACATCTGAAGAGTGATTTATGAGAAAATTTCTAGTGATTGCATGAATTCCAAAACGACCAGGTAATATTTTTGTATCGAAGCATTTCAGAACTGCATGTATAGAATCCCTGACTACATTTTGTTGAACGTCCAAAATTGCAGATATACACTTATCTGAATTTCCAGATCGTAATTTAAATAAAAACATTACTAGAGTTTGGGTGATATTGCGGTTTTCAGTAGATCCCATGGATGTCATCATATTTTGTAGTTCAATAACATTGTCCCACGTATAGCCCGTTAGAGCTTTGATTCGCTCTTCCGAAATCTTGTAGTCCTTCATTTCATCGTGTAACCGAGCATCTACTTTTTGAGACAGTTTGTCTAAAAATTTTTCAATTTCTGTCACTTCTATCAAACAATTTCGTGCAAGTGCACGTATTTCAGCTACTTCTACCTTGTAAAAGCCATTTTTTATTACGTGTTTTTTACAGCACCTGTTTAATCGATGAATGCAGATTCGTCGATCAGCGAATACTTGCAATCTTGCTTCGAAGGGTACATATATAATATTTTCTGTCGATTTAAAAAGGAAACAATACCGATAAGATATACACGTTCTCGAAAAAGACATTTCAACTGTTTCTGTGGATGTTTTTTTAAGATTCAACGAAAGTTTGATCATCAGCTGAAGATTCTGTAGGTGTGCTCTGACTAGTAGTAGATAACTAACTGAGGCGATCAGCTATAGCATTTTCTTGCTCTGATAACGACGAGTGTAATTCCTCCGATTCATTATTTGGTTGATTTTCTATTGTTGAAATATTTTGTGTTCGACCTGGGCCAAGTGATGATTGACCTACATCAGACTTCTTGCTTTTTTGAACACGCAAATAAGTATAACATTTTGAACAAATAACATCACCAATTTGGACGAAGAATTCATAATTTTCGTAGATCGTTACTGTATCTGCACGTGACTTAATTGCCTTGTGGTGATCAGCAATTTTACGGGCAAATAATGAATAATTATTCTAACGCCTGAAAAACCTCTCCAGGAGCCTTAGATATAGCGATTTTCGTCATTCGTTGATTTTTTAAGGTCACTCAGATAGCTCGCCGGATTTCGAAAAAATTCGTGGCAGCTGTTTCAGATATGACCTATATGCTTGAATTTTTTCATAATTTTTGCGCTTAAAGATTAGCAGAGAAAAAATCTAAATCCGAAAATAACGTTTTTTGCTGTCCCAGGAAGGGGGAGGGGGTTGGGGTGGCTGGAAGGTGGCCAAACTTACTTTTTCTTATGCATCTTTCAGTATATATAATCATTTTTGATATTCGTGAAGGGTACCATTTCACCTATCTTAGCCCAGGATACCCTTTAAATTACTTCTTTGAGAAGCTGGGTGTCGCTAAAATCGAAAAGTAAAGTCGTGAAAGATTTAGTTTAAGTATCGGCAGTGTGAACGTCGACTGTTATGACGAAAAAGAGCAAGTACATATTCGTGATATGCCTTGCCATCTTGGCCAATTTCGCAGCGAGCTGTTGCTCAATGTTTTTCACTCCTTAGATCCGTACTTCAAATAAACGTGTTACGACTTTATTTGTGGATTGGGTCGCCGCCTAGCGTTCCTCGAAGAAAGTCAACTGTTTGCAGGACTAGTAGAATTCCCTTTATAGAATTATTTTTTACCCAGTTCGTACCGATGATCCCTTTATTTAATATGCTCTGTAAATTTTACTCTTTCATGGTATTTTTTCAATATACACAGGAAAACTCTGTACAGGTGTAAACCCGTTGTGTATGCAATCAATTTTTAGATTGGAAGAACTACATATGAAGCTAATAATAGAGAGATAAAGCTTCTGACTTTTGATGGACTGATATATATTTTCCTACGCCGTAAATTCCATTCGCAAAATTAAACAAAAATTTACCATTTTCAACTTTTTCAACAATAACACAGAAGATATCTTTTCATGCAAATTTCGAGCATTCAACTACTCGGCGGTGATAATGAATATTATCCCGTCGGGTTCAACATTCGGGCCCTTTCATTTTATGGGGGACCACAACTTTTCCGCACCCTGCCGAATCCGAACTCTTAATTTTGTGTTTTTTCGGTACACCCTATTCATCAATGAGTTGCGAGAACTCTCAGCAAATGTATATTGATAATTATAAAAGTTATTAATATTTTTATATAATAAAAATGTTCACTCGTTAAATTAATAATACATTAAAGGGATAAATTTATTAAAATAAATTAAACGTGGAACGAGTAAAAAATATGGGTAAAAATATATGTTTTTGTAAAGCTTATAACATTTTACAAAAACAAGTAAACAAAATATAAAATTTTTTAGAGTAAAACGTCCAACGTTTCGACAGGCACAGCTGTCATCATCAGGGACGAAACGGCAGAAAGCAATTACGTACGTTACTTGTCGAGTTTATATAGTCTTATATGTGCGAATGTATAAGTATGTATATGAGATGTTAATGACCCTCGTGTCAACATTTAATTCAAACTCAGTAACGCTTTGCATTTATAACACGTTCTTAATACTTTGTATTCAATTTTTGTATTTAATATTTAAATATTAAGTGTCTTCCTGAATATTGATTCCGTTGTTTTGTAAATAAATATGTAACATTTCAGATGTTAGATGACTATAATAATTAGATTCACAGTCCACTATTTTTGTATGTTTCCATTTAAAGGAGTGTCCAGTGTTTTTTATGTGACTAGTTATGACATTACATTTCTTTGTTGTCTGTTCTAAATTCTTTTCATGTTCTTTAATGCGTTGTTTTAGTGTTCTTTTTGTTTGTCCAACGTATGAAGCATTGCAATTATTACATTCAATTTTATACACTGTTCTTATCCCATTTACTTGTGATATCTTTGCCGTTTTTAATAATATGACTAAGATTATTCATGTTGTATAATGTTGTATATTAATAAGTAGCGAATTTTTATTGCGACACCCCCCAGAATTCTTCTACTTTGAAAATAAAAAGACATATTTTTTTGTTTTGCGATTGGTTACTATTTAATGGTGCCGCCGTGACCATGAAATTTGCCATGAATTTTAAATGGGAAATAATCGTTTTTTCGAAAATTTGATGTAAAAATTCTACAAACTGATATTTTGTCATGAGCCAAAGATATTTTCCTTCAGAAATGATGAAATGATGAAGTCATACTGATTATTTATTTACAAAATTGTTAGAAGTTTTTTTATACGACCGCACACCCAATAAACATTTTGTCGAAGGCATGTCTAAAAGATGTCTTTTAGACATCTCTTTTAAAGTACTTTACAAAAGATATCTAAAAGATATCTTTTTGAAAGATGTCTTGAACAAAGACATCTAAAAGACATCTGTTTTGAAGATATCTTGCAAAAGATATCTAGAAGATATCTATTCGAAAGATGTCTTGCAAAAAGACATCTAAAAGACGTCTTTCGCAAAGATATCTTCGATAAAGATATCTACAAGATGTCTTTCTTAACGCCGATAAATGCGCATGCGCGCAAATTTCTTCCCGCGTTCCCCGTTTTGCAATCGCCGCCATTTTTGCAGTGTTTTCGCACATCGCGTCCCGCAGTGATTCGTAAATTTGTTTTATTTATTTACGTGTACATTTGCGATTAAAGACATTTATCAAAGCACTATCCCAATAAACATTTCGACGAGGGCATGTCTAAAAGATATCTAAAAGATGTCTTTTTTAAAGATAGCTTTCAAAAGATATCTAAAAGATGTCTTTTTTAACGATGTCTTGCAAACAATATCTAAAAGATGCATTTCCTAAAGATATCTCGCAAAAAGGCTTCTCAAAGATATCTTTTCGAAAGATATCTTGCAAAAGAGCGAAGGGGCGAAGGATGGGTTCCCTCCATTGCCGCCGTTTTTTTTTAATTTTTCCAAACCTATGGTCAATGTTATTGTGTTTATATTAAAAGTTAATTAATTAATGCAGTTAATATTTTTTAATTAATTATATTTTCTTAACAAATGCTTGGCATTACTTTGTAACGTTGTTTATTTTGTTTGTTGTTAATGTAGTATGTTGGATTCAAATAACTTTTTATAAAAAGTTGTGTTCGGATTCATATCATGTATATAGCAATGAATTTGTGTTTGAAATTGTCCCACATTTCATTGTATACTTTCTTTGGTTCGAAAGAACCTGGCCACATCACATGATTTTACGCAAAGAATTGCTTAATTTAATGTTAAAGAATATATCTCTTTTTTTAACTAAAGCTGCATTTACGAATGAGCCTTCTTCGATTGATATTTATGTATATCCGAGCGCAGCGTAGTGGTTAAGGCGTCAGCGTTTTAAGCGGGAGACCCGGGTTCGATCCTCGGTCGGGATAGATTTTTCTCAGGTTCATAAATTTATTCGCGAGCGAAATTGTATAACTACATTCCGTAATAACAAATCTAACGACACACAAATAATAATACAATTCAAATTAAGTAAAATAATTCGTGTAATTTTTTTATTTTTTTGTTATTTTTTAAAGTAACTAAAAGATGTCTAAAAGATATCTAAAAGATGTCTAAAAGATATCGGAAAGTGTTGCATAAGATATCTAAAAGATGTCTTTTAGATATCTTTTCGACATTTTTAAGATATTTTTCGCGAATTGCAAGATATCTTTTAGATGTCTTTTAGACATCTTTTTGCTTATTGGGCAGTAACCTCATAAATAGAAAATTTTCATCTAACAATTTCTATTGCTATATTTTCTTAGTTTCATTTCTGGAAACCTATTACTCGGTGAATTTGAGAGTCGCTGACTAAGAATTTACATCCTATTTTTGAAATTCAAAATGGCGGATATAATATGGTGGAGATAATTTTAAAATTTAATTAGATTTGCATGAAAATTATTGTTATCTTGAAATTATTGGGGTTGCTGATTATGGATCTCAAATCGGATTTTATAAATTAAAACTGTCAAATAAAGCTTCAAATTTTTTACATTACAGTTTACGAGGTTACTGATTACGAATCTAACATTTTTTTTTAAATTATGCATTGTTATATTTCATTGTTTTATTCTTCACAACCAAGATATTAATTGTTACTATAATTTCTTTCAGTTTTTAACATTTTTTAAAATAAATAACAATTAATTACTACAAATTGTGGATTTATCCACAGTTGCATAGTTTTTAAGATTCTTAAGTTTTCTTGCTTGAAGTAAATGTCCCAGTTGCTGACCACCTTCAGACTGGCCCCAATTTCTGGCCAGGTCTATTATTTACATTATCTATTGACATTATGGCCAGCAATTGGGACCAATCTTAAGGTGGCCAGTAACTGCGACATTTACCTTACTATAAGTGAAACAAAATTATCTAACAAAGCTATACATTAACAGTCATTTTAACAAATTATCAGTATTATTGTTATTATTTTTTTTTTTACGGAGGGGAGAAATGCATTAGGCACCATAGGGGGTTTAAGATGTTGTTCAACCCCCCGTGTGTCGGACTCCCTCACCTTTGATATTGACGGCAAGGTTTACCGACTAAAACCCTAACCTCCATTGGCCCTTCATAATCCACGTGTGCAGTCTGCAGCAGAAAAGTGGCTCCGATATCCATCTCCTCCGCTGCAATGGACATAATTTATTTTAACATTATTATTATTGTTATTATTATAAGCAGTGTAGCTATAGGGCTTCTGGATCCCCCCACCCTACCTCCCATCGATGATAGTGTGTTGGAAGAATTGCGCAAGTGGGCCATCAGAAGGTCAGGAGTGAAAGGAGGTTATTATAAACAATTTCATGTATTGTTATTACAAATTTCGAAAGCTGTGAAGGTCGAAAAACATAGGTAATTTAATGCGTTATATTGTCGAATGAAAAGAGAAGGTAAAGGTCAACCAATATTCATTATTCACTGTTTGATATTGTTATTAATAAAATGTTTTTACATTATCGTTGAAAATGGCGTCTTTCCAATGCTTGATCTTACAAAATTCAATCAGAGAGATTGAAAAGTGTTGGTCGTTACACATTAGAATTACCATGTGTCGAAAAACAAATTTCAAAAGTCGCCTTCATTAAAGGTCAGATATTGATATATTATAGTCGCTTCTCCGTGTTTATGTGGAAATACATCGATTTGTTTTCCAGAAAATTATGAAATTGTATACAGGTCCAAACGCGTTTAAAAGGTCATTGCACAAGTTCTTCAAAACATTTCCTCTTTCCCAACTTTAGGCAATCCGTGACGTAATAGAAAGGAGGTAGCCTAATTCAATCATTCCAATGTAGTATTGCCATATGTGGACTGTCGAAAAACAAATTTTAAAACTCGCCTTCATTAAAGGTCATATATTGCATCATTATATTCGCTTCTCTATGATTATGTGAAAATACATCGTAAGCTAGGAACCGTATTGAGAGTGAAAGTAAAATGACCTTTTCCTCGAAGTAGCCTAATTCAAGCATTCCAATGTAGTATTACCATATGTGGACTGTCGAAAAACAAATTTTAAAAGTCGCCTTCATTAAAGGTCAGATATTGCATCATTATATTCGCTTCTCTGTGATTATGTGAAAATACATCGTAAGCTAGAAACCGTATTGAGAGTGAATGTAAAATGACCTTTTCATCGTGCATCCTACTACCATCTCTCTCGCTCTCGCATACTCTTTGTTAGATCCATTAACTTTAGCAGTATACTGTTTTCACGGTCGTCGATTACGCGTCGATCACTTCGGAGTTAGACAAGTAGTTCGAGGAAAAGGTGAAGGGGTCAATTTTGCCGCAACTTGAAGATTTCCAAGAACGTGATTCGGGCTGGTCATTATCAGTCATTAATTCACTCGCAATACAAATAGTAAAGTATAATCCAATGCGTGCCAGGTCTTGGATTGACTTACCAAAGTGGGTGAAGAATAAGAAGGCAGTCATCAACGTCCAAACCTTTGATGATACCTGTTTTGCTTGGGCAATAATATCTACATTGTTCCCCGCAAAAATAAACTCAAATATACCATCATCTTAACCACCGTACCAACAATACTTAAAATTCGATGGCATAAGTTTCCCAGTTGCGTTAAAAGACATCCCGAAATTTGAAAAACAAAATGCCATTTCGGTGAATGTTTTTGTGATTGAAAATGAACATGTATTACCAGTACATCTCACTTTATGCGAAAGGGAACGACACGTGAATCTGCTGCTAATAACGCAGGTTGAGAAGAAAACCGTGCGTCCATCTTCATCTTTTGTGTTGGATGAATGTACCGGAGAAGACGAAGACCATAGTAATGTTGTATCTCATTACTGCTATATAAAAAATTTATCCAAACTAGTCGGGATACAGTGTAGTAAACGTGACCATAAAAAGCACATTTGCAATCCCTGCCTCCACTATTTTCGTAGTGAAGAAATACTTAATTAATTATTTTTATTATTAATTGATTAACGGGCGGAATCGCCCTTTTTACTGAATTGTTTTTGCTGAATTATAAATCGTATCATTTTGCTGCAGATCGACTTAGAAAGATGGCGCCATACTTCACATTTGTGTATGAAATGTAGGACTGCAGAAACCTACACCAAGTACAGCAGCGGTCATGAGTCGATTTCCGCCAGATAAACAATACTTTCGAAACGTAAACACAAACAACGTGGCTCGTCTTACCAACAGCGAGCTGCTGCTTGAAAACGAAATCGAAAAATTGTTTACCAGACGGGGATCGAACTCACGTCCCACTCAGGTCCCCGACCATGACCACCTTACCGGTGAATTTCGTGGAGCAGCCCACAACGCCTGCAACATTATTCATAAGTTCAGGTTTAATATTCCGATCTTCTTTCATAACCTAAGTGGCTACGATGTTCATTTTATCATTCGCGATATCGCCAATGCATTTCAGGGAGATATAAATGTAATTCCATGTAACATGGAAAAATATATTTCAGTTATAAAATTTGTATCGGGAACAAAAATTCGTCTCACGTTTTTAGATTCCATTCGATTTTTAAACTGCCCCTTAGAAAAACTGGCGTCATATTTGCAAAATGAAAGTAAAATAATTATAAAATCATACTTTCCAAACGATAATGAATTCAATTTACTAACACGTAAGGGTATTTTCCCTTATGATTATGTAAATGAAATGAGCGTCCTAAATGAGCCACATCTTTCTTCCAGGGATAATTTTTATAACAAATTGAATGATTGTGATGTAAGTGAAAGTGATTATATGCATGCAATAAATGTGTGGGACACGTTTGATTGTAAAACCTTGGGCGACTATTCCGATTTATATTAAAAACGGACATTTTATTGCTCGCGGATGTTTTCGAGAACTTTAGAATCACACTTTCAAAATCTCACAGCCTCGATCCCGCGCGCTATTTTACATTACCCGGGTATACTTGGGACTGTGCTCTCATGCATACTCGAGTAGAGTTACTACTATTGCAAGACATTGATATGATTATGTTCATTGAACGGGGGATAAGAGGAGGTCTTTCAGAGTGCTCAAACCGCTACGCAAAGGCAAATAATAAGTATATGACAGAGTTTGACGCAGCTAAAGAGTCGAAATATTTAATGTATTTCGATATTAACAATTTATACGGCTGGGCAATGAGTCAACCGTTACCTACCGGAGGTTTCGAATGGGTCGACAAAGTCGACTTTGAAAATGTACCCGATGAATCCAACATTGGATATATCCTTGAAGTCGACTTGACTTACCCTGAAAAAATACACGACGAGCAGAAAGATCTCCCATTATGCCCAGAACGAACCGTTCCACCCGGATCAAAGCAACCTAAACTCTTAGCCACTTTGAATGAAAAATTTAAATACGTAATACATTAATTTAAAGCAAGCACTCGCCCACGGTATTAAATTAACTAAAATACATCGCGTATTAAAGTTTAAACAATCTCCATGGTTGAAGCCATACATCGACTTAAATACTGCTTTAAGAACCGCCTCCTCAAATGATTTCGAAAAGAACCTTTATAAATTAATGAACAACGCGGTATTTGGTAAAACCATGGAGAATGTCCGGAATAGGGTTGATGTTAAAATTAAATCGAAATGGGATGGAAGGTATGGTGTTGAGACCCTAGTATCAAAACCAAATTTTCATCGAGTAGCGATATTCGGTGAAGACTTGGTTGCGTTAGAGCTAACTAAATTAGAAGTCGTTATTGATAAGCCAATATATGTCGGGATGGCTATATTGGATATTTCAAAACTGAAACTATATGAATTTCATTATGATTATGTAATACCTACTTTTAAGCAAAATGCGAAAGTATTATACACAGATACCGACAGCCTTATTTATGAATTCAAGTGTGATGATATCTATGAATGTATGAAACGAGATATATATATAAGTTTGATACGAGTGACTACGATGTTAATAATGAGTATGGTATGCTCCTTGTAAATAAAAAAGTTTTGGGTCTGATGAAAGATGAGTGTGCGGGAAAAATAATGACTGTGTTTGTAGGATTAAGATCTAAAATGTATGCATTACGTGTATTGAGTGAGGGAGAGAAGAAGAGAGCGAAAGGTGTAAGAGAGATAGTGGTCAAGAAAACTATCACTTTCGACGACTACCTGGATTGTCTGATGAATGAATGTGAAAAAGTGCGTGAGCAGCGGTGCATACGTTCAAAATTACATAATGTATACACCATTTGTGAATCAAAGATAGCTTTAAGTCCCCATGATGACAAGCGATATTTGATAAAAAATCATACCGATACTTTACCGTGGGGACATAAGGACATAATGGAGATTGATGAGTGATTTCTGCGTGTACGTATGTATTTATATATGTAAATAAATAAATAGAATTATATTAATAAAATTTGTCTTACCTTAATTATTAACTCCTTTCTGTTTCCCTCCAATGCTTCAATGTTTATATATGAAAAGACAGTTCGTCGTTCTTCGAAAGTCATTAATCTTAATGAAGCAGATCCGTCTTCTCAATCCAGGTGTTGTGTGTATCTTCGAAACCTAACCACTTGACAAATACTTTGTCACCTTTTCGTCGTATAATCTTCTCGACCAGGTATACATCTGGATTTTTAGTTTTCTGTAACTCGTACTCGTAAAATGCGCCTGATATCTGGTTTCCATCATCGTCTTCTAGTAAATAAGTGATAGGATGCGTTCTTTTCATTTTGTAGATCTTAAATATCTCAGTGGTCCAGTTCGGCGTATAACCCTTTTCAAAGGCATGCTTGAATTTGCTAACACGAACTTGATCGCCCACTTTAAACCTGGAACGTACCTTTTCATTAACATTTGCATACACGTTCCAATATTTCCCTTTCATTTTGTTTAGTTACATCGCTCGGCTTCATATTAATAGTTCGATGCTACCTATTGTTATAATCATTAACCAAGTCTGGTAAGATATGGAGCCATTGATAATTACCATGCAGACTAAACTGTGGCCACATTTTATTTTTCAAAGTACGATTAAAGCATTCGCAAATTGATGCTTTTAGATTACTGTATGTAGAATATAAATTGATGTCATGTTTTTTCATTAAATTTGAAAATTTTGAATTATAAAATTCTTTTCCGTGGTCAGTATGTAGATTCTTTGGAATTCGACCCATTTTAAATATTGATTTCATGGCAGCTGTGACGTCATCGCCAGTCTTTCTTTTTACTGGGCGGGCCCATGCATACTTAGAGAATACATTGATGACAGTTAACAAGTATTTGTAACCCTTATTTTCATCTGCATATGGAATCATTTCTACAAGATCAGCTTGCCAAGTTTCATCTAATCCGCGAATATCTACTCGCCGTCTTGTATAATTTTTTCTTGCTGGTTTATGAAGCTCCTTCACGACTTCTCTCTTCTCTTTAGAAGTCATTGTTGTTAAACAGATAAGGCAACGTCTTGATTAAAACTGTTGGATGGATTGCTGCAGATAGTTTATTTATTCACATTTTTCAGACTAACTAATTAATTCTCCCGTAAGGAGTACAAATGTGAAATGTCCCTCTTCATAACATCAGTTATTGCATTAATCTTCTTTAAGGCTTCACTGTTTTTATTGACATTTTGTTCTAGGAGAAAAATTAATTTCTCAGCATCGTGAGCTACAGTACTACTCTCCCTTATGTCATAGGTGTGTTTTTTCAAGTCTCCTTCTATATTAGCAATATCTACCGTATTCTCAATCAAACCATTATTTTTATTCAAATCATCTTTATTTTTCTTTACTTCCCGCTCTAAGACAGTGATAGTATTCGTAAGATTGCTAAGAGTATAATTATTTTTATTTTGTGACGTAGTCACTGATCGAGCCCGTTAACTCTAATCGGGGAGAGCGTTCCGGGGGAACCCTTCCCCCTATTCGCCGCTGCTCTCGCCCGCCGTACCGGGGATACGCGCTATGGAGGTTCATACCTCCCCGCCGTCGCTCCTCTAGTCAGTCGCCGTCGGGAGTTCCTTCCCCACAGACGGGGGCGAGTGACGCCGGGGCCTCTCTCTCTCTTTCTTGGGCAGAAGCCGAGAGCCGATTTCTCACTCACGCATCTCTCTCTCTTCTCCCTCCCTCCACGGAGCACCTCGACATCGGGCCCCGAGGTGGCGCCACTCGAAAAGCATCGTCGAGACGAAGGCGCGAGTGCAGTTCAGCTCTCAGTTGCGTATCGTCTCTTACTGAGTCTACTCGTGTTAGGTCGCGCATACCTTTCAATCTCCAGTCGTGATACATTTATTGTAACGTAGACGCGGACGTAGTAGTTTATTAGTGAGAACAAATTCCTGTTGACTTATCGTCGCACGTAAGGGTGAAGTGCCGTATCCCGCAGGAATTCACCGGATTGAGTAGTGGTGCCACTTAGGACTCACCGAGGCGAGGACGCCGGTTCCAGGCCCCGTCCAGACCCATCCGAAGCGGCCACTTCTGGACCCCGACTTCCGGTCCAGCACCCGGACTGCAGAACAGCTCTTGTGAGTAGCCAGTGGTACTGAAATGGTGATTGCGCCCCCCGCCCCCGAACTTTAATTACCCTCGCGCCTCCGCGATAAGTTTCCTCCGGTCATGGTTGCGAAACGATCCCCTTCGCGAGATTTGAGCCCGCGACAATTAAGTGTGAAATAGTATAATTTTGTAATCTCCGAGACAGTTACTTATAATCCCCGCAGGGGACTTGTGGAAGAGAGCGGAGCAGGTTATCTCCGTCCACAATTTAATTGTGGAAGAGTGAGGGGTCGAAGTGCCCGAGCTCGAAGAGGAGCAATGCTTTTGAAAGATCCGCTTCTCTTAGCAAGTTTTGAGAATTGACGACCTCACGGACCCGATCGTTCGGCTGGTCTGTGCCGACGAATGCCTGATCGTGAAACGACTCGAGAGACCCACCGTACTGGGGAGCTAGGGTGCGGTGTCAAGCCCCTGCCGGCGGGTTCCACACGGGGGAGCGCTACGGCGTGCCGTGTCCGTGCAGGCAGTAACCGCAGAAAGGGTTGGCCTCTAGCGGGCCGTGGCAACGTTAGAAAGGTTCTCTGAACCAACAGAAGCATCAAGGCAAGCAGCTTGTTCCTAATAAATGTGGTAGCTGACTTGTTGTATATCTTTTTTAAGTGTGCACAACCAGCGGTGCTGGCGCATCACTAAAATTTGGCCCCATTCCCCCGTGGGGGGGGGGGGGGGTTCCTTAAACCCGAGAGGGAGGCAAGATACCTTAAATAACCTACACTCAAGTTACTTATAATAAATAAGATCGAGTTTAGAACAATCGTTTGTGTCAAAAATTTATTTTGTGTACCCCTTTCCAAAGGAGGGGTTATAAATAGCATCCCTGGTGGGAAAATCTAATAAGATTTCCAAAAATTCGAGAACTTTTTTGAGTTAATTGGAAATTTGTATCAGAAAACTTCGCCGGAGAAAGTGTCGTTTGCGTTTTTTTCAGTTCCGACTGTATTGTTCGCGCCCCCCTCTTTTTCCCTTGGCGTAAGAATTAATTATTAATAATATATATATTTGTATTTAATGTGTTTCCTTTTCCGTCCTTCGAATTTCCCTCGCTACTCCTTTCCCTCCATCAATAACAATTCCAAATCGTTTATCATGTTCAAAAAATTTTTACATAAATAAATTTTCGAGTTTGAATTTGCACCGTTTGAAAATAATTAATTTTTTAATATATTATTTCGAAGTTGTATATCATAAAGATAATCATTTTTCAGAAATTGAAAACAACTTCGAAAATAAATAGAGTTAATCTCCAGTAAATTAGCTGTGAGCTTTGTAAACAATAACAAAGCCGTAACTTTCGTCAGTAAACAATAGATTTCTTTTCGGCGTATTCCGAGAAATTCTCGGGAACGACCTTGTTTACGTTTCTTCCCACCCGATCTCCCTGAATATTGCTATATGGATTTATGATTGTAATAGTTCGTTGCATGAATAATACGAACGTATACTTGTGTTGATCTTTTCAGCATTTATTATTCTCTCTATGGTCTCCCCCCGTATCCCCCTACGGGCCGATAATTACGTTGGCCTAAGTAAGTGTTGTCGTCCCTGGAATAATTAATCCTAGAAAATACCGGGAAATAAATAACGTACTTTTCCAGTTATTTTTCAACACTCGTTTATAATATTTAGTAATTTGAAACTTAAATATTACTTCGCTAATTAGGGTCGGTTACAGAACTTAGAATTCTTTTTATCAAAATAAACTTTCTTTTCAATTCTGATCTAGTTTTCCAGATTCAATTTAATTTTAGGAAACTTCAGAAAAATTTTTAATTTGTCTCACAATAGTGAGGAATGAAGTTTAAATTCAATTAAATTTGAGGTTGTGTTCCGTTTTTCGATTTAATAGCAAATCTCCCGGAAGAGTTAAGTTAGTTTGGCATATTCAATTTAAAACGTTTTAACTTTCTTTCGTTTTGACTTTCGCGATTTCAGGTACAGGATTTCCCCCTCCCCTTGCAGCAAACCATAGAGAGGCACGCAGCTCCTGCAATTGAGTCGGAATAAATTTCGATTTATATATTATGCAATAAGATAATTAATATAAATAATATAATTGATATATATATATATATATATATATATTGTATGTACCAGTGCAGCGACACGAAGAATTTTCTAGAACACCCGTCCTATCGCGATGCGCGATCCCCTAACCTTCGCGATTTGGATTATTGCAACCGTTGTCGAGGCGCCGGCTGTGCCAGATAACTGTCGCGCGCCTCTGTAAATAAAAAAGTTTTGGCATCTGGGGAAAATCCCCCCCCCTTCATCTTTTTCTTTTGTGACTTTTTTGTTGTTTTTGCTTGTGCTCTCGCTCTTATTCTGCGCCTATTTTAGAGAGCTCTTGGCTATCGGTCCGCGGAGGCCTGAATTACATTTTCTTCCCTTTAAATTCTTTTTTTGTTTTGTTTTTTGTTTTTTTTTTGGTTTTGTTTTTGGTTTTTTTTTTGGTTTTGTTTTTTGTTTTTTTTTTTTGGTAAGGTGAGTAGCGCGTTCCCTTCGCGCCAGATATCCGGTTTTGAACCCATATCAGCGAAGCCGAGTTTTCTTTTTTTTTTGTTTCGTATTCGTTTTTTTGCATAAGTTGGACCGCAGGTCGTTCGATTCACGAATCCGGCAGCTCGACGTAGAATCTCGAACTGCGCGGTGACCTTGAGGAGCGTCCCACCTTTTTCTTCCTTTTTTTCTCTCTACTTTTTATAGTACGTTTCGGGACAATGGATACATTTCTATCCACTCCCACTAGTTCCCCGGCAACGGTGGTGCCCACGTTAACGGTGGTAACCCCCACCACCACCTCGGGACACCCGTCTATTACTACGACACCCGTGGCATTTTCGGCTACTGCGACTAACGTCACCCCCTCCCGCGCGGCGGGGCGGCAAATCGCCAGCCTTGCCCAAATCTCGGCAATACGGTTGGAGATCGACAGAATCGTCGATCTACGCGACCTTATCGGTAGATGCGATAAGGCCGAGCTCCTGATCTCCGGATCAGTGGAGGTAATCCGGGATCGGCTGGTGCGGTACACCATTTTGCGGCGATTCTCGGATACCCCGGTCGAGTGGAACGCCAGTGCGGATGGGCGCGGTGATCAACCCCCCTATACGTTGTCCGAAGCGGTAGGTTATCCCATGATAGGGACCGTTTTGGGCGATTCGATGAATGCGACCTACCCGGGTCACGCGGAGCTTCCGCCGACGTCTCGCCTAGGAGTTTTCGCGTTCGCCGCCCACGGATTACCGTCGGATCGATCGCGCGCCTACTATCGGGACCCGATCTCGTTCGGAGAGGAGGAGACTTTCCGGTTTCCGATGGCGGACACCTCCACGCACCCAGCCGGTCGACTAAATCACGCGTCCGTAGCCCCCCCTCGCGACGACCGCCGCGAAGACGACCCTCAACCAGAGGGTCGAGCCGTGAACGACCATAACCCGTCGAATCGGCTAATCGGGAATGACCGTGCACAAGGTGGGTCACGTAACCCGATCCAGTCGGTCCCTGAGCCTTTCCGACCGAGTGCTGCCTCGGGTGGAACACAGGATGAGCCGCAGCCCACACGGGCGGGTATTTTCGGTCCCCCACCTCGTGACAATTTCGACTCGCGTCACGTGGACCCCTTTCGTCGCTATAATAGCACTCGGGTCGGCCACCCCCACTCCTCTCATCACGTCGATGGCAATGCCTCACAAGCAGGAGGGTCATTCAACCCCAGCTTGTCAATGTCCAGCGTTCGCTGGCACAAAACCGCGATCGAACACTGGAGGACGCATGGGCCACGCTATTCAGGGGAGGAGGGGGAAGAGGCCGAGGAATTCCTCGTTAAATTAGGTGAATATGTCACCAGTCGGGATTTGACAGAGGAGGACCTCCTGCGCGCCCTACCCGAAGCGTTTAGGGGATCGGCCCTTAATTGGTACCGGGTGGAAAAAGCCAGTTGGAGCACCTACTCCGGGTTCGTGCGATATTACCGCGATGCCTTTGGTCAACGCCACCTGGAAGCCAGCATCAAAAGGGAGATTACCTTGCGCACCAAAGGGCCCGAGGAGCCCATTCGGGAATATTTAGTCTCCCTACGCAGTCTCTTTAATTTACTTACGTTTCCCCCGGCTCTAGAGGAACAGTTAGACATCGCGGTACAGAATCTGCGCCCCGGTCTCGCACGAAATATCGAGCGTGACTCCGTGTACGATTTTTCCGACCTATTGAGAATTGGTCGACAAGTGGAAGGGGCTGTAAATCAGGAGAGGGTATATCGGCCCCCTCCCGCGGCTAATCAATCGGCTTTCCCCGCTTTTGCGTATACGCCGAAGACGAAGCGGGGGAAGGAAAAGCTGGCCCTTGCTACCCCTACCGTCAAGTCGGCCCTGAAGCAATCCGCCGCCCCCGCGCCCTTGCAGCCGCCCTCCCCCATGGGCAAGGAAGCTGCGCCGGTAATGCGGGCCGCGAGCAATAGAGCTCCAAAACAACCCCCTTCGGTAAAACCCCCATCGCCGCGTAAACCTTGGGGAACTTCTAGTACGCCTCCGTTCCAAAGGCTACCTCGTCTGATGGACGTGGCGCCGAGGGAACCTCCGCCTCCGGTGACCACGTCACCTCCGACACGTAATCCCGTCCGTTGCTACAATTGCAAACAGTCGGGTCACGTGTATCGCGAGTGCCCTCACCCATTGGGATACTTCTGTCGCATCTGCGGCTACCCAGGCCGAGATGCAAATAACTGTCCGGCGTGCGCGCGTAAAAGATCGGGAAACTGCTAAAGGGGGGAACGGTGTCCCCGAGACCCCCCTAGCACACCGGTCTTCACGCCCACTCCAGTCTCGGGATACGGCTAGCCAGCTGCCGATAAAAAGACCGCGCTTACTGGTTATTCAGCTGCCGTACAGCGGTTTTCCACCCGTCGTACTCCCCCATATCAAGTAAAAGATCTGCGTCAATAGATTCACGTAACAATAATCTGGGGATTGTAGACTCCGATCCGCGTCCGCACTTACGTCTTGCCTTAAACGGAAAGGTTATAAGGGCCCTTGTAGATACGGGAGCTTCGCGATCATATTTAGGGGTTGCATGTCGCGAGATCGTCTCCCAGTTCTTGAGATCCAGCGAAGAACAGGTTAAGGTCGCGAATGGGGCGGTAGTCCCCCTTGACGGTATCGTGACCCTCGCAATGACTCTCGATGGTCAAACCAAGAATTTTGACATGCGGGTTGCCCCTATCCACTATGCATGTGTATTGAGTATGGATTTCATACGGCTCTGGCAGGAGGAACGGGAGGGTCGGCGGGAACGGTTCCTGATGGGACCCGCGGAGGTGCCGAATCCTCGTCCGTGGGCTCCGCCCGCAACCGTGACGACGATTCCGTGGCACCCCTCGCGACCGCGCCCCCTGTCGCCACTACGGTTCGTGCGAGCCGCCCCTCCGGCATTGATGTCCCTACGACTGCTGGCCAACTTCCCCCCACCGGTAGCCCGGACCCCGGCCGTTACCCCGCGCGGTAGCGAGCGCTCGGGTTCCGGTTCCCGCCCTGCGAGGCTCACCAACTTGGTGGAGACCCGCCCGGTCGAGGGGAACAAAACGATGCACGTTGCATCCCGGTCGCGAACGGCCTTCCATCGTCGTCGGAGAGGGCCGCGGCGTGCCGGACGAGCTCGGCGGAGCCAGGAGGTCGCACGCCGGTTAGCCGCCCCTACTCCCGAGCCAACGACCCCGCAACGGGCACCATCCCCGTTGGTGGTCGAGATCGCGCCGAACTAGGCGATCCTGATCCGCGTGGCACCGAAACCCGCAAGGGAGGCAGCCGCGATCACGATGCCCGGCGTGGCCGTAGCACCGTCGATCCCAGCATCGGCCGCCCCAGGGCCAATACGCGTCTCCGCTGCGGAACGCCGGTGCTGGAACTGTGGCCTACGGGGCCACCCAGCGCATCGTTACAGCCAGCGACTGCTGGTGGGGAGGAGACCACGGGAGGGCGACAATAGTGCGCGTCCGCATTAAGTAAGATGCACCCGGCTGGTGTCCGCGCAGGTCATCTCCCCCCCCCCCCCCCCCCCCTCAGCGCATAGGAAGTTGTCCCTGGCGTTTATGTTGGCCTTTGCGATAAATTTTGCGATAAATTTTGCGACAAATTTTGCGATAAACTTTGCGATAAACTTTGCGACAAACTTTGCGATAAACATCACGAGATACATTGAGCTATATATTTCGAGTTTTCGTATTGACGTTTTTGTTTGAGTTATTTTCAATGATTTGCTGTATATCGCGTTTACATCCCACATCTGCCGTCTCTCGCTCCGCGAAGCGATGATGACGCGATGATTACCGCCCTCTTCTTCAACACGATTGTGTTTGGTTGCCCCTTGCATTTAAGTTGTCCCTTCGGTTCAAAAATCCAGATACGTGTGGCACGGATGTATAATTGTAGAATCGATCTCAAGCTCCTAGAGTTGAGCACTTATCACATGAAGTCGCTTAATTCAGTCGTAAGGAACGTAACCGCGTTTTTCAATTTTCATTTGCGATTTGTGTCAGTCCATCGCCTTCAAATATTAATAATGGATCAAATTTTTTTTTTACGACATGTCGTCGTCAAACACGTTCCGATTGTTTCTGATAGCGATATTGTGGTGTCACGATTCGCAACTTTTACACGTAATTAGCCGATCTAATAAAAATCCCCGACTATGGTACGTTACGATTTGATACACAGATTCTATAATTTTTTTTTGTGTCGTGGCTCAGTACCCGACAATACCGAGTGAGCTCCTGTTGCGTGCCCCAGTGGCCGCAAAGGATGTAAGAAAAGCTAGTTTAGTTGCGCTAAATCATATGGTCGAGTTTGATTTCGGGGAATCGCGACCGTCCCTTAAAAATGTTCTTTTGTGGATTAGCACTTACTCACACTGAGTATGCGAGTCATTTTGATTTGCGTAAACTCGCGGTTCTGTTCAATAATTTGAAGGTCACTACTAGTAGTTAATTTATTCGGGACCTACGCTAACTCGCGTAGGGAGCGAATTTAGAGTTTGGCTCACGCCTAATCGTGCAAATTCTCATTTAATATTGGTGTCTTTGCGATACGCTTTTAAAAAGTCGTCGTCCCAGGACGTTTTCGTTGGGCCATCTGTAGCTCTAACGAACGGACTTTCAGTAGATTTATTCAATGTCCGATAGTGCTGAGATACGCTCATAGTGTTGGTAGTAGTGCATTGCGTCGAAAGCCGGCTTGGAATTCGCGTAGTTTGAGTTATGCACTCGGTTTGCTTGACTTTGTACTACGTCTAGTCACGCCACCCATGCGTTATCTTCATATTGCACTAAATCGCGCATTTAGATAACCTACGTTGTTTTTTTTGCGCTAAACAGCGCGACTTTATCAGCCCCATGGGTACGTCTCAGACGACGCACGCAGTTGATAACTTCAAGCTTGATTCGCGCATACATTGTGCTAAGCCACGTTTTCGAGTACTTAAATTTCTACGCCGCGATAAACCGCGATCTTGTCGAGTCAATTTGGTATCAATCGCGATAAGAATACAGTCGAGGTATTTGTTGTCTCTTCGCGTTTTGTTGGCCCGGAAACTATCGTGCCGTTGTATAATATGCTATTGCCGATGCGCTTCGCAGTTGCGTAATCTGTCTAGCGTAACACGATAGGACCTCCCCAAGTCTATCGAATGGTCGCCTAATGTGAGTCGGAACCTCGATAGCCCGACGTGACCTCATCGCCTATGAATCTCCGAGTATAGAGTTTGCCCGGACATACTTCCAGACACGGCTAATGCTTCAATTTCAAGTAGACCTCCTAAGGCTATCCTCATTGCTTCATGCTCATAAATGATAGCCACTAGTGCTGTGAAGTAGTGCACCGTGCAGATTCGGTACTGCAGTAGAAGTCGTGGGGTGGGTCACTGCGGAACTTAGTATTATAGGAAATCAAGCGAGTTGACATTTCCTCGCCGCTGTCCCGTTGCATTCAGTTGGCCCCACGGCGAAAATAGCCGCTACCCCATCGTGAGCATGTATCGACCGCCTCAGCATATGTCATCTCAAATCCTTTGTTGTCGTTGCGTATTGTACTGTTCACCTTTTCTTTTGTCACGCGGATTCCTCTCCATTCCATCCTTCTCTCCATCCTCCACGACGTCGTAGCTGGTATGATGATTGTAAAGGTATGGAACTGGAAGAGGCGAATCCCAATCGTGCGATAGAAATTAAGGCCTAGTTATAAGTCACACTGTATCAGCCAGATGGCGATTTTGCTATCCCGGGTGAACAGGGAAGTAACCCGTAGAACCTGTCACATTTTTTATGTATCGCCTAGTTGCGATTTTTTATTTTTCTTGTATTTGCGACTCTAACCTCTAACTCGTAAAAAGTATGATTGCGATATTTCGTTTTCTTTGGGTTATGAGTGGTGGCGATGGTATGTCTTTGCGATGCCGGGTTCTTGGGCTTATACTTGTGTGACATCTTTCTGTAGTATGGATTTGAGTGATGTGCAAACAGGATCATTGCCATATGCGGGCATGATCCTGAGTTGGTGTAATGCTGCGTAGCGTTCGAACATGCGTCAGTGAATCTGCGTATTCACCATTTTAGTTTTTTTCTTTTCGATCTCATTGCGAGCGCCCCCCCCCCTTCCCCTTGCGACTTTGCGTTCGGTGCCTCGAATGGCTATTTAGCTACCTTACTGTATAGGCCTACGGGCAATTCGTTCCCAGTGGCGAAGGAGACGCCTCTGTTGACTTTGTGAAGTATTCTAGATATAAGTACAGTTCTCCCCAGTGACATTTATCGAGATGGACAGATCCAGTGAAATGCCTCTCAGGACGTGTAGTATGACACTAATACACCCCTCTTTCGACGGTGTACTCGAGTCAGGCCCGGGGGTTTGTGAGGTAGTCACTGATCGAGCCCGTTAACTCTAATCGGGGAGAGCGTTCCGGGGGAACCCTTCCCCCTATTCGCCGCTGCTCTCGCCCGCCGTACCGGGGATACGCGCTATGGAGGTTCATACCTCCCCGCCGTCGCTCCTCTAGTCAGTCGCCGTCGGGAGTTCCGTCCCCACAGACGGGGGCGAGTGACGCGGGGGCCTCTCTCTCTTTTTCTTGGGCAGAAGCCGAGAGCCGATTTCTCACTCACGCATCGCTCTCTTCTCCCTCCCTCCACGGAGCACCCCGACATCGGGCCCCGAGGTGGCGCCACTCGAAAAGCATCGACGAGACGAAGGCGCGAGTGCAGTTCAGCTCTCAGTTGCGTATCGTCTCTTACTGAGTCTACTCGTGTTAGGTCGCGCATACCTTTCAATCTCCAGTCGTGATACATTTATTGTAACGTAGACGCGGACGTAGTAGTTCATTAGTGAGAACAAATTCCTGTTGACTTATCGTCGCACGTAAGGGTGAAGTGCCGGATCCCGCAGGAATTCACCGGATTGAGTAGTGGTGCCACTCAGGACTCACCGAGGCGAGGACGCCGATTCCAGGCCCCGTCCAGACCCATCCGAAGCGGCCACCTCTGGACCCCGACTTCCGGTCCAGCACCCTGACTGCACAACAGCTCTTGTGAGTAGCCAGTGGTACTGAAATGGTGATTGCGCCCCCCCCCCCTCCGAACTTTAATTACTCTCGCGCCTCCGCGATAAGCTTCCTCCGGTCATGGTTGCGAAACGATCCCCTTCGCGAGATTTGAGCCCGCGACAATTAAGTGTGAAATAGTATAATTTTGTAATCTCCGAGACAGTTACTTATAATAAATAAGATCCAGTTTAGAACAATCGTTTGTGTCAAAAATTTATTTTGCGTACCCCTTTCCAAAGGAAGGGTTATAATTTAAATTATTGGTATGTTTAGTTATATCCTGATGTAATTCAATAGTATAATTTCCGATATCTGAAGATATAATCCGCCTCTTATTTCATTGTAATTTTTATTTATATCTTGATGCATTTTATTTATACTTTTTTCAAAATATTCAATCTTCTCATTATTTTTGAATACACCTTTAGACAGTTCATCTATTTGCTGTTTAATATCGCGAATAGATGTGTGGAACATTCTCAAAGGAATGGCATCATCCGAATCTGTCGGAATTCCGATATTACATAACTTTCTTTTCTTAAAATCATAAGAACCATCTGTAGCAATTTCGACACTTTGAAAAACTTGCTTCCGTGCTCGTTGAGACGAACGTCCAAATACATCGATGCTCATTATGATACTGACGTTATTATCACGCAGTTAATAGATTATATTAGCTTCACGCAACTTTTCAATAATCATTAAATTTCATTCGAAAGACTTGAATTACCAGCAGCTTGCGATGCTATTAGAAGGCGCAAACGATCGACAAGTTCATTTGGATCATCCCAATGCACGTAGTCAATTTTGTGGTTTTGTTCAACAATCATGTATTCAGGCAAATTACCACCCTTTTTCGGAACATCTTTGAACATTTCCTTGATATAGTTTCGATACTTGTGGGAAGCATTATACCGAATAGGGTTTTCCTGATTCCAATCTTTCCTATGTGCATTAGTTAAGGTTAGTATACTTTTGTAATTGTCTAAATCAGACTGTTGGATTATAGCTATATCAGCTTTTTTCTTAAATAATAACTCTAGCAAACCTTCAGTAATAGCAAATTTGTTATCCTTAACAATGACATTTTTATTTTTAAATTCTATTGTCGAATCACCGATTCTTGTAGTACCACCTTCTATGCGAACACCATAAATTGTATCAATAATATCACTTTTCTCATGAATATTTCTCACCAGTAAAGTTAGAAACTTATTTGATAACCTTTCTTCAGTATGATATGTAGGTGTTTTAATATCACTGCTAAATGTCTGCTATAAAGGGGTATTATATCCATCAAGCATATCATCATCATCATCATCAAAATCGTTAACATCATTAATTTCTATGCTATCTGTTACTTTATCCTGTACGTTCATATCATCATCGCATTTTTGTTGATTGACATTGTTGTAGCGTCTGCTATTTTTTCCAATGGACTTATCAGAGGTTTGAGCGTTTCACTTATCGCAAGGTCATGCGTTTCTTTACCCATTTTTAATAATCGATGTTTTCGGCTAATAGATTCGCTAGCTTTGACAATTTGACGTAAAACGTCTTGCTGCTGCTTAAGTGGAGAAGACATGTTAATGCATGCAAGTCTCACTCTGCACTGTCTTGTTACAACATTTTTTGTTTCTTCTTAAAATCATTTATGCTTATAAAACAATCAAAACCTTTTCGATACCTTCCCTCTTCTATTTCACTATCTTTATCGATTACATTAAATCCATGTTTTTCGGTCCAACATTGTGTGCATATATCTTTAAAAGTGTTGTATGGCATATCTGTATTTACATGATCATTATAGACGTGCTTAAGATTCATTTCATCCTGTCTAAAGAGAATCAAAAAAGTTTACGTTATCTCGAATAAGATGCTTGGGAACACGAGCATACGTTTGACTGAGATAAAAGCAATCGACGCAATTATGTCTACCCATACAAAAGAAGGATCTAATGTTATCTTGCTTCTCGCACGCGACATCATCAAATATAATAATAGAGTTTGGCCTGGCCTCGGCGGGTGGTACTACCTGTTCATTATCGTGAAAAGGAAAGTATCCTATACCCTCCACAGAGTCGAGTAAGTTTTGTAAAAATTGATATTTCGGTTGATTTAACGATTTCGAATATACATATATATTTTCAAACTTTAATCCATTCTGATCGATGATTAGTCTGAGTAGTGTATTTGTTTTTCCGCAATTAGACGGGCCACAGAAAAGTGCACGTATACTATTGGGCAGCAACTCCCCATGTCGTTTATGATTAGTTGCATTATTGTGTACAGACGATGTTAAATCATCAAAATTGATGATTGGGATTTTTGTTGGTTGTTTATGAAATCCCATTTTGATAATAACTGATCATAAAAGTATAAGTAGCGCCTTTATATGTAATGTCAGTCATTAACTGTTTGTTACTTGAATGATGCACATCTTAATATGATTACATATGTGGGTAAAAACAAGAAGCCAAAACGGATAAAGAGTGGGAAAGGATTGGTCAATTCTTTAATTAATAAATTACCGGTAGAACTTCATGTACCCGGCTATCAGTACTGCGGGCCTGGTACAAAATTAAAGCAACGATTAGCAAGAGGAGACTCATGGATAAATCCGTTAGATAAGGCTTGCAAGGAACACGACATTGCTTATTCTAAAACTCGTGAAAATCCCACCGTAGAAGCGAGGCCGATCGAGTATTAGCGGAGCAGGCTTGGAAGCCAGTTTTAGCAAAAGACGCAAGCATTACAGAAAAGGCGGCAGCTTGGGGTGTTGCAAACACAATGAAACTAAAAAGTAAATTAGGCATGGGACTGAAAAAGAAGAAAAAAGTGTCAAAAAAAAAACAACATCATTGAACAACATTATTGCGGCTGCTAAAATGTCAATGTCACCAAGTAATAATGTGCAAAGTGTTATATCGAGCGCTTTGAAAGGGGCACGTAAAGCCGTAAAAGAAGCAGGTGGCAAACGATTCATTCAAAAAACTCGACAGCTATCGATACCTTCAAAGGTTGGAGGATTCTTACCTTTCCTAGCACCCATATTTGCTGGATTAAGTGCTGTAGGTGCATTAGCTGGTGGCGCAGCGGGTATAACCAAGGCTGTTAATGATGCAAAAGCTGCTCAAAAGCAGTTACGTGAAAGTGAACGGCATAATCGTGCTATGGAGACAATAGCTATAGGTAAAGGGTTATATCTTAAACCTTATAAAAATGGTCTAGGTTTGAAATTAAAACCATATAAAACGGGTTTAGGTGTTAAGTGTAGAAAAAATCGAAAAAACTTGTAAAGCTACCGCATCGAGCACTCACCGATGTAGATATATTGAGATATTCGAAAGAAGCTGGAATTCCGAATTTTAGAGGTGTCTTTATGCGTAATAATTTACCAAAGAATCCCCAAGTTAATGAATGTGCAGTCATAAATTTAGACGATGCAAGCGGTCCGGGGACACATTGGGTAGCATATCGAAAACGTGGTTCTAAAGTCGTTTATTTTGACAGCTTTGGAAACCTTAGCCCACCTGCTGAGTTGGGAAAATATCTCGGTGTAGGTAGCATTATGTATAACCGTGAAAAATTTCAAGACTATGCCACTTTGATTGTGGACATTTATGTCTCAAATTTTTATGCAATCAGCTGTTTTGTCCAAACAAGTATCAGTTGTATAAATATATTGCATAAAATATTATGATAATCAGTGTAATTTGAACAATCAGTATGAATGATTCTTTCACGTTGACGCTCTCGGGGCAGTCTTCAGTATTGGAAGCGCAATACTTTCCACCTATTGAACTTTCACCGCAGAAGAATTATGAATTGGGTTTGATAGAACTTTTATCGTTTAATTCAATCCCAAATGTTGACGTTAATAATAAATTTCATATTGGTAACCATGAAATTATTGTGCCGATCGGTAGCTATGAAATTGAGGATATAGCAGAATATATTAGAAATAAGCTATCGGAGTATAGTCATATTACGTTAGATATAAAACCAAATAATAATACACTACGTAGTGAAATCAGATCTAATCGAGACATTGATTTTACACCAATCGATTCGATTGGGCGAACATTGGGCTTCAATAGACGAATTTTGGAAGCAAACAAGTTGCACATTTCAGATTTGCCAGTAACCATAATTAAAGTTAATGCACTTCGCGTGGAATGCAATATAACTACAGGTGCTTATATTAATAGCAGTAGAGCGCACACGATTCATGAATTTTTTCCTACTGTGGCACCCGGATATAAGATTGTGGAAGTGCCGAATCACGTCATTTACCTACCTGTTGCCGTCAGATTAATAGATAATATTCAATTGTGTATTGTTGATCAGAACGGTGAATTGGTAAATTTTCGTGGTGAAACAATTACAATACGACTCCATCTTAAATCTACGTAACAATGGGTATTATGTATAACGGTCAGAACCTTAATAGTTACTATAATAATAACCCATCATGGAGAAAACATATCAGTCGTCGTCAAATTCGCAAGACGTTAACACGTCGGAATGCTCTATTTCTGAAAAGCATGGAACTCAAGTTACATTATCATCACAAAATCAAACAGTGAATAATAAAAATTGTTATTGCCGTTGTTGTATTTGCATACTTATCGCACGTTATCATAATAGCAATAATGGAGGATCCAATACTCAGCATTCAAAACCCAGTCGTTTTCGACGAATCTGTCGCTCATTACGAGCTACATTCACATCAATCTTACAATACAAGTTCTTTTGGTAAAAATGATGAAATTCGCATTGCTGTGCAAAATCAAGATTTATGTATTTTACCGTGTAAAAGTTTGATACATGTTAGTGGAAGGTTGACGAAAACCGACGGAACTAAAGCAAATAATACTAATCTAACGTCTAACGCAATCTGTCATTTATTTGATGAGGCGCGATATGAATTGAATGGTGTTGAAATTGATCGAAATAGAAATGTTGGTATTACTAGCTTGATGAAGGGGCATCCTTCTTACACACCAAATGATGAACCATTTTATACAATGCAGGTTGGATATCTAGTTCAAATCTAAAGATAACAAATGATAATGGTTATTTTGATGTGATCATGCCTCTGAGTATGATTCTCGGATTTGCTGAAGATTATCGTAAGATAATTGTAAACGCGAAGCACGAACTTGTTTTAACAAGATCTAAACATGATGATAATGCAATTATACAAAATGCAGAAGAACATTACAAAATTGAGATGAATAAAATAGAATGGTTAGTTCCATATGTGACGTTGGCTGATAGGGAAAGGATACAGCTGTTACGTTTCATTGAAAAAGATCCTTGCATATCTTTAAGTTTCCGTACATGGGAACTTTATGAATATCCTCTATTACCGGTAACATCATCCCACGCGTGGTCCGTGAAAACAGCGACACAACTAGAAAAGCCACGATATATCGTTATCGGGTTCCAAACAGCACGAAAAAATGACAAGGCAAAAAATGCTAGCCTGTTTGATCACTGTAACATTAGTAATGTTAAAGTATTTTTGAATTCAAAATATTATCCGTATGGTAATTTAAACCTTGATATTGCAAATAATCATTTTTCTTTCTTATTATACGATATGTATATCAATTTTCAAGCTAGTTACTATAATAAAAATGTTAATGGTAAACGTATATTAAATAAATCAATATTTTTAGAGAAAGCTCCATTAATCATTATTGATTGCTCTAAGCAGAATGAAGCTTTAAAACACGCACCTGTCGATGTGCGGCTCGAATTTGAATCAAAAGAAAATTTTCCTGCAAACACTTCTGCTTATTGTTTAATTTTACATGATCGTATTGTAGAATATAATCCCATAAGTGGAAATGTAAAGAAGTTGGTTTGAGAGGGGGTTAGCCATTATTGCGCATGCACTAATTAATGAATAAAATATAGTCATACTTTAATTGCTAGTGAATCAGTATCATACGAAATGGAATACATTGGAGATGTGCAGGGATTCCGCGGGCCTGGTAATCGCTTCATACCGAAAGAAATGTCTATAATGAATATTTCCGTCGGTGAAATGTAGACTCGTGTGTTTAAAGCGCCATATCAATGGGTGTGGTTACCTTTACACTATAAAAGAGTCAATAAATGGTTAATACATAATTACCACGGCTTACCATGGCAATCTGGCGACGTTCCCTTTGATGCTATAAACGAGACTTTGGAAGATATCGTTAAATGTGCCAACAAAATTTATGTAAAAGGAGTCGATAAAAAATGTTGGTTGGAGGATATATTAAATGCTGAAAATGTTATTGATATCGACGTTTTGGACTGCCCATCTCTGAAAAAACTGAAGCAACAGCAGCAATATGAATTGTCGGAGGAGTGTGAAAATCATTCGCTTAATGGAACTTGCACTAAAGAAAATGTGCAAATACTTAAAAATTGGGTATTGGGAAATCTACTTGAACAGCCTGCATCTCTTCAACGTTCATTACGGATTTATTACGAAGTGAAACGTCTCGCATTGATGGAAACAAAAGATATAGAATGTCTGCCGATCGATTTTATCTGCATGTTTGCTGAACGACAAATTGAAGAAGCATGGGCTATCTTGCCACCTGCTATGCAAATACATCCTGATATAAGAGAATGTCGAAGATGCTTCACACATTTTGAGACCAGCGGCGACGTGCCAGATGGACAACCTCCTACGATTAAGGATTGTGTCAAGTGTCACTTTCAATGAGAGGAAACGTCTTATTAATTTTACGAATAATAATATGTATTTTCAATATATTCATTAACTATTGTAATGTTTAATTATCAAATATGAAAATAAAGTTTATTGAATATATTCCACGAGTACTTATTACATAAATATCCCAAACACCCTCAAATAGAAGGTTAATAAAACAGTAAACTTTTATTAGCATTATTTTTTTATCTTTATTGTTTTTATTTTTTCTATTTTTAAACCGTTTTATAATATAGTAATGACAATATTAATAATAAAGGGGGCGAGATGGTTACGATGGCTAAGGCGTCCGCCTTGTTTCGTAACTTGAACGTCTCCGAAGGTTCTGGGTTCGAGTCCCCGTGTAGAAAATTTTCTGCGCGTTGAATTGAACTCAGTACCGACACTGCAATCACCTACCTCATGGTTTGAGGCGTGGTTGCAGTGACATTTTGACGCTAATCTGGTAGATATTTGAGCAAACAAATTTCTCATTTTTCGGACAGATTGAGCGACATAAGAAACCAATGTTGTTGTTAAAGTTATTATTAAAATAATAATAATAACAATAACAACAACAATAATAATAATAAGCAAAAAGCTGCATCTTAGCCTATCTTCCCAAATGGCCTACTCTCACCTCCACGTGTGCTTATTAAAGCCGGTGGGCCCTGGACTCTTAGCAACCTTGCCAGAAATTGGGTAACCAACCCCAGTGGATGGCGAGGTAAGAGACAAACGAGAGAGGCATAACAACGGGGAGTGGGGCTAACCACCCTACTTTCTGTATTTGATGCGGTTACTATGAATAGAACGCGCAGGGCTCCTGACCATCGGGCTGCTTCGGATGCAGCCCAGTCCCGAGGTGGAGGAGCCGAAACAGGTGTCCCGGGACAACAACGCACGAATGCCCACGGACGATTTCAGTGGACGGAGGATCTCAGACAAGATCTTATGCGCTGCTACGAGGAGAGCTGTCCGCAACAGAGAGGCTACATGGCGCGAATGCATAGTCGGTTTGCAGTAATGCATCCCGAACTGGCAGATCGCTTTTCTCAACAACAACTGAGAGATTATGTGGCCTATCTGAGGCGGACGGGTTTCGTTGTTCTCAGTTGTCAACCGGTACCGGATGTGCAGGCAATAACAACTGAGCCCGTACGCGGTGCTGGGAGAGATGCTCCACATTACGAAAGCACGACACTCGTGTTTAGGCAAAATTTGACAACAAAAATTTTGCCTAAACAACGAGAATTAGACAGAGCAAATAGCCTACTTCTTGGCAAGATTCGACTGACACGGAAGCTTGCTTCCCGAGTTCAGTGTGTGATCGACTATTTAACATCTGGCCGTTCATTTACGGCTAAAGTCAAGAAGTTCGCACAACAACTGCGGACGTACTATCACACACTGAACAAGCTGAAGTTGCTCAACATCAAGCAACGTTTGGCGGATAAAATTCGAGTTTTGGCGGATGCCAAAAAGAGGCTGCAAAGACGGGAGGATGGAATTCGACAAAATGCAATATTTTGGACGAATCCTTCCAACCTCTTCAAACATCGTATCGCAGCCTCAAGCGAGTTTCCGTCGATGGCCGCAGTTGAGGAATTCTGGGGGTGCATCTACTATCTACTATCTGGGAGATATACGCATCTACTATCTGGGAGAACATCTAGGCTTAATGCAGACACTCCAGGTATTGAAATCTTCACCGAGTTGTGCGACGAAGTCACACAACAAAGTGAAGATTGCCCACCCGTTAGTGCTTTAGAGGTGAAAAATGCCATCACAGGAGCGAGGAATTTCTCCTCGCCGAGCTGGGATGGAATTAACAACTATTGGTGGAAGAAGTTTACTTCTGTCCATCAACACCTAGCCCGAATATTCACCTCTTACATAAATGGATACCAACCCATTCCGCACTGGCTGGTGGAGGGTCGAACGACACTGATCCCAAAATCGGGAGACTTGTCCGATCCGAAAAACCATAGACCGATCACGTGTCTCAATACGTTATACAAATTGTTCACTAACATCTGGCAACGGATAGTAGAACAACGAGGCTGCAAAATGGGTGTATCCGGCTGCAAGGACAACTTGCTTATCGACAGGTGTGCTTGTCAGGACGCAGTCCAGTACAAGCGTAACCTGTCGATAGCCTGGCTGGATTACATGAAGGCGTATGACTCAACATCGCACGAGCTTTTAAGCTTGTTGCTCAAACGCCTCCATGTCCACCCAAACATAGTGAGAATTGTAGAAGACCTGATGCCTCTTTGGAAAACACGCTTTGTCATGACATCGGACAAGCGTCGAACCATGTCTAGACTGGTTCAATTCCAAAGAGGTGTCTATCAGGGAGATTCTCTGAATCCTCTGCTCTTCTGCATCTCACTATTGCCTCTATCCGTTGCTCTCCGGAAATCTCAAGGGTACATGTGTGGACCGCCTGGTGAACGTGTACATAAGATCACCCATCTTTTCTATATGGACGATCTTAAATTATGCGCATCAGGCGAAGATCAATTACATCGATCTCTGAACATCGCCCTCACATACTCGAGAGATATCGGCATGGAATTCGGATTGGACAAGTGTGCAGTCGTTCATTTCCACAGAGGAAGGTCAGGCTCCCATAACAACGATATAGAGCTCGTCAACGGAAATGTCATCCGCCACCTTAGCGCCGAAGAAGCCTACATATACCTGGGCGTACCTCAAAGGCATGTCCAGGATATGCAGGCTGCTAAAACTACCATCATTAAGAAATACCAGCGCATTCTCCGTCAGATCTGGTCATCAGAATTGACCGGGAGAAATAAGGTGGCAGCCACGAATATGTTGGCCGTATCACCAGTGCTCTATTCTTTTGGAGCACTGAAGTGGAACGTTGACGAGCTAAGGGATCTTGACCGAAGCACACGGAAGATGATTTGTATGCAACGCAGTTTGCATCCAAGATCTTTCGTGGAACGACTGTATTTGCCCCGAAATATGGGAGGTCGTGGCCTTTTAAGCCTGGAGTGTATGCATGACCGATTGGTCCTCGAAACAGCTTGCGACTTGATTAATCGAACGGAGGATCCCCTGATGATGCTAGTACATCAGCATGAAATTCAGGGGAAGGGGTCGTTTTTGTACAACGCGGCGGAACGATCGGCGCGAAACCTCGGTCTGGTTTTAAACGTGGGACGTAGTGGTGTACAGGAGGCTGAATCAGTCATCAATCTGTGCGCAGTGCGTCTCAGGGCTAACATACGGAAAGAACAACTCCGTATGTTGGAGGGAAGGCATATCGACAAGCCGTTGCATGGACAATTCTTTCGAAATGTCCAACAACTTGGCTTGTCGGCAGAGATGACCTTCTCGTTTTTAAGATCAGCCGGCTTGAAATCCGAGACCGAGGGTTTTATCGTCGCATGCCAGGATGGGGTCATCAATACCTTAGCGTATCGCCAGAACATCTTACACCAGGCGGTACAGAGTACGCTTTGTAGATTGTGTAGATGTCATGCCGAGACACTAATGCATCTTTTGGCAGCATGCCCAATATATGCAGTTTCAGCATACATCGAACGTCACAATGCGGCTCTTCGAGTGCTGTATTACCATCTTCGCAGCACTTATGGTATTGATGCAACCCCAGTTTTGCCGTACGTCCCCACTGATATTGAATCCGTTGTCGGAATGAGTCATGCCGAATATACTGGAATTACTCATTCCCGACGAGCAGGCAAATATCAGCCAATAAGCCTGACATCGTCCTTGTTGACTTCGATGACAAATCCATCTTCGTCATCGAGTTTTCTGCACCAGCAGAAACAAAGTCAGCAAAGAGGACGAAAAACGGATGAAATATCAGGAACTCCTGTTCGAGATTCGCAAGCTGTATCGAGGATTCAAAATCAAGCTCGTCGTGCTGATAATCGAAGTGCTGGGAGGAATGAGACCAACTTTCCTCCAAAACATCAAAAGCATTCCGGCCTGTCGAGAACATGCAAATTCCATCGCAGGCCGAATGCAGAAAGAAGTGCTGCTGGGATCTCTCCGTCTACTGAGGTCACACGAGATCCTGTAACCACTTACTCGATGGTAGAGGGAGTGGTTACAGTTGCAAACGAAATGGCCCGGTGCAGTCTGCAGCGGAGGAGATGGATATCGGAGCCACTTTTCTGCTGCACACGTGGATTCTGGAGGGCCAAGGGAGGTTAGGGTTTTAGTCGGTAAACCTTGCCGTTAACATCAAAGGTGAGGGAGTCCGACACACGGGGGGTTACACAACATCTTCAACCCCCTATGGTGCCTAATGCATTTCCCCCCTCCGTAAAAAAAAAAAAAAAAAAAAAAAAAAAGTACTCTATTTTTAATATAATTGTGTTATCCTTGATATCCTTGTTATTGCCAATGATATTTCAACGCTTCATCAGATGAATAGAAGATTGATCCTTATATAATCGCCGTGTTCTCGAAGATGTCTAATGACGAATTGGCCTGAAACAGGCCAATCACCAACCTATGGTAATAAGAGTAATAAATTATAAAAATGTTACATTATACGGATTACTTAATAATTGAAGACAAATATAAAGTAAGAATATATATATATTTTTTTAATATTTATGTAATATGTAATATACATACCATTCCCATTTCTTCTTCGTTTCGGCAGTCATCCTCGCATTAATTGCTAGAAAATTTTAAACTATTCATACGTCCTCCGAGATACTCCATGTATAAATGATTATCCGTGACCATTTGCTCAAAGTTTTTGAATGTATTGGAATCCATTTGGAACATTGATGCATATCTCGCAGGTAGGAAGCATGATAATCTCCGTTAAGGTCTACGGTAATGCGAGATCCATAACGTGTTGCGACTTTCCGCAGTTTTGTAACTTTGTATAATTGTCCTACTTGTAAGTCAGATAGCTTTACAGTAGGTAAACATTTTATTGATGCATCTATATTATTAATTTTTTCAATTGCTGCTACTATTGCATCTGAATTCATCTTGTCAAATGTATAAATTTTTTACTTCACGATGAATTATCAATAGATCTGATTGGAATTTAAGTTCGGACTTTAATTTTTCCAATTTGTTTAAAAATGTGTTAATTTGTTCTTGTAATTTACGAGCTTTAACACGAACGTCTTTCGAGTACATAGAATGATTGACTATAAGTACCTGATGTAAAAGATATCTACTCAGCCTGTATTTAAACTGAAAAAAAAAAATCCCACCAAATCGCAGTAAAATGAAATCAATAGATAATTGAGAAAAAAATCATAGAAATTATGACATTGGAATATTTGAATTAGAATGCCTCCTTTCTATTACGTCACGGATTGCCTAAATTTGGTAAACAGATAATGTTTTGAAGACATTGTGCAATGATCTTTAAAACGTGTCTGGACCTGTATACATTTTCGAAAGTTTCGGGAAAACAAATGTACGGTGAAAAAGTGATCGACGCATAATCGACGACCGTGAAAACAGTATACTGCTAAAGTTAATGCATCTAACAAAGAGTATGCGAGAGCGAGAGAGATGGTAGCAGGACGCACGATGAAAAGGTCATTTTACATTCACTCTCAATACGGTTCCTAGCTTACGATGTATTTTCACATAATCACAGAGAAGCGAATATAATGATGCAATATCTGGCCTTTAATGAAGGCGACTTTTAAAATTTGTTTTTCGACAGTCCACATATGGCAATACTACATTGGAATGCTTGAATTAGGCTACCTCGAGGAAAAGGTCACTTTACTTTCACTCTCAATACGGTTCCTAGCTTACGATGTATTTTCACATAATCATAGAGAAGCGAATATAATGATGCAATATGTGACCTTTAATGAAGGCGACTTTTAAAATTTGTTTTTCGACAGTCCACATATGGCAATACTACATTGGAATGATTGAATTAGGCTACCTCCTTTCTATTACGTCACGGATTGCCTAAATTTAGGAAAGAGGAAATGTTTTGAAGAACTTGTGTAATGACCTTTTAAACGCGTCTGGACCTGTATATAATTTCATAATTTTCAGGAAAACAAATCGATGTATTTCCACATAAACACGGAGAAGCGACTATAATATATCAATATCTGAATCATCTTGAACTCATCTTGAACTCGGCCGGCAACGCTCACGTTCGCAGGAAAAACTTTTTCCCACTTGTATCGAAAACTACTATTAAACAATTTTAATAACTGCAAAAAATTATAGTAACAATTAATATTTTGGTTGCGAAGAATAAAACAATGAAAATATGACAATTTTTTTTTACTCGAGATAATATAATATAAAAATATACAAAAAATTTTTTGTTAAAAAATTCATTTGCAGTGTTTTGTGAAGGGAACTTGTTGCAGGATGTTAAAAGCAGAGTTCCTTCAAAATTCAACAACACCACCCTGCCAACCAAAACAGTATGGATCTTATTAACTGTCTTGCAAATGAAAATTTTGTATATTCCCTTCATAAAACACTGCAAATGAATTTTTTAACAAACAATTTTTTTGTTCTATACTGATGTTATTTAGTTTATGAACGCTATATTACTCTTACCTGATTTTATTTTCTCTGATGAGGGCAACAAACCAGTACCGAAAACGTTAAAACGTTGTTTCTAATTTTATATTCGTTTATTTTCCGTCCTTTTTTTCTTTTTTTCGTTTTGTAAACGATTTGTACTGTGACCGACATTGAACGCTATTTTGCCTCAATTAATTCAAATTCATTTCTATTTGAAAAATTGTGTCCGCCTTATTGTAACTGCCATTTTTTCTTTGTAGAATCGTATTTGAGATTCATAATCCCCAACAACTTGAAGATAACAATAATTTCAAGATAACAATAATTTTCATGCAAATCTATTTAAATTATAAAAATTATGTCCTGCATATTGTATCCGCCATTTTGAATGCTGAAAATATGTGGTTAGCTGCTTAGTCAGTGACTCTCAAATTCACATAGTAATAGCTTTCAAGAAATGAAACTAACAAAATATAGCAATAGAAATTGTTAGATGAAATTTTACATTATTTTCTATTTATGAGGTTACTGTGCGGTCGTTTAAAAAAAGTTCTAACAATTTTGTAAATAAATAATCAGTATGACTTCCTCATTTCATCATTTTTGAAGGAAAATATCTTCGGCTCATGACAGAATATCAGTTTGTAGAATTTTTACATCAAATTTTCGAAAAAACGATTATTTCCCTTTTAAAATTCATGGCAAACTTCATGGTCACGGCGGCACCATTAAATAGCAACCAATCGCAAAACAAAAAAATATATTTTTTTATTTTCAATGTAGAAGAATTCTGGGGGGTGTCGCAATAAAAATTCGCTACTTCGGTTTTTTGTGGACCACCCTAATATAATGTTTGGAACGAACAGGTTACTGATAGTTTAAAGGGGAATCGCGCGGGCGTGATCGTGTTCGTGTTCGTGCTCGTCCTCGCATCATCATTACTATATATATTCAAATAACAGAAACGAGGAATCGGCGCGGATTCGGTACAAATATTAACAAACCAACAAAACAATTAACATCGTCGCCAAGTTTAGGACCTTTACAATATGACCTACCAGGTCCCCGCTTACGGCTTCAGCTGATCTTTAGAGAGGTACCCCCATTCGGGTGTGCAATGGCCTGGAGAAAACCACAATGTGGGAAAAACCCATGCCAGGTGCCGCAGAGGTTGAAACATCGATTCTAAACGCAACATTCTCCCACCTGTGTGGGACTGCGGTTCGACACACAAAATTTAAGAAGCGATGTTTCCATAACCCATTTGAATTATTCAAACTGCCAGTCAAACTTTGAATACTAAGCCAAACACTCTATTGTTAATCTACGAATCATGTAAGGGGTTATTTCATAATCACACTTCATATATATATATATATATGATGATTACTTGTTGATTGTGTTCTTTCCTGTTTTTCCTGATATATATATATATATATATGTATGTACACTGTCCACTTCCATGACGTTGGACCAAGTAGCTATTTCCATGATAGAGGGCGGGGCCGTAGGGGAAAAAGACCGCCGAGAGGGTAAACGTCGTACGTGTTATTATCCTAACCTAACACTTACAGAACCTGCCGAAACCGCAGATGTTATTTCGATGACACAAATGTACAGTCACCGAAATGACTACTAGACCTATCTAGACCTATTTTTCTTATGACAGTCATCGATGATAGTCAGCTACGAAAGTAGCCACTCGTCATCGAAATAGCCACAAATTTCGTCATAAAAGTAGCTTGGTTACATACTTATAATTGTATAATATTATATATAATATAGAATACACATCAAATCCTCAGGATATTTATAAATTTAGTTTATCTTCATTTCTTTAATAAGGGTATGCTGGTGTGGCAAAATTTATATACGGAGAGGATATCCGAAGCGCCTCTACGCTTGTATCAATTTTACGTAAAATTTAAAAATTTGAATAAGGTTCAGTTGAGGATACTAAAAATAATCCAATCGAATTGGGATTTAACTCGCGTGTTCTTATTATGATTTAACAACTTTTCCATAACCCCTCTAATTTGAACTCATAAATTCCGTTTTATAAATTATGGAATCATGTATTCCGAGTGACTTGTTCGAGCGGTTATCTTATGTATCGCACCGAACGTTATCTGTAACACTGAGTAACTATATTTCTCGTAGCAATGGCCATAGGGGTTCCTTAAGGTTCCCATGTTGGTCCTCTTTTGTTTTTAGTTTTTATTAATGATTTACCAACAGTTCTTATAAAGTTCTTTCTAAAATTTTGATAATTTCCGGTGTTTCGGAATCCAGTGGATTCAGTCGGCGGGTTCGTTCGAATAGCTCGCTCAACGGTCCGGGGAGGGAGAGCAAAAGATAACACGGTCGATCAAGATGAGAACGTTTATTATAACGATAATATCGAAATGCGTAATGTTCGACGCGGAGGGGGGCACCGCCACGAGGTGGGGTGCGCTTTCCACTCAGATGGCGAAGGCAAGGGGAAGCAGGTATGCGTTCAGACGCCTCCGACATGTAGATCGGCTTCGAAGTGCTGAAAATAAACTGTTAATCTGCATCGCGACAGGGAATCGCTAACGATCTCGGTTAACACCCAATTTATTAATATTATCGTAGTGATCGCGCCCAGAATAAATTCGTGATGCGAGTCCTGACTGTCGCGATCGCATGAAAGAGTGCCATAGCCATGGGCGGAAATTCGCGGGACTCTATGATGATTGCGAGGATGAGAATCTGAAGAGTAGTGCGAATTAGCGTTGAGTAGGTGAAGAAGAGCGAAAGCATGCATGAGGTGAGACGAGTCGTGCATCCCTGTCACGATCGTATGGTAGTGTACCATGGCCATGGGCAGCATCACGTTGAACTCTATTTATGATTGCGAGGGTGAGAAGATAATGAGTAATGTTAATGAGCAATGAGTAGGTGAAGAATGGCGAAAGCATGCATGAGGTGAGACGAGTCGTGCATCCCTGTCACGATCGTATGGTAGTGTACTATGGCCATGGGCGGCATCTCGTTGGACTCTATGGATGATTGTGAGGGTGAGAAGATGATGAGTAATGTTAATGTTAGTGAGCAATGAGTAAGGAAATGTGTGAATGAAAGGCGATCATTTAGCTTAAAGTAAAATACTCACAAATCTCAGCTCCTCTGGTCACCTTCAAAGTCCGGACTCGATGAGAACCCCGAAGTGGATTCTCTCTTAGTACCCAGATACCAAAATGTGGTCGTAATGAAATCACACGTAATTCACATGTGAGGACATGAGCTCACGAATGAAGTCATGGATGCAGCGTAATGCGACGCATATTGTGTTTCACTATGAAATCATGCGTGTGAGCTCACGTAAAATGTTCTCGCGAGTAGCTCACCATGATTTCACTTGTGAGATAGCGGCAAGAGAGCTACCCAGTACTGGCCAACCACAACGAAGAATGACAATATGGCATAACCAATCCTGCAGCGTTAAGCTTCGAAAAATCGAAGCGTTCTGATTGACTGAATTTCACGCGGTAAATTTAAACTCCCTGTATGTACTTATATTCATAGACAGTTGAAAGTGGATTTTGAAATAATATATATTTTTAAATATAACATTTCACGATATTTTTATGTTTTTATGGTGGTAGTAAATGGTGGTTTAAAATTAAATATAAACGAAACCTGTAAAAAATTATCATTTAATTTTTTTAATATTTTTATATTAATGCAAAATCTATATTTTCAAACTTTGATATAAATTTATTTATAGAATATATTGGGGTGTTGTAATTTAAATTGTGATAGGAATTAATTAAAAATATTGCAATAATATATTTGCAAAGTCACAAAATTATATTATATTATATATATATATATATATACAAACACGTATTTGGGTAATTTCGCGGACCTATACATAATATACGTCGGCGTGATGGTCGTGCGGGCTAAGGCGTCAGTCTTAGTCCGCCCGAACTGAGCGTCGCGAAGGGCCCGAGTTCGAATCCCCGTCCTGCAATTTTCTCTGCTTATGTCCAGTGTGGAATAACCGGGGAACTTTGCTGGGCGAAGGTACGAATTTGGGACCGCTGCCGACCCCCGTCGGCAGTTATCGGTACCGTCAGCGTCTTATCCGCGGTCGGTACGTCGTGGGTCTTATCTCGGATAAAGAGGGGATAAGCCCCGCGTCGTACTCGCTAAGGCACAGACCGCCGAATCTGCTGGTGGTACCGATATTGGGGAGGGGGGACTGGCTCTGGGTGGGTGCTGTGTGTGCCTATAGTTCTGTCTTGTACTGTCTGTCTCTGTCCTGTACCTCTCCACCCGAGAGCCGACCCGCAAATAGACAAATCGTCATTAACGCGGGGGAAATAACCTGTCCTTTGTCCTTTTACATAATATACGTAATAACATACGGATTGGTTATTTCGCGGACCTCTTTAGAAACAATGGCCGTCAGGGGGGCTGCCCCTAATACTATCCTAACCTACACCCACAGAACATTGCATAAAACCTGTCTGCGTGACTCAGAATGTGCGTAAAATATGCCTGAATGACTCCCCCTATTATTTACATTGAGTACACGAAATGCCTAATCGGTATAAAAATAATGTCTGCAAAATGACCGGAAAACATCTTTCCTTTTCGCGGACCGCCCGCGATTGATTCACTTGCGTCACTCAATGCACTTCACATTCCCCGTTAGCAGGGAACACCAACTCCGACGATCTCAGATTTCTGCGTCCTTTCACAGTAATTTTCTCTACTATTATCCCATTATCCGCTTGCTGGTGCTTTTCTCAATTATCATCTTCTCCGGTTCTTCAAATGTCTCTATAAATAGTCAATAATAATTCATTCCTGAAAAATTCTTTCGAATTTTTTTCGAAGATAGTTGTATATCTGAGTATATTATGAATGGTTTAAATATTAAATTATATGATATATGTAAATAGTAATCAATTCGTTGTAGATGGTCATATATGATGAGATTTGAGGAAGGTATTTAAGTCAATGATTGAACAATTTGACTGTCATATGTTATCCGTAAATGGTTGTCAGCAGAGCATAGCAAAAGGGAATTCCAGGAGAAAATACAATATCGGATGAAGATTCTGATATTGTTCGAAAAAAAAAATCTATTTCTCCCTCGAGAGAAAAAGTTAGAGGAATTACGTCCAAGGAGCTTATGTTAATATAGACGCGGTTGTTTCTTTAATTTGAATCTTATATTCATCGGGCGCGAAACATTTGCAGAACAGTACTTTCGGAATGAAATACTTCTCGACACTCACGCATTCGCAAAGATGGCACATGTACACATTTTTAATGCTCGTAAATGCTAAGTAATTTTTATCCAATCAAAAAATGCCTCAGGCCTTTTCGTTCCAGTTTTTTCTTCTCTATCTGCTATGATCATTTCCATATTTACTTCGTGGACACACTGTATACATTTAATTATTTAAGTTTACTATCTAGCAGGTACACAAAACCCTATATGCAGGATACATTTAATGAAGCATGATTTTATTCATAAATTTAAGTTACTTTAATGGTAACATCTTTATAATTGATTATATTTTAATCTCTAGAAAAGAGAACGTCACGATATTTTTTAATTGCAGGCTTTTGTGATTCCAATCAATATTCGAGTAGTAGATGCGAATGATAACTCACCAGAGTTTATAAATGCTCCATATATTTTGAATATTTCCGAGGTAAATAGTTTTAATTGCGAATATTTCGTTTATTAAATTGGTATCAATTTTTAATAATTCCATCGCTTAATTTTAGGTAAGTTTTTATATTTTAATCAAGTTTAAAACGTTACATTGATTAAACAAAGGATATCAGAATAGGCGAATTAAATTAAAATATCTACAATATCAGGTCACTGTGGTCGGAACAAGAGTGTTGCAAGGAGTAAGAGCGATAGATGCGGATCAACCGGGGCCATTTTCGACCGTTCAATATACCGTTCTTTCTGGTCCTCATTCGGTAAATACAAAATTACGCATATACAATGTGCATTCAACCACAAGAGTAAATATTTATGATATTCAAGCTAAATGTCGATTCTCTTTTAAATGGTTTATTTACTTGTTATTTAGGATCATTTCATATTTGTGAATGCATTGGAAGGAACATTAGTTCTTCGTAAATCTCTGGACTACGAAACTCTAAATAATTTTTCAGTTGGGATATTAGCACAGGTACGTTTCATTTTATATAACTATATCCTTTGGTATCATCAGTTTTGATATTCACAGGAAATGCACCTACAAAAACTATATGTAATTTTATAAAACGATAAGTTAACAAATCTGAAATAGAAATTAAAAACCCTTCCATGGAATGGTCAAAACTAGAAAAAATAACCTCGCTCGAAAGGCGTATTATTCAATTGTAACACTAATATCTGAATTTACTATATAATTAATAATTAAATTCATTTTTCTTTGTTTATGTTGGATTTGGGACGGTAGGTGAACACTTTTCCCAGGATTTTTTTCCAACGGTAATTTTTCCCAGTCTTATTATTTTCCCAGGGTCTTTTTTCCCGCTCTTATTATTTTCCAGATCATAATGGATAATAAAAGTATAGCAACAAAAGCTGATGATATGTCACATTCCATAACCTGCTAGCAAACTTAGTGTTGCTTTCAAAATTTTTAAGTGATATTGTCGTAATATTATACTTTCCCAATATGGAGCCTGAGCTTGTCGAGAATAATCGTGGCGGGCATTTTTTGAATATTGGTGGATTTTTATATTACAAGCATTCCATGACAAAAAGAGGCCTCATCAACTGGAACTGCAGGAGAAAATGGGAATGTCGTCCCGCTGCACAAACATTGGGCATTGGACCGACCATTGTCATTCCTCGACGAGGACCATCGCAGTCTGAACATTCCCATTGCGGCATAGATAGCCGAATTTGCTGGCGCGACGAATATTGGGGTACACGGAGAGAATAAACCAGAGGCGAACTCTCTGCGCTGCCTGCTAGAAAGTCGATGCGGCGGTTAGCCACGGAATGGCGTGACGAGCGCCAGAGAAAGGCGCGGAGGCATACGGCAAATCTATATATTTTGTAATATAGACTTTCCGAATCGAGCTGTAGGGAGTTTTGCTGTATAGCTTCAGGAGTTTGTCCGGTATATATATAACATCAGCACGTGTAAAGATACATATATAGGTATATATTCCGATTCGGAAAGTCTATATTACAAAGTATATAGATTTGCCGTATGCCTCCGCGCCTTTCTCTGGCGCTCCTCACGCCATTCCGTGGCAAACCGCCGCCTCGACTTTCTAGCAGGCAGCGCACAGAGTTCGCCCCTGGTTCTCTCCGTGTAGAGGGGCTGGTACTGGGTGGGTCTGTGCCTTGTATACCGTTTTTATATTGGCATGTGATGTCCGAACTCTTCCATCAGAGAGCCGATAAACAATTCGTCATTAAAGCCGGGGAAAATACCTTTGTCCTTTATCCTTTTTAGCCCAATAATAGAAGATCGTAAACTCGGCAATACTTTTAGTTTACATTGTTGTCCCTGTGCCACACAACGATGGATCGCATCTGTTAATTGCAGTATCGCCCTGTAACGTTTTTAGAATGAAGAAAAAAAGCAGCCGATGTAATATTATGATTTTTCATCTGCGTAAGATATTTTAATCTAGGTCTTTCATAGATTCTTATGTAGAAAATATCATAAGTTGAAAGACTAGCTCAATTTTGTTCTATGTTTGCCCATTTCTTTATAAAATTTATCTATAAAACCGAATCTTTTTCTATCGCGCCCATGTAGAAAATAGTGAAAAATAAAAACTTAACAATCTCTTTAAACAGTTTATGAATATACTTCTTTATATTCCACCTCTATCTCGAAGAGGATTAGATTTCCTTAACAGGATCTCAGCAATTTTAATAAAAAACTGTATGAATGGAAATAAATAAATGTATGCTTATAAAATCGTTTTTTTGTCCTTTTTTGATATTGTCACCAACATTCATTGGAAATTGGAAGGTTTCCGTTTAAAATCACTAAAAGAAGGTATTCAAAAAATCTGGACCTCGTTTTTAGTAACGCTAATGCATTCAAATCAAAATGCAAGGTGAGAGGAATTTAAAAATGATGAAAAATGAAATTTCTCTTAAAATTCGATACACTAGTATTTTCAAACCATCTGATTTCGTTTTTAAAAATAAATTAATATTTTATACCAATATTGTAGTGTAAAACGAAAGATATTTGAATTTGAAGTTTAAATTTATCATATAAGATTTTATTTGAAAATTGTAAATATACCCGTGCTTTCGATGGCGCTATACATATTACTATATATTTAGAAACAAAAATAACTTGCATATAAATAAACTTTCCTTATTGTTAGAAATGTTACAATGCTAAGGGAGCAAAATGGAATTTTACGCCTCAGATGGTGTTCGCAGGCCCGACGGATGGTAAAGTCTGGCCATGGCTCGAACAATATTTTTCATAAGGTATAAACATGGCCATTTTCATAAATCATGACTTTAAAAAAATCCCTAACCTATATATAGGTCGTTAAATGCCCATTACCCATATATCGGCGCAGTGCAATCAAGTATAATATAGAAGATAAAATATGTAATGATATTTCGAAGAATCAACTATATTGATTGCATATTTTTCATCATATTATTTAATATATATGTTTTATAAAAGAATTTACGGTATTACATATATAATGATATTTCACTTTCGTTGCACACCGCGTTTTGGGGCAGCACTCCCTAATTCTCACAGTGGATTGTCTGCTAAAACATTACAGGCGATGTTCCTAAAACAAAGGCGGCAATATTACTTCACAAGGTAAGTGTCATATACATCCCGTGGTAATTAGGGTTTGCTACAGGATTTTAATTTCTTGCAATGCATAACAAAATAGAATTAAGAATTGTAGCAAAGCTGACAAGTTCTAAATACCGCGTGATTAGTCGGCAGATCCAGTTACTTCTTTAACATGGAATGCCTATGACCCGCAAGCCGAGGTCCACCCTGTATATGCACAAAGTACATACATTGTCCATCCGCATGAAAGGCAGTTCGCCATCCATGGTGCGAATTAGAGCAAAAATTTTAAAAACTAGAAATAAGAAATCAGTGTTGAAAACTACAGAAATTTTGATATCACGTGACTTGATCGATAAAGAGCTTAAAAAACAAGAGAGGAATACATAATCATTAACAGAATTGAATAGAACCCCGAATTTTCAGAACTTCTTCGTCATCTGCACCAAAGCATTCCCTTACCTTTAATCGTCGGTTGGTCATATTTCTCGCCTTTTTTCATCTATTTATGTTATTTATGTAATTATTTTTAATTCTCGACCGTAATAGATTACATAAATGACATTTAACAATTCATATTTTAACAACGGTCGCCGTAATAAATAATTTACACACAATAAAAATATTAAAAAATTAACATTTAACGTTTTCAGCTGTTTTTTAAGTCCTCTTCAGAATATTAACCAAATTAGATAAAAATACAAAAAAAATATGATGTTCATTTTACATAAAATCTTTATATTTTTATAAAAATATAAAAGATCGGCTTTGTCCTACAAATTGGTGTGATGAGAGTTTCCTCGAAGTTTCGAACAAACTTGTGTTCATTTTCAAGAGGTTACTGCGGCGCGTCGTGTTGTGTTACCGCTTTTATGAGTTTCCTGTTTTTCTATGGTGGTGAGGGTCCTGATTTCTTTACGTGTATACCAACAAAGTAAATCAAATACTCTGTACATTTAACAGTTGCCACCATAGATTACAGTTTACACACGAAATAGAACAACTTAACAAAATATCTTTTTTACAACTTTGGATCATTAAAAATAACAATAATAGTCTCTCATTTGATTGGTTTTGTAAACCAACGTACTCAAGCCGTATCTTGAACTACAATTCACATCATCCATGCTCACAAAAAATATCCAGTATATACAACCTAACAGATAGAGCCCTAAAATTAAGCGATAAAAAATTCCATAATAACAATATTCACAAAATCAAACAATATTTACTAGATAGCGATTACCCAAAGTCAATGATTAACAAATATATTACAAGACGAATTCACATACATAATTCACAAACACAAGAGGTTAACACACAAAATAGAAGAAATCAATTCAAATATTTACAAATACCATATACAAAACATATATACGAATCAATTGAAAACTCTTTTCGCAACACTAACATTAAGATCGTACCATCTCTAAGAAACAATCTATCAGCAATAATACAAAAAGGTAAAGAAAAAATACAAAAGATACGCACAACACCGTGTATTGCATAAATTGTATGGATTGCAATGTATCATATGTGGGAGAAAGTAAACGAACATTAAAAACCAGAATAAACGAACATCAACACATTATCAATAGGCCTTCTCAAACAAACACAGTAATCACAGAACATAAAATCCAAACACTACAAAAATTTGACTGGAATAACACAAAAATACTGGACATCGAAAATAAATTTTACAATAGACGTATATCGGAAATGATTTACATTAAATTACAAGAAACCCCACTAAACAACGCATTATTACAAAAATGAAATGGTCAGGGCCCTCCCCACCATAGAAAGACAGGAAACTTATAAAAGCGGTAACACAACACGACGAGCCGCAGTAATCTCATGAAAATGAACACAAGTTTGTTCGAAACGTCGAGGAAAACTCTTATTAAACCAATTTGTAGAACAAAGCTGACCTTTTATATTTTTATTATATATACTTCTACATAACAACACCATTTATCTTATGTTCTTTTAACATATAAAACGAACCATCCACCATAAAAAATGTCTTACAGATATCTACGGTATTTATAAAATTGTAATCAGTAATTGACTTGCTTAGCTAGATAAAATATTTTGAAGAGAGTTTACACCAGGTTTTTTAAAATATTCGTCAGTTTGAGGGCAACACAACTATTTTTTTTCTTATTTTATTAACGGACGATATCGCCCATTTTACAGAATTTTTGGCATTAATTTCGATTCCTTAATTTAAGAAAGCTACAGTTCGTCTTTAAGAGACGGCGTGATGGTCCAGTGTGGAATAACCGGGGAACTTTGCTGGGCGAAGGTACGAATTTGGGACCGCTGCCGACCCCCGTCGGCAGTTATCGGTACCGTCAGCGTCTTATCCGCGGTCGGTACGTCGTGGGTCTTATCTCGGATAAAGAGGGGATAAGCCCCGCGTCGTACTCGCTAAGGCACAGACCGCCGAATCTGCTGGTGGTACCGATATTGGGGTAGGGGGGACTGGCTCTGGGTGGGTGTTGTGTTGTATATGCCTAGTTCTGTCATTGTACTGTCTGTCTCTGTCCTGTACCTCGCCACCCGAGAGCCGACCCGCAAATAGACAAATCGTCATTAACGCGGGGGAAAATATCCTGTCCTTTGTCCTTTTGTCCTTTGTCCAGTTCGTCTTTAAGAGATGGCGCCTTACTTCACATTTGTGTATGAAATGTAGGAGTTGCAGAAACCTACACCAAGTACAGCAAGGGTCATGAGTCGATTCCTCCAGATAAACAACATTGCGAAACGTAAATAAACAACGGAGTTCGTCTTACGAACTGTAAACTGCTGCTTGAAAATCGTTTTCGAAATATTGTTCCCTGGATGGTTATCGAACTCACGACCTACGACGCCCTAGTCCAGTGTGCTACCGCCTGAACCACGAACCGAATTTTATTAATATTTAATGGTATTTTTGAGTTCGAATCATTTCCACGGGCTGGGCCCGGGCTGATGCTCTTTCGCGATATAAAAAGGGCTCTAGGGAGGACCCCTAAAACTACAAGCTTAGTGCAGTCATGAATACGCTGTTGAAGGTGTTTTCGCAAATTTAACATAAGCGACTCGCTGACTTGGCCAAAGGAATAAATGTGTTACAAGAGGAATAATGGAGATTCGGAGAGGGGAGGAACACCGAAGATAATATCTTCAGTCTCCTTGTAGCTACTTAGATCACGCTGCTTCGTCAGACATCAAAGCTTGCTGAACATTACGAACTACGGTTCTCCCGTAGTTCATAACCGAGCCTCACCCGTCGTAAGGCTTTAAAACTCGGGCCCCTTGGTGTGGGGATACGTCCAAACCAAACCAGCGCGAGACACCTTCTTTCTGCGTCTCTACCAAATACGTCTCAAAGCGGCATGACTTCTCGAGCTCCTCGGTGAGAAAAAGTCTTTTTCTTCTTAATCTCTATGATACTCTGCATGGGCGCACTCGAGTTTCATTGTAACTCACATATTGGGGCAGGCGAGACCTCCTAGATCCCGGGGATTAGCACTTCCAGTCCTATCAAATGCCCCTAATATAGCTTGCAGGCTATTGAAACCACTACCCTCGCGAGTCCAAAATCAATGGATGTTGACACATTTAGTGGTTTGCAATAGTTCAAACACCCATCCACTGCCAGTTGTCCACTTGCCTACAGGAGATTGGTCACGAAGGTTGGTGGGTTATATCTTATTGCCATCGAAATTTTTAGTCGTACGGTGAAATGGGTCATCAGAATTATGCGCATATCCGCACCCTTCCCGGAGTTCTGCTTGGTTACGTACGAGATATATTATTATTGTATAGTTATATCAACCTAAAATACCAATCACCTGAGCGACAGATTTTGCGTGCGCATCGCCAACAAACATCCTTTTTCATAAACACAACTAATTGTTAGTTCGGCAAGATCACGCGCTCGGTGAACTGCATGTGTGAATCGTGAGAACTATTTTTCGAGCCGCGTCCTCTGTATTTAAAATTCATAATATATAGTATTTGTAAAATTCACCATGAGTGCTCTATTTTTTCATTTGCCGAAATATTCAATCCTGACTTTTCTATGGTTCTGATATACGGCGTCACCAGCTTCTTTCGTAAATCGAACAACCCGAGGATTTGGTGCAAGAAAAACTTCGATTTCTGTTTTTCAGATGCTCGCATTTGCTTCCATGGTCCTTCGAGCCGGACACTGCGTCCTGCAAAATCGATAAAAAAAAGGAAGATTTGTTGTCGTCATACATCGAAAAACGAATTTGTTCAAAATTTTTCGCTGTACGATATAGTTCGACCGTACCTCGCAGATGCTTGGATGCGGACATAGTAGCGCAGTTCTAGTGACGTCACTGCTTTCCACGCGGTTCATTGGCCTATTCGAATTTGAGCTCCAATTTTGCGATCGCGGCTTCTCTCAAGTGTCTACGGTATCACTCCGCCGAAATAATTAGCACGTGGCTGATACTTTTGGATGAATATTGCCCGACGCTTTCCTGCGTTGCCATTGGCACTTCCTTGAACGCGACTTTCGTTAACGCTGTCGGTATTCGATTTTCGCGGGACCAAGTGCCGAACGCGCGCGTCTGTATAGAAGTACCACTCTGTATAAAGTGATACTCGATTTATTAGATTGTTTTAGTGGACATTTCTACATCGCGAGTGCATACAAGTACCGTCGCATATGGGACATAATTTAAATTTACTAACATGGCAGGAAGTACCAGATCGAAGGGTACTGTTGCGGATTGCATGCTGAATCAATTGTCTAGATTTGAATCACTGTCCCGAATGCTTACACAAACAGGCTTTGAATACGGATACTTCTAATGCATCGTTAATACAATCACGTCAAAAGCGCGCTTTAGATTTATGGCATGAAATTAAAGACAATCATTTTTCAATCCTGATGGAAACTGCACCAGATTCTCGAAATACTTTGGCTTATTTCACTCAAGACTATTTTGGAGCACAAGAGAAGATTTTTTCGAAAATATTGGATTTACTAACGGCGGCTAAATTAAAGTTATTGAATATAAGTACTTGTATATTTCGATGGTAGCGTGCTTTCGCTACATATTATACATATACTTCGGATAATCATTTGTAAACAAATAAATCAATAAATTTTTCGACCGTAAATATAAATATAAATATTTTAATTGAGTTTAATTCTCGGTATAACCGGTCTTTTAAATAATCAAAAACAAAAACACAATATTATATGTGCTTTAGACGTAAAGCAACAGAAAATAAAAAATGACTAATAATAATCCGGAAAAACATCCTAAATAGATGATTTTTCATTATTTAAAATGACTATCAATGGATTCAATGGGCTTTATATTTTTTTTAGGACCTTATATATAATGATTCCAATTTTTAGTACAGGGCCCGAATTTTGAAAAATCAATTCAATTATTTATAATTCAAGTTTTTTTGGTGTAAACCACCACCTTATCGATTGAGCCGACTAGAAGCCGATGGAAAAAAGCTAGAAAACTATTGCTTCAATTTGTAGGTTTTTATAATAAATGTTGTTATGTTTCCAAATATATTTTTTATAATTATAGTTACTGAATGAGTGCGAGTTTGGAATAAGTCATTCGGTTGGTCTGTTACCGTCGAATGCCTGATCGTAAAACGACTCGAGATACCCACCGTACTGGGGAGCTGGGGTGCGGTGTCAAGCTCCTACCAGGTGAGTTGCACACGGGGGAGCGCTTCGGCGTGGGAGTCATCCGCAAATAGGGTTGGATTCTGGCGGGCCGTGGCAACGTTAAAAAGGTTCTCTGAACCAACAGAAGCATCAAGGCAGGCAGCTTGTTGCTAATAATTTGGGAGCCGACTTGTTGTTCCTTTTTCAAGGGGCAAAACTGGCGGTGTGGTGCATCACTCAAATATGGCCCCATCCCCCGTGGGGGGGTATCTTAAAGCCGATCGGCAGGTGGGGCACCTAAAATACGACATCTAGATGTAGTTATTGTCAAAGAGGCGGGCATATAGACGTAGAATGCAACATAAAACGCTACAATAAGACTAAGTGCGATCACTGCGGTAGAATAGGGCACATCAGGGAACACGATGTTTATCGTTTCAGCGGACTCAGGATAACAAACCCAATATCACGCCGCGATATGGAAATTCTCGAAGGTACGATAATTCGCCTCGATTAGACGGTTCACGCCGATATGACGATCCGCGTCATTACGAAGATTCGCGGCAATTCGAGAACTCTCGTCGAAATGAAAATTTGGGAAATTTTGGAGATCCCCGTCATAAACATCGTTACGAAAACCCTAACAGTCCCGATAATTCCTACAGAGATGATAGGAGACATTCACACGAAAATTATTCGCGTAGCAATAACCCGGATAGGCGGCGACGCCAAAACGATCGACGTTTCGCCAATGACAATCGTAATGTACCAGGTAGCAACGATCATTGGAAAAATAATAGTACACAAGAATATTCTCGCCTACCACGCAACGAGGATTTAAACTTAGAAGGCGCTCGACGATCCCAGGACACGTCGAGCGCCCAAGGGAAAGGTCGTGGAGTCCGACTAGTGTCAGCCGACCAGCCGCAACCCGTCTTGGGGTTACTGAGCTCGTTCGGTGCCCGAGAGTAGAAATCCAAAGTGAGGATTTTTACAGCAAGTCGAACAAGTTTTTGGCTGACTCAGGCGCTGAGATTAACTTGATTAAACTCAGTTGCCTACGAAGGAATGCGATGGTCGACGTAAAAACCACATACGATTTGAGCGGCATAGGCGATGGGGTTATAAGAACCGTGGGTTCGGTCAAAATTAACTTTGACGATATACCGGTCGAAATACAAGTGGTACGCGACGAATTTCCGATCTCCGAAGACGGAATTTTAGGAGATCCGTTCTTCCGGACACACGCCGTTAATATCGATTATAGGCACGGTTGTTTGCAATTTGGGAGCTCTACCATCCCGTTCATGGATGAGACTCTAACACTCCCACGCAGATGCAGAAAGGTAATCCGCGTCAAAGTAAAAACCAGTATAAAAATAGGCTATGTTCCGAAGATCAACCTTGGCTACGGAATATATTTTGGGAATGCGTTAGTTAGAAACCATAATGAATATACACACCTCCCTATGGACATACATTTTAACTGAAAGTTAAGTTTTTTATACACATGTATTGTGCGGCGTTCTTGATTGATAAAGTAGTTTAGTTTTAATTTAGTCATCTATTTTTCCGGTAATAGCGAATTATTCTTAATTGTATTTCATTACCTATTATGTTCTTATACTATTCTGTATTCTATATCTGTAACTAATTGTACTAAATCGGTTGGCTAAAGAGGGGTATACCTCGTGCCATAATAAACATACATACATACATACATACCTCTATATAATAAATACGCACGAAGAGGAAGTTACCGTTAAAATTCCGGAAATGGAATTAGAGGAGTGCGATATTATGCCGTCTGGGAATGCGTATGAATGCGACAAAATCGCGAAACTGCCATTTTTACATACCTACGATGAAAATGCAAAGAACGTGTGGGCATACACCGCGAAGAAGAACGAGAGAGCTCAAAAGGTCTTAAAATTAATAGATTTACAGCATCTAAACAACGAAGAGCGCGATCACGCTCTGAAATTGATATCAGAAAGTCCCGAAAGATTTCACTTGCCGGGAGAATCGTTGGGGTGCACCACGGTATTCTCGCACCGAATTCATACGAAGGATGACGTACCCACTCGAGCAAAACGGTATCGGCAACTTCCAGCAATTAAGGAAGAACTGCAAAAACAATTAGCCGAGCAACTATAAGCTGGGATAATCCGACACTCGACCTCTCCGTACGATTCACCAGCATGGATCGTTCCAAAGAAAACCGGACCAGATGGGATTAAAAAATGGAGGTGGGTTATTGACTTTCGTGATCTTAACGAAAAGACAATAGGCGATGTTTATCCTATCCCCAACATCACGGAAATACTCGATCAACTGGGTAAATCAGAGTATTTCACGCCTCTCGATCTGAAATCAGGATTTCATCAAATCCCAATGAATGATTGAGACGCCCATAAAAGTGCCTTTTCGACTCCACACGGGCATTAAAAATGGGCCCAGTGACTTCCAAACCTGTAGAATTAGGCCCAGAATTACGCAGAGCCCATACGCGCATACATCATACTCCATAAGGAGTGCGAATATGGTGGTGACAACATCCTTAAAAAGTCGTACGTCGAATGACTCCGGGATATCGAGAGGTCGTGTGCACTTGGCGTAAGGTTTCGCGAACCGGGCGAACTCTACCGGCACGTCGCACAGAGGTCAATTGAAAAGTTTTCGATTAATTTTTTTTTCAAAAATCGCTCCGGAAGGTCAAAAATGAAGGAATCAAAGCAAATTTTTTTTGACATGCTCATTATATATTGTACTTTGACGTATCATTGCTTCAATTTCGAAATGAACAAAATTCAAAATGGCGGATCCAATATGGCGGACAAGTTTTTAAAAATTTTTTTTTAATTTTCCTGAAACATAGTATCTAGGGGTTTTTTGAGTCGCTGATTACGAATTAGAAGTCAGATTTTCAAAATTAAAAATGGCTGATCCAATATGGCTGACAAGTTTAAAAAATTTTTTTTTAATTTTCATGAAACATAGTTTATAGAGGTTTTTTGAGTCGCTGATTACGAATCAGAAGTCAGATTTTCAAAATTCAAAATGGCTGATCCAATATGGCGGACAAGTTTTTAAAAAATTTTTTTAATTTTCCTGAAACATAGCTTTTTGGGGTTTTTTGAGTCGCTGATTACGAATCAGAAGTCAGATTTTCAAAATTCAAAATGTCGGATCCAATATGGCGGACAAGTTTAAACATTTTTTTTTAAATTGTTTTAACGGAGAGAAGAGGCGCTTCTGCGAGGGGTGCCACGGTATCATCGTCACGGATGATCGGTACCGGTGGCTTCGATCGCAGTCACGTCTTGCTGGAGTGGGGCAGTCATCCACGGTGATCACTGTTGCGGTGGTGGGGTTTCCATACGAGGGCAGCACAGACCTGGTCGCTCTATCGACGTCTCCCGGATCTCCACTGAGATCGATTATCCGGTCGATCTCTGCCCGGATTGTGGAGATTTGTCCAAGGATGGCGATGCGTCGCCCAGCCGCGCGAGATGGGGTGACGTTAGTAGCGGTTGCCGTAAATGACACGGGTGTTGTCTTAATGTAGAAATGTCCCAATGCAGAGGTGGGCCACTAATAAAATTATATAATAAATAAAATTAAATAAATCATCCGTAATAGAAATTTAATCATAGGCAATCCAAAGATTTAAAAGTTCAAAAAGAAATTCGAAAATCAAAAAAGTCAAAATTGAGTTTTCAGAAATCAAAACATTTGAATCAAAATCAGACGATGAAAAATATATTTCACGATTTCTCGGAACTCGAAAATGTTATTTCCCAAATTGCTACATAATGAAAACAATGCGTGCGATTTATGACGTAATGCTACTATCGGGACAGCGTTGTTTATTAATGCCAAGGGGATACAGGGATAAACAGTAAACATGTTCGCTTAATGTTACAAAGGTTCTCAGAAAGTAATTAATTAAATCGGGATTATTTTCGTCTTTGGGAATTACGAAAATAAATAATCGACAAATACGCGGAATTTTGAAGATAATAATTTCAAAATTGTAAAATCAAATTATACAACACTCGACAACTTTCTGAGAACTTTTTGAAAAACCGAAATTATTAATCCAAAAATTATTTTAGGAAATCTATTAGGAGAGAGAAAGAGAGAGAGAGAGAGAGAGAGAGAGAGAGAGAGAGAGAGAGAGAGAGAGAGAGCTACCTGGGGGTATTCGTCTCGGTGTGCTGGAAGGGGACGCTCGACAGCAACTAACGACTGGATAGTACAAGCACTTATGATTGCAGCGCAATGGATAGAGGTGTACACCTCCATAACACGCACCCTTGAACATGGTTAACGGAGGCCACATCGAAGAGGGGGAATTCCCTTAAACTTACTCCTCGAACTGCAGGGACTGTCCATTTCTTAACTGCGGGGCTATATCTTTGACATCGACACAGTATAATTAATATTCATTAAGTGATGGAAAAGTAGATTCGTTACATTGAAATTTGTTGAATTATAATTTTGTGTTGGTAGTTTAAATTCGGACTTCGTTGGTTTCGTGCGTAATTACTCGGAGAAAGTAAACTCGGATTTTGAAACGAAGGTGGCGGATATCTAACGTCTATGCGTGTAATGGTAGTGCGAAGTGCGGGTTATTTGGGACACCCTTAGTGTTTTATGGAATTCGGGATTGATTCTTATTTCGAACATTTGCTTTTTTGGAACGATTTTCACCTGCCTAAAGTTCTTGCATCGTATTAACGCGGTTTCCGTTATTGGGGATTGTAGAGTTACTTTTTCAATTCGAATCGCGTCCAATTTCTTAAGTGCTTGTATTATCCCATCGGTATCGTCAGATTTTACAGCAACTAATGCTTGTCTTACAGACCATGGGAACGTGACTGTAAGACAATGAGTACGCTAACGCCTGAGCTACGAACACGATATTTACGGTATAAAATACATTGATTCTCGAATTTTTTATAAAAGTAATTCTCTAATCCCCATTCAGATTCGCGATAGCGTTCATTCGTCCATTTTTGTTTTATTTCTAATTTAATCGTTAGTGAATAAAATTTGTCTAAAAATTAATTTTGAAATTGGTCATACGATTCAAAATTATTTATCCCCAACCAGACTCGCGCTCTTTCTTCAAATGCTGTCTCAATACATAACAATACAAACGTCCTGAACATTTTTTAATTGAAAGTATCGTTCTATATACTCTATGAATTTGGCTGGATTCGTTGTAATTTCATTTTCGAATTCTGGAGCAAGAATGTCGATGGAGGAATTTTGATTCTGTAGCAAAATTGTGCCCTATTCAGCAGCAAATTCACGATAACCCGCGGTTTGATTATTTTCATATTGTATAGTGTTATTACATTATATTCATTATTTTGCTGCCGAATTTAGCCTCGTAATTCCTCGTTGTTGTTGCATTTCTACGAAGGAGCTCCTGATTTGATGAATTCCGCTGTGTCACATTTTGTGCATGTGCATTAGCACTGTGCAGCTGTGATTTCGTTATGAAACATCGGCATATTGGACCAGGTTTGTATATTTTGTGCTCGTTTAGAAAAATTTAAAGTTTCGTATTTTTTATTTAACTTTCTACTTGATTTCGATGTTTTAACGACGTTAACATCCACGCAATGATCATTTTTCTTTTTTATTATTATGGATTCCTGAAAAGAGAAACGAGAAAAATCCACTTTTAAAGCCATTTTAGTTGGGCGCCATTGTAACTATTTTCAGTATGCACAACAAAGTTTACATAAAATTTGACTATATGTACAGATATACAGGGTTTCCCAAAAGTTTGGAAACGGTCTTGTAACTTTTGAACAAAAAAAAATTTTTTAAATTGCTGAAACACGTGAAACGATTTTTCAAAAAAGCTATCTTTCCTCCGTCTTCCCGACGGAGCAGTAGAAGCAATATACTCTACAAGACGCCCTGGGGCATTTACAACCAAATGTCTAAGCAGTCGCAGTCAAAGTGCCACCTTTTTGGACCGACTTTCCGGAAATCTGGTTCTCTCATTTATAGGCGCAATTTTCGTTAGCAGGCATTGTTAATGAAATTACGAAATATAATCATGCATTTTCACATTTAGATAGGCAAGCATCTTTGGAAGTAGACATCATAGCTCAACCCTCATATAATGAAAAATACAACACGTTAAAAACGGAACTCATCAATAGACTATCGGCGTCACAGGAAGCAAAAATCAAGCAATTGATAGAAAGAGAAGAAATAGGATCCAAATCTCCTTCAGCCAGTTTGCGAAGATTACAATTTCTGGCAGGGAAACACCTAGACGAAGCAGCACTGCGTACTCTATGGATCAGCAGACTACCCATTGCTTTCCAGCCTATTATTCTCGCCCAAACACAACTACCTCTGAATGATGCTGCAGTGTTAGCGGACCACATCAGCGAGATAACTACTCCACCTACAATTTCGCAGGTGTCACCTGCATATACTGTCGAAATAGCAGAATTGCGGGCTACCATAGCAATTTTAGAGCTCCACAACAAATCCACGACAGAGGCATTCAGAGGCCGACAAGAGGCCAGAAATCCACGAGAACGAGCGAGATCAAGGTCAAATTCAAGAAGTCGACACAGCGATGCAACCGGACACTGCTGGTATCACCGAAAGTGGGACCCAGAAGTTCATCGATGTTTGTTGCCTTGCACTTTCAAGCAGCCACCAGCGGAAAACGACAACGACAGCACATAGATGCGGCCATGGAGCTATCACAAATCGGACGCCGCTTATTCATAACCGACAAAACGACTAAATGGCAATTTTTAGTCGATACTGGAGCACATCTGTCAATTCTACCACGAAGAAAATTTGGCAGTATCTGCCAAGAAAAGTATCAACTGGCAGCGGCTAACAACACACATATAGCTACATATGGTATGCACCGTATAAAGTTAAATCTTGGACTTCGCAGAGACTACATATGGAATTTGGTTATAGCTGATGTAACACAACCAATCCTGGGTGTAGACTTTCTTTCGCATTTCAACATCGTGATTAATACTCCTAAAGGAAAGTTAACCGACGAAACAACAATGATATCTACACAAGGATTTTTTTCAAGAGGAATACGAGAAGAAATTAAAATCAGCTCAGATGCGTCAAATTACTTTAAGATATTGAACGAGTACCCCGAGATCACCAAGCCTGCAGGATTCACAAAAGATATTAATCATAATATAAGGCATTTCATTCCGACAACTCCAGGTCCACCGTTAGCCAGAAAAGCCCGACAACTTTCGGCAGATAAATGCAAAGACGCGCAGGAAGAATTTCAATTGTTAATACAGGCAGGGAAAATACGTCCATCTAGCAGCCCATGGTCGTCACCTCTTCACCTTGTCAAAAAGAAGGACGGATCATGGCGCCCTTGTGGAGATTACCGTCGATTAAACGACAGGACCACACCGGATAGATATCAAGTACCACATCTACAAGATTTTTCACGTGCATTACATGCAAAAACAAGCTTTTCTACGTTGGATTTAATGAGCGCATACTACCAGATACCTGTAGCCGAAGAAGACATTCCAAAGACTGCAATAATCACACCATTCGGACTTTACGAGAATACTCGAATGCCCTTCGGGTTTCATCATTTCAAAGGTTCATCGACGAAGTTTTGAGAGGATTGGACTTCTGTTTTGTTTACCACGACGATGTTCTAATCGCATCCGAGACACCGGAACAACACCAAACGCACCTTCGAACAGTTTTCGAGAAGCTATCGGAGAGAGGATTAGTTCTAAATCCAGGAAAGTGTATGTTCGGACAAACAGAGGTAAAATATTTAGGTTACACAATTTCTACAGACGGCATCAAACCGTTACAAAGTAAAGTAGACGCGAACCGAGTTCCCTTTACCAACTACTTATAAAGAGCTGCGACGTTGACTAGGGATGTTCAATTTTTATAGACGTTCCATCCCACATGCAGCAAAGATTCAAGTACCGTTAAACGAAGCGTTAGCAGGACCAAATACTGAGGGTCAGAAGGCAGTTCAATGGACACAAGCAAGCCAGAAAGCTTTCGAGGAGAGTAAGCAGGCTCTAGCGTCGGCTACACTTCTCGCACATCCTAAAACTACTGCACTATTAGCCATCTTCGTAGACGCTTTGGACTTCGCAACAGGCGCATCTTTGCAACAACGGGTGGACAGAACATGGCAGCCATTGGCTTTCTTCTCTAGAAAAATTTCGCCAGCTCAAGTAAAATATAGTGCATATGACCGTGAACTACTCGCCATTTACGAAACTATTAAACACTTTCGTCAGTTCGAAGAAGGACGACCATTTACTATATATACGGACCATAAACCATTAATTTATGAGTTCCAAAAAAAAAACGATAAAATGTCGCCACGTCAGTACCGGCACCTCGACTTCATCAGTCAATTTTCCACGGACATTCAAAATACGCCCGGGAAAGATAACGTCGTCGCCGACACCCTATCGAGGATATGCGAAATCTCAGAGGCAGTTACCATCGAAGATCTAGCGCAGGCGCAGAGAGACGACCAAGAACTATCTACGTTTGCACAACAGCCATCTTCCACCTTACGATTGCAGATCACACTCATCCCAGGAGCTGACATCAAATTGGTTTGCGACGTTTCAATGCAGAATAATAGACCATTCATCCTAAGTAAACTACGAAGACAAGTTCTCTTATCGCTCCATAGTTTAGCACATACCGGCACAAGAGCAACAGACAAGTTAATTTCGCAAAGCTTTATATGGCCAGTAATGCACAAGGATATCATAGGATGGGTACGCAGTTGCAGCGAGTGTCAACGATCTAAAATAACAAGACATGTACAAACACCAGTCGCAGATTTCCAAATTCCGGAAGGCAGATTCGCACACGTTCATCTCGATCTTGTCGGATCGCTTCCAGAATCCAAAGGTTTCCGCTATTGCTTAACTTGCGTCGATCGTTTTAACGTTGGCCAGAAGCAGTTCCAATCGTTAACATCATGGCAGAAACAGTAGCCAGTACATTCATCAACAGCTGGATCGCCAGATTTGGTATTCCAGACTACATTACGACGGATCAAGGACGTCAATTTGAGGCAGACTTGTTTTTCAACCTGAACAAGATGTTAGGTACACCACGCATTAGGACTACGGCTTACCATCCAGCAGCCAACGGTATGGTGGAATGTTTCCATCGGCAGTTAAAAGCAGCAATTAAGTGCCACGCAACAGACAACTGGACTGAAATACTTTCAGTGGTTTTTCTAGGGATACGAGCGGCATGGAAAGACGACCTTCACGCATCAACAGCAGAGCTTGTATATGGCCAAACATTGAAGCTTCCAGCTGATTATTTTATCGAGCACAACTGCAAAGAACCGATAGCAGAAGATTTTTGTACACGACTGAAACGAAAAATGCAGCAACTACGAGCCATTCCAGGAACGAGACACGGACAGTCACGAACTTTCACATGTAAACCACTCAACGAGTCATCACACGTCTTTGTTAGGAACGACAAGGTTAAAGCACCCCTTCAAAGACCATACGATGGACCGTACGAGGTTATTAAGAAGACGGATAAATTCTTCGTCATCAAACAAGCTGGAAAGAATTGTACAGTCTCCATCGATCGTTTCCCATTCATCTGGCAACTGAGATCGTCACCCGTCCTACAGTGCCGCAGCCACCTTCGCTGCATACGCCGCAGGGACCTCCTCCGTTCGATCGCAGTGTTTCCCAACCGTCAAGAATAAGCAAAATATCTCTACGTCTATTTCATACACCCGCGATAAAGTTCACAAAGACTTTACCCTCTATTACGTATCGAGAATCCTAAGAACATGTAAATGATTATTAATAAATATTTAGTTATGTTTTGTTAAAAGAGTTGATTTCTTTTAGAAACCCTTACTATGGAACGTAGCAGCTAAAACGTACTTTAGCGATTTTCGAAATCTTCATTTGTTCAGAAGTAACTAGATTAAAAATATTAAAAGTCGAATAATTCCACGATAAGCGATCGGAGCGCCATGTATGACCAGTGTTTTGTATTTGTCTCGAAGAGACCTTTCTAATGAGCCCCCCCCCGGCCCATGTTGCCATTTAAGGTATTCATCCCCCCTCGTGCCCCTTGAGATGGGGGGGGGGGTGGAACCCCTCAAAAAGAATAACTTTTTTGAAAAATCGTTTCACGTGTTTCAGCAATTTTTTAATTTTTTTTTCTTTCAAAAGTTACAAGACCGTTTCCAAACTTTTGGGACACCATATATATATATATATATATATATATATATATATATACACATATCGTCAAATTTTATGTAAACTTTATTGTGCATACTAAAAATAGTTGAAATGACGCCCAACTAAAAGGGCTTTAAAAGTGGATTTTTCCCGTTTCCCTTTTCGGGAATCCATAATAATAAAAAAGAAAAATGATCATTGCGTGGAAGTTAACGTCGTTAAAACATCGAAATCAAGTAGAAAGTTAAATAAAAAATACGAAACTTTAAATTTCATAACCAAATCCCAGCTGCACATAGTCCTAATGCAGATATGACCTTCAAGGTCAAATAAAGGTTGCCATTGAATGGCCCGGAAAAATCTTGAAACTTTTGTCTGAAACATTTTTTTCTAAAGCGCGTAATTTTCGAAATAATCGGGTGGTTTTTTAAAATTGGGCACCCGGTATATAAATATTTTCTACAGCAAGGTTTACCCAATTTACAATTTAGTAAATTGATAATTAAACATACAGGGTGATCCAAAAGTATGGAAACGCCTAAATATCTCAGCGGGAGTGCATTTTCTGGAAAAATGTTTCAGACAAAAGTTTAAGGATTTTGCCCTAGCTATTTAACGATACAATTGACTTTGACCTTGAACATGATTTTGAAGGTTATTCCAAGATCAAGTTTATTTTTTCAAATGGAAACTCCATTTTTTTAAGGATTCGGAAAGAGCACAAAATTTTACGTCTGAATATGATATGGTCGATTTTTCCGCCTACGTCATTTGAAGGTCAAACTCAACACTCCCGGAACTGCGAATTAACTCAGTGGAGTGCATTTTCGGAGGAAATCTTAAATACAAAAGTTGAAGGATTTTTCTCTGGCTATTTAACAGTACCACTGAATTTGACCTTAAAGGCTATTCCAAGGTCAAGTTTATTTTTTAATTAGACACTAAAAGTATAGAAACGGCCATATAACTTTGGAGGATTGCGCTCTGAGGAAAAAAGTTTCGCACAAAAGTTGTAGGTTTTCTTCTTGGCTCTACAGTCAGAATCTGAAATTTGACCTTGAACATGACTTTTAATGTCGTTTCAGGGTCGAATATACTTTTTTTTAATAGAAGCACGTATTGTTGATAATAGGAATGGAAAGAACGGAAAATTTTACGTCCGGGTGTGACTTTGATCATGACCTTGACCATACGCTTGAAGGTTAATTCAAGGTCAAGTTGACTTCGACAGTGGACATTTCTGTAAATTTACTGTAAATTGGTATCTGAGGGTTCTCGAGGTCGATGATTATGAATGTGAAGTATTTTTTCAAAAATTCAAGATAGCGGATGCAATATGGTGGACGAATTTTAAGAAAATTTATTGAATTTTCCTGTAATTTTAATCTACGAATGTTTTGAGTTGCTGATAAATTATAGAATCTGCTATACCTGAAAAAAAGGTACACCCAGGATGTGCCACGAGGAGACTCCTATATACGATTTACATCCCATTTTTTAAAATAATTATTGCGCTTTTTACGTTTTCTATTTAATTTTTAATACCCGGCCAACTCAGGGAAGGGCAAGTGAGCACCCGACCAACTAAGGTAAGAGCAAGTGAGCAGCCGGCCAACTAAGGCAAGAGCAAGTGAGCACCCGGCCAACTAAATGTCAAAGGGCAAGTGAGCACCCATCCTACTAAGTCAAGGGCAGGTGAGCACCCAGCCAATTAAGGCAAGGGCAAATGAACACCCGACCAACTAAGGCAAGAGCAAGTGAACACCCTCCCAACTATTTCAAGGGCAAGTGAGCACCCGGCCAAATAAGGCAGGTGTTGTGTTGATATAACGAATCAAGATGATCATTGTACACAAGCTTTTAAGTGTGTCATCTTAAAATTACCGTCTTCAAAGCTTGCGTTCGAAGTGATTACCCTCAACTCCTTGACTAATCGCGACCCGAATGTAAAAACTTGATACTGCCTCTCAATCATGTCTGGTTCAATGGCAGTGATTTCATAGTCTATTGACTGTTTAAGTTCAGCAATATTCGCCGGTTTTATCCGTTATACTCTATCTTTGAGATTGCCCCATAAGAAGCAGTGAAGTGGCGTAAGATCTGGTGAACTCGCTGGCCATTCTACTCCCCGCCGACCTATGCACCTGCCTGGGAACACTTCTTTTAGGTAATTTCGAACATCTCTTGTATAATCTGGCGCTGCACCATCATGTGGATACCAAGTTTTATCGAAATCAACCCCTACAAAGACCCGAATAGCGGGAACAATTTGATTTCTCAACAACTCCTCATATTTTCGTCCATCAAGATTACCTTCAATGAAGGAGGAACCAATTATCGTATTTTTTATAATCCCGGCCCACACGTTCACTTTTTCAGGATATTGAGTGGAGCGACTATCGATAATCCATTCTGGGTTGCTTTTACACCAATGAGACATGAGAGATGCTACCATTCAAAAAGAATGTGGCTTAATCTGAAAATACGATGCTCTTCAAGAAATCACCGTCAGCATCTATCATGTTCATCATCAACTCCGAAAAATGTATACGCCTATCAGAATCATCGTCATTCAATTCTTGCACTAGCTTTGCTTTGTAAGGACAGAATTTCAGCATTTTTGTCATAATCTGCTGTACCACACCATAAGATAAATCACGCTGCTGCTACAATTTTCGAATGGAATTACGAGGATCTTTCGGAATAGAAAGGGCCACATTTAACTGATTTAATTAAGAGGATACTGTTACTGGAGGTCCTGATTTAGGGAGATTTTTTACACTGCCAGTTTCACGGAATCGTTTTACAGTTTTATAAACAGTCGCTTTTGCGATCTTTTTGCGCCTTGCCCTAAGACTCATTAAATAAATGTGCAACATTTTCAAATGATCTCTCTTTGTCACCTCAACCTCTCATCAACAAACGGGTATTCGCTCGCGTTCGTTAGCTATGCTATTTCAAAATCGAATAGTAAACACTTAATAATCTGAATCGGGTGGAGCATATCTCAGAACAATGGAGAAGTTGGTAAAAATGCATTTACGAAAAAAATGTTCAAAGTAACCTTAACAAAAGTAGGAAAAGCCAAAAAAACCTAATGTTTAGACGCAAACATAATTTAAATTGAAATAAATTAAAGAGTTGAAAGCAAAAAAAAAAATTATGAACGTATGTGGAAAGAACAAAAATATATATGTTTGCGCAACTCGATATTATGTTTATGCAATTATACAAAGAATAACGATGAAATAAAAAAATTAAAACTGTTTTGAACACGTCTGTAAAGATTGAAAACGAGCGATGAAGATCGAGAAAGGTCGAAAAGGATTGGGAAAGATCGAGAAACATCGATAGGCATCAAAAAAGATCAAGAGCAACCGAAAAAGGTAAAAGAAGAGTAGAAATCTAATCGGAAAACAAAAAGATCCCCGAGCATAAAAAAAAATACTCGAACGTTCTTTGTACATGCGTATATAGCAAAATTGCCCACCCTAGCGGCAATCGGCAAATTTCCGACTGCTTCACCAGCACGCAATAACCCAGGATTTGTGAAGGCGTGACAACAAGTTTTTTTGCTCTTTCTTGATCCTTTTCAAACTTGGTCAATCTTCCTCGATCATTCACGATCTTTTTCTATCTATTTCAATCTTTCTCGATGATGTAGGCCTTTTTAAATCTTTATCAACGTTTCTTAATCTTTTTCGATATTTCTCGATCTTTACCGATCTTTTTCGATATTTCTCGATCTTTATCGATCTTTTTCGATATTTCTCGATCATTGTAAATCTTTTTCGATCTTTTCAATCTTTCTCGAAGATGTAGGCCTTTTTCGATCTTTATCGACGTTTCTTGACCTTTGTCAATATTTTTCTATCTTTATCGATCTTTTTCGATATTTCTCGATCTTTATCGATCTTTTTCGATATTTCTCTATAATTGTCAATCTTTTTCGATCATTGTCGGTCTTTTTTGATCTTTTCAATCTTTCTCGAAGATGTAGGCCTTTTTCGATCTTTATCGACGTTTCTTGGTCTTTAAAATTTCATGCTGACGCATTATGATGTTGATTTCTTGACCGCTAATGATTGAATTGAAATTGAGGATTTTCGGTAGAGACGGTCTGGTTGAACGTTTTTAAAATAAACTATTACACTTAGTTTACGTTTCGGCCGTTGATGACAGCCCTCTTCAGAAATTTATTGACACTTAAAAAATATATAAAATAATTGAATACACCATTATAATAAAATGTAAGATATAAAAAATCATATGAATAAAAGATAAATTTACAAAGTAAAAATAAAATTACAAAAATTATTTAGTAACTTAAATGTCTTACGTCGTGACAAGGTAAATCGAGACTGTACCGGGAACCCGTTCTATCCTTGCGGGTGTATGTATATTATATTGTATTGTTTGTAATACATATAAGGCTTTCTAATTTTGGCAACAGCATTCTAAATTATAAGCGAAGTAAATTGTTAACTTCCCGGTCTACAGGGAAGTTATTGAAATGACCTCGAAAATGGAAAATGCTAATTTCATGATATCTCCACGTTTTGTGATACGATGTGTGTGTGTGTGTGTGTGTGTGTGTGTGTGTGTGTGTGTGTGTGTGTGTGTGTGTGTGTGTGTGTGTGTGTGTGTGTGTGTGTGTGTGTGTGTGTGTGTGTACGGATGAAAACCAAATTTTGTCCAACGATTTCTCTTCAACGGATGAAGCGAATTGATTAATTTTTTTTTAATCGATGCGTCCTGACCTAACTTCGTGCTGATTAGATTTTGAACATGATCGGCTGAGTGGTTTTCGAGTTATTCCAAAAAAAAGTAGTAAAAATAGTACAAATAACGTGAAAAAATGATATTATTTAACAAATTCCGTCATTTTTCGTGAGGAAACTGTTGATGCGCGTCAAAAAACTGAGAAATAAAAAAGCCGACATATCAAAAAGCCGACAAGTAAAAAACCGACATATTAAAAAGCCGACACGGTCAAAGTATTATTCTCTTTACAATATGCCGATTTTTTACTAGTCGGTTTTTTTATTTGTCGGCTTTTTGACTGTCGGTTTTCTGACTTGTCGGCTTTTTGACTGTCGGTTTTCTGACTTGTCGGCTTATGTATAGTGTTATTACTTCGACACAGACCAAAGGTCTGGACGAAGTATTGAATTTGGTCACGTCCCGCCAAAAAATTACCCTACAGTTTTCATCAAATGTCGACGTTTCAGACCCCAAAGAACCCCAAAAAACAAGAAAATAATTTGTGTCCGTGATCTTGTACGTATCTTGTACGAGAGATTGATCGGGAAGTTATTGTTTCGACTCGCTAAGGGTCACAACCGCTTTATTAAAATTCAAATGAAGTCAAATAAATTAACTTATTTTTAAGCAAATTTTTTAAATTAAAATAAAGACAAATAAACGAACTTATTTTTAAGCAAATGCAGATATAGCATATGAATCATAGGATTGCTTATTTAGGTATATGCAATATGATATATGTACACCGTACATTAACTCGTAAATAAACACAAAAAGTATATATAAATATAAACAAAGGCATTTAAACCTGTGTCATAATAACAGTGGTTTAGATTTTTTGATTTACCAGAGATGTATAAATTGACGGTAAATTTGATTCTTCAAATCGTATGTTTACTGTGCGTGTATTAAAAAATTTTATAAAATAATTTTCAATTTCTTTTCTTTTTTTAGTATTCGATTCTGTTGCCTAAATTTTAACATTCTTAAAGTCAAAATTATGGGAAGTGTCGATTCGATGTATTGTTAGGCCCGAATAACGTTCTTCTGGTCCAAGGATGTTCTTTTGATGTTCTTTTAATCTTGTTTCGAGAAGTCTACTTGTTTCCCCGATGTAAACTTTCTCAAAATGAGCACACGGGATTTGGTATAGAGCATTACTCATTTTGTTTATTGGTAGTTTGTCTTTTATTGGTTTGATTCCTGCTAAATTGGTATTAATTGGTATATAGACGACTCTAATCTTTTCCTTAATTAAATTTTTTGCTAATTTTTCTGATAACTGTTTGACGTAAGGTAGTGAAACTGTTTTTTTTTTATATGTTGATGAACATTATTATTAACTATATAGTTGTTATTGTAAATATGATGAACCCGTATTTTTATGCACCTTGTGACCAAGTCATGGGGGTATCCATTCTCGTTTAAGATCATTTTAACCAGTTGCAAGTTTATCTTTCTGAATCTGATTTCTGAAAGTTTAATGGCATGATCTATTAGTCCTGTGATCACTCCGATTTTGTAATTGATAGGATGTTCCGAAGGAAAATGCAGGTATTTTGCTGACCACGTTTTTTTGTGGAACCAATCAGTGTCCAGGAAGCCATTATTTTTTCTAATAACCAGTAAATCAAGAAAGTTGATACTGTTGTGTTGTTCTGTCTCCATGGTGAATTGAATTCTATTTTCCAATCCGTTGATTTTTTTTAAACTATTGAACGTATTTAATATTGAATCAGTTTTGTCCTTAGGTGCTGACAATAAAATATCATCGACGAATCTGATGTAAAATCCAGGCATAAACTGTAATTTCTTCATTAAAAACGTTTCAATATATTCCATAGTTAAATTTGCAATTATCGGTGAAAGAGGGGAACCCATAGGCACTCCGAATACTTGCTTATAAATATTATCATTAAATTTAAAATATGTAAATTTCAAAATGATGTCTAATCCTTTTGTAAAATCTTCTTTTGGAATATCCGTGTAGAGACAAATTTCAAGCCATTTTCGTTGAATGATTAATTTCACTAGATCGATTGACACATTGATGAAGAGCGATGTTACGTCTATAGATAGCAAGATATGGTCTTTAGGAATTTTAAAGGATTTTAACTTTGTACGGCAATCCCACGAATCTTTAATAAAACTCGAAGTTTTTCCCACTATATTCGTCAATATTTGAGTATAGTATTTTGCTAGATTGTAGGATGGTGAATTAATTGCTGATACTATAATTCTCAAAGGATAACCTTCCTTGTGAACTTTTGGTAACCAATACGCCCTCGGAATCACCCCGTTATTTGATTTCAAGAATTTCGCTGTTCGCGTTGAAATTACCTCGTTTTTTTCCCATTTTCTAATAAGCGTGTTAACTTCATTAGTTAAGGTCGAAGTATATTCAAATTTAGATGGCTTGTATGTGTTGGGATCGTGCAATATATTTTCAGTTATAATATCCCAAGACCTCCAAAATTATCGGAATATGTCCCGATAGCTTCGTTGCAAAACTTGATATACATTAGTTTGTTTGCAGGAAAGCTAGAGAGAAATATTGCGATTAATTTTGGAGCTCGTGGGGTATTCGGCAGATTATTTTCCAGGGCTGGATTTCGGCCAAACGGAGCGCAGGTATTATTTTATATATTCTAGTGTGCAATTATCGGGTGCAATTTCCAGAAGCTAGTGTGCAATTTCCAGTATAATTTTAAACAAATAAGCATCGTACCGCTCGAATACCGCGCTGTGATTGGCTGAAATCCAGCCTCGGAAAATAATCCATTTTATTTCTGTATTCGTTTTTATCCATCGCTACTGTTATGTTACCTTTATCTGCTTTTGTAAAAACTATATTGGTGTTCTTTTGTCAAAATTCTTTAACGATTCTGTTGTTTGTTATTTGTTTTGAGGAACCATTGTGGCTTAGATCATGATAATTATCGTGTTTTATTACGTTAACAAATTTTGTCTAATACGATTTTTATTATCAGTAATCATATTTCCATCATCATCGTGTATATCTTGGATTTTGGTAACCGCACATTCAACACCTGCTATGGTTTAGGATAACGGAACTTGTTTAACACTATTAATTGGAAAAGCATGCTTGTTTCCCAACCCAAAATTAGAAAGCCTTATATGTATTACAAACAATACAATATAATATACATACACCTGCAACGATAGAACGGGTTCTCGGTACAGTCTCGATTTACCTTGTCACGACGTAAGACATTTAAGTTACTAAATAATTTTTGTAATTTTATTTTTACTTTGTAAATTTATCTTTTATTCATATGATTTTTTATATCTTACATTTTATTATAATGGTGTATTCAATTATTTTATATATTTTTTAAATGTCAATAAATTTCTGAAGAGGGCTGTCATCAACGGCCGAAACGTAAACTAAGTGTAATAGTTTATTTTAAAAACGTTCAACCAGACCGTCTCTACCGAAAATCCTCAATTTCAATTTCTTGATCTTTGTCGATATTTCTTTATCTTTATCGATCTTTTTCGATATTTCTCGATCATTGTCGATCTTTTTCGATCTTTGTCAATCTTTCTCGTTATCGACGCATTCTCAATCTTTATACATACATGTCTCTCGATATTTCGCGGTCTTTCTAGTCTTTACCGATTTTTTTTATAACGGTCGATGGAGGTCAAGCAAGATCGAGAGAAATCGAGAAAGATCGACAAGAATGAGAAAGATCCGGAGTGACTTGTAAACGCCGTAAAACATCGATGACGACCGAAAAACATCGGAAACTATACGGAAATCTCGATAAAGATCGAGAAATATCACAAATGATCTATGGAGATTGAAAAAAGTCGAAAGTGATCTAAAAGATGGAAAGATCGTGAAAGATGGAAAAATATTGAGAAAGGTCATAAAAGATCGAAAAAAATCAAATCAATCAAAGGTCAAATCTCAGATCATGATTGAACAGCCAAGAAGAAAACCTACGTACAGGTAAGTTCGTCTGATCGTTTTATTACATATCAAATGTCGATCTTCGAGATTACATAAGCAGTTCTTTAGAGTCAACAATTTTTCTTATATAGCATGCATTTGTAAATAAGATATTAACATTAATTTTATCTATTAATTTTTTTTTATTTAACAGTGATAATGCAAATGTCTTATTATTTGGTACAATTAGTCTATTATACAATTTTGAAAAAACTAACGACTTTTTTGCCCAACCAGCTGTTTTTTTAATTGTTTCCAGATCAGCACCTTTATCCAGCGCTGCCGATGCAGATGCATGTCTGATACTAAAAGGATTTTTATGCAATTATGTAAAGAATAACGATGAAATAAAAAAATAAAACATATAAAAGGATTTTTTTCTTCACATCTCAGTTTTTCAGTAATTTTAATATAATTGAGAAGCGTAGAAGCTACGGAAAGAATTGAATTGTTTTTTATGAAAGGCAAAATTAAACAGGGCTGAAAGCATCAGGCCGAGTAGTCTTTAGTCTATCCGGTATTTTAATACTAATTTCGCTTTCTTAAATTTTTATATTATCAATATTAATTTTGGCTAACGTCTGTGGTCTCTGCCCTGTGCTTAAGCTCATTAGAGTTACTGTTTTCATAGTGAGTTCTGCTAATGATAAATTTTGAGTTGGACCATGATCGTCGAAAATTTTCAATAAAATATCTACATCCAATGTTTTTTCATACCTCGGTCGATGTGGTTTAAGATTAAAAATGCCTCTGACAAACCGGCTAATTAATTAACTATTAGAAGTATTGTTCCTAAGAATGAGATTAATTGCCGATCTACCACAGTTAAGGGAACTTACGAAGCGCCGTTATTATATTTTTTTGTCAAAATATCCAAAACGTGTATTTCGGAGGCGGTATACACATCCTTTTTTGTATCAAAGCAATAATTCCACCAATATTTTAAGTATGTGTTGTATTGTTTCAAAGATGATGAAGTAACAGATGAAATCATAACTTGAATGCAGTCCTCAGGTACCTTCTTGCTCAGAAAAGCTTCCCGCAAACACAGGCGGAGCTACCAGGGCAAGTTTCTCTGCTAAAGGATGGTGAATTTTTCTACAAGGAGAAAAAAGAAGATTGGCTGATGGTAAAAATTCGATTATTTTTCCTACTACCATAGTTTGGAAAACCAGGTACCATGATTAGGATGGCCATATGGGCACAAATAAATTCCTCGAGCTCTTTCTGATATTTTGAAGCGTTGGAAATATTAAACTAAAAGGTGGTACATTTAGTATTTATTCTTGAGACAAACAAGTCGATTTCCGGTTTTCCGAACATGTTAATTATTATTCTACAAACATCATCTTCCAACTCCCATTCCATATCAATATTATTCATTCGCGATTCTCGATCGGCGTCAATACAATTTTTCGATGCAATATTCTTATATTGCTTCTTGTCCGTTATCCATATTCCCGGCAATTCACACCATTGCCAAATTTGCTTTGATAACTTGGTGAGATTAGGATAACGAATTCCACCGATCTTATGAATGTAGAACATAGCAGTGGTATTGTCGACTCTTAAAAATATTTCACAGTTCCTGTAATTATTTGCAAATACTTTTAAAACAATAAAAACTGCTAACAATTCCAAAAAATGTATGCTTTCTTGTCTTTCCGTAAAAGACCACAATTCTCCGGTAAATATATTATTACATGAGGTACCCCACCCTATTAAGGAAGCATCTGTAAACATTTTCAGGCAATAATAATAAGTTCGTATTGGTTTTCTACTTTTCTGAACCGCATTTCTCCACCATATAAGGTCCTGATGAATGTTAATTGGTACAAGCATTTGTTGTTCATAGTCATTATTATTTAAGCTTAATGCTAGCATTTTCTCTCTTTCTAAACTTCTACATTAAAGCAAATCATATACGACACCAGGACACGACGCACTTAGAGATCCGATTAATTGTGAAAATTCTCGTATTGTACAACTTTTCTTGCTTATCATTCTGGAAATATCTGTAAATATCCGATCTCTGTTTGGCTGAGTTAACTCCAATGTAAAGAAAGTTTTTACTATCGATAGTGAATCCTAAATAAGTGTATCGTTTATAAGGATTTAGGGTACATTTACTATAATTAATGATACAACCTAGTTGTATTTAAATTAAAAAATATGCATTCTTGAAATCTATCGTGCATAAGTAAGACTGAAGGGTTAATAATTTAAAAACTGCCTGCATATCCTCAAATTTAAAATGCTCTGTTACAATATACTGATTGAATGCCTTTAAATTAAAAATAAAACGTTTTGATCCATCTCGTTTAGGTAATAAGAAAAAAGTAGATATGAATTATTCTTTGTGTTACATCCCTGTAACCGCCCGCTTATTACCTATGGATAAAACCTGAAACTCTTCCTTATCGACATCCAACAAATAAAACAAACAACAAACCTTCGACATCAATGAAAACTCCCTTACCGACAGTAGAACCTCCACAACTGAGATTTCCATAATATCGACGATGAGTAAGAAACCTGCATCCCAGAACCGACTGATTATTTTTCCGCCCAAAGATAATCGGAACAGTATCGTGAATACAAGCCCACGTACAAACCACCCACCGACGTAAGCAATAAACATAAAAATAGAAGTGTGACCAAACTTTATAGTAAAACGATGGCGACGATTTTCCGTGATAACGCCTTGCATCGGTTTTCCACACATTAACGATAAAGACCACATGTACAAAGTTGAACTTTATGACTTCCGTTGGAAGCCAATGAGGGGTTTTGCCACAGTAAAACAACCAAATACTGTTTTCATAATCAATAACAACAATAGATACAATAATTACAAAATGAAAACCGCAATGAACTCCTGAACATTTTGATACCAAACACGAGTACAGAAAATTATTAACTATGTACAAGGAAAAACAAATAGCTAATCATTTAGAATCTTTCTTTGTTCTATAAAATTACTTCTACAATATAATAATGAGAACAATTGGACTATTGAATTATTACAAACATATAGCATATTAAATAAATTACAAAAATAGATTCACTTACAATAGAAATTAAATATTGAAAACCATTTGTTATTTAAATATTGAAATACTAAATAGATCAATTTAAAGTAATCATTTATAGAATTGTTACAAAACAGATTAAAATTCGTTTGCTGTTTTGAAATATTATAGCAGATCCATTTACATAATATCTAGGCTACAGAAACATTGTAACAATAAAATGAAATATCGAATATAGCAGAACAAACGAACATTAAATTTCTCAAATTATAATGACAGATTTATTTGTAAGAAATATTTAATAATTGATTTGCCAATAAACGTACACCACAATTTGTAATCTTTTACGAATTAAGATCAATATTCAGTTCCTTTCTTCTAAAAAAAAAACCCCTATTGCCAAAACCCCGCTCCAAACAAGAGAAAGCGAGAGAACCAGTACCGAGTCAGCGACACAGGATCTACGCTACAAGGGACGACCCGCAGCATCCACCCGATTTGCTCGCAGTGTCAAATATTGCCGCCCCCAGCACCAGAACCACGTCACGCCTGAATTGGGTCACTAATTAACCCGGTTCACTGGCAGCACCAGGCATTCCCGACTCGCAGGATTCATCCCGTTCGGTCGCGGTACTATAGACGCTGCCAAACCCAGGATCTCATCGCGAGCATGAAACAACCTCATAAAAGGATAAGAAACCACTTTCTTTTAATATTCTTCATGTTTCACTTTCACTAACCTTAGGCCCCGTGGCACCCCCTACTGAGCCGAGCCACGACGTCAATCTCTGAATAAATTCAGTCAGTTAACACCACTGTAGACTGAATTTGGTTTTATTTGATAGCAGACATCGAAACCCGATTTTCCCTTGAAAATCTCCTCCCCCCTTCCTCACCATCTTAAAAAAAATAAATAAACGTAGTTTGAACCGATTTTTAATAGTTAATTTGCTCAACCCGCATCTTAGTAGAAGTCCCCACAATCTAGAACATGGGCTCGATTCTTCATAGCCGAGCGCGTCCTTTCGTGTCCGAGTTTTGGCCGATTTCGTCACCGAGGATAACTCCTTAAAGACGAGATCGTTCTAGATTCGGTCGTAACATTTGCATAGTTTACATGGTACTACCGCGCCCTTTTGTTTTAATTGGTTTATAGCCATTTTGATTTCATTAATTTCACTGGAGGAATACTCAGGCTCCTTTGGAGCACGGAACTAAACAACCTTAGTCCAAATTGGTATTTTATAACCCTGAATACTTTGTAAAATAAATTTATCAGAATTTAACTGTTTCCAGCTTGGCAAAGCATACTTTTTAGTTTTGCCCCCTATTACCTCTAACGTTTCTCCCGAGGAGGTCGTCGTGGATTTATGTGCCCTCGTAGTTGTTGACGATTCGGAATCCGATTGTAATTGATTTTGGATGGCGACTAATAACCTAACTTCCGATTGTTCGCACAATATTGTGTCATCACAAAAGGCATTTTCACGCCCGTTTGTAGAAGCCTTGTTTGTTGTACAAATGTTTTTCTGTCTTTGTTTTTAAAGCTTGGACAACTTTGTTGACAGTTTTTGATGCCTTTAACTTATTAGCTAAATCTTCTCCATATAGAAATTTATCAGGTCGAGTCTCGTCAACATTTCTATTTTCTTTATCCGCTACTATTGGCGAGTTAAATGCTCTTCTTGCTATTGAAAAATTGTGACGAAGCTGAGCAATTATTTTACACGATTCACTAAATTTTTCAATGATATCGAAAGGACTTATTTCCTCGCCGACCAAAAGCGTATTTAAACATTTTGATAGTGCCACTAAAGCCGATCCTGTTAAATTTTAATTTTTAATGAAATGATTATCCCTTTTTATAGGCTCAGTTGTATTTGGCTTCGTCTCTGGGTTTAAGATAGGAGCCCGTGGATATTCGGGTTAAATTTCATCCTGAAGTTCCTTTTCACGATCTTCTGTCAACCAGTCATATAATAGTTCATCGAAATTTGGATGCAATTTTTCCTGGACCACTTTTGCCTTTTTTATAGGACCTAGTGCTCGAAGCACCTCTTAATCTAATACTGCTCTACGTGTTTTGGTACATCAATGGGCAGTGTAACGTCGACAATATCTCTCGGAATATTTTTTGTAGGCAGTTCTTTATTACCTTTAGCAATAGCATCATCAGTCTTTTCGGAACTGGTGAGTAACAAACAGTACGTTTTTTGCTCTCGTCTTGATTTAAATTTCTCACCGTATTGCTGTTTCTCCGGACCGAGAATTTTACGCAGGAGGTGCACTGATCTTGGACCGATACTTCGCTCTGCGTTTCACGTTTAACTAACAGTGATTTGGTCCATGTGGTATTCCTCGGATTATATTAAAATCCATTAATCTGAATAACTCAACTGTCAACTGTCAACAGCATTTTCGAAGGGAGTAGTGGCGCTACTCAACATGGCCACGTGACTTAGAGCATATACATTACGTCTACAAGGCTACTATAGCAGTAATTTTACACGTCGTAATTTCCCGGAGAAAACTATCATTAAATTGCAGCACAAGTCCTAAGCTGCGAACGCCTTATGCGCTATGTGTATGTTTTTGTAGATCGTTTTTCGTTTTCGCCTCGTGTTACTTGTATTTCGAAAAAGGCGTGTGCACGGTATGCGTAATACTACTTTTTGACAGATCTAATGTCAAAACCTAGGAAGCGTGCTGAAATAAGTTTGTCTCCGCATTTACAAACTGACCAGCTTCTCACGTGAAATCGGTGTAGGGGTCCGGTCCGAGATAAAGATAGGCCCGTCTTAACAGTAAGCATGTTTACCTCAACACTATCGCGGAGAGAGTTGAGAGAAATACTACCGAAATTGAACGCTTGAAATGCCAGAGGGCATATGAACAGCCACATTATGAAATAGTAGTCAATGGGATACTTGTAGCGTGTGAACTGCCACTCGATGAAATTATAGCGCGAGTGTTAACCAAACTGAACGTTTCGCAGTATAGGGATAAAATCATTAGTATAAGGAATACCTATTTTAAGAAAATTGTTCCAACGGCACAGCCCAATCAAGGCGCGTATTCGATCATAGTTAAATTTATGTGAACGGCTGTGCGTAATGATGTCATCGATTCAAAGCGCAAAGTCGTCAAAATAACAGGAGCCGACATTTTCCCAGAGCGTTACTCTGCTGATGCTGCAATAATCTATGCCACCGAACTTTATACTCGACATGTTTATGCTCTCTTAAAAAAAGCAAAAGCGGTACCCAACTTTCGTGTTTGGGCTAGAAATGGTTGCGTTTTTTATAGAAAATCAGAGAACCAAGTAGAAATTCCGATTATTACAGACTTAGATTTAAGTCCTCTTATTAAATCTTTTAAATGTTTCTCATTCAAATGTAAAACCATTACGTGCACATTACCACGACTTTGAATATCTATTCAGAACGTCCGACGTTCAACTTCTGGCTATGAGTGAAACTTGGTTGACTCCTGATATTCCAACCCATTCAGTTGATATTTCCGGGTATAATTTGGTGCGAAATGATTCAGCCATAAAATCAGCAGGGAGAAACCGATACGTACTAGGTGGTGGTCTCGCTTGCTACACCCATGAATCTATAACATATGTAGTTTTAGATAGATCAAGTAATGCCACGATAAATGAGCCTGGATTCATTTTTTAAAATATATCTATACCACCAAATCGTAATTTTCTACTAGCAATAGTTCATCGAAGACCAGAAGGTAGCGTGTTTGCGGATTTCAAAATATGCTTGATAAGCATGCTCCAATGACAATTAGGTTGTCCAAGCGACCTCATGCACCACGGATAACACCCGACATCAAGCGGCAAATTAAACAGCGCAACTTACTACATAACAGAGTGAAGCGTTCACAAAATGGTAATCTTATGGCCCATTTACGTGATCTGCGTAAAACTATTAAGTTGTCACTGCGAGTAGCTAAAGACACATACATCAGTGAAGCGTCAATACAAGTAACTCAACCTAACAAAGTCTGGGCGATGCTTAAGAAATTTGGCCTTGCTAATCAGCTTCACAGACGGCACTAAGCCACTTTTTCCCTGATGAACTGAACACCTATTACAGCAAAGTCGCTTCTGTGTTTTCTCCATGCAGTTATTTACAGCTTTAACTAATTCTAGGACAGACCATTGATCCTGACTCACCAGTGTATAGTCTTCCAACACTACGTGCTGATGAAGTGCTAAAAACAATTAAAGCTTCTGCTTCCAAATCTAAAGGACCCAGCCCTGATGGACTCCAATTACGTCACGTCTTGAATATTTTATCAGCTGCAGTTATACCGTTAACTTCGATTTTCAATTTGTCACTCTCATGTGGTGTGTATCCCTCAGCATTGAAATTGTCGTATATAATTCCTCTTAATAAAATATCACATCCGCAAACCCCAAGTGATACACGGCCTATTGTGAATCCATCTTACATTGCCAAGATCTTGGACACCTTGGTCACCAGATCGAATGTACATTATTTGGAATCAAAGAATTTATTGCATCACAGACAGTGTGGGTTCAGACGTTACCATAGCATCCAGACAGCGCTTATCAAGATTTTAGACGATGTGCGGTATGGAATCGAAAGGGGGTTTATTACGATCTTAGTATTGTTTGATATTTCCAAAGCGTTTGACTCACTAAATCATAATCTAATTTTACAACCACTGCGTAATATTGGTTTTGATGATAGTGCGATTACTTGGATTCATTCATATCTGACAGGTAGATCGCAAATTATTGAAAGCGCTGACGGCTCTGCATCAATAGAGTTATCTACTACCACAGGAGTCCCACAGTGTTCAAGTTTGGGCCTGATCTTGTTTAGTATAGTGTTCAATACAGTTTTTAGTAGAATTCGTAATTGCCGTGAAACATCCATTGTATTTGCAGATGATACTTAGTTTTACTTGTCAACACCACTATGTCGCATTCATGAAGCTGTAAATAATTTGAATAGTGATGTAGACTATTTTGTCAACTGGACACAGGAATGCGGCCTCACGCTTAACATCAAAAAGACAAAAGCAATTATTTTCGGTACTAGGCAAAACCTGGCTATCCTGAGCAGTACTGCTGTCCCACTAGTCAATGCAATTGTAGTACCATACGTTGATGAGGTTCGTGACTTGGGAGGATACCTGTCACCAGACCTGAATTGAAATCGTCAAATTTCATCGATCAGTTCCAAAGTGCATTACGTTCTGCACCGACTGAGGTTTCAAGGGTCAACATTGCCGTCGCACTTAAAACTCCTATTGATTAACGCGTTAGCTGTACCCCACGTAGACTTTGCCTATATTCTGTACAGAGATGCGTCAGAACTACCTGCTCATAAAAATACGCAGACTAATAAATGCAGCCCTGAGATACATTTTCCAGCGCCGTCGTGATGAAAATCTAGCACCTTATTGGATCAAAGCCAACTGGTTGTCACCAGAAAATCGACGAAACTACTTTCTTGGGACCCTTACATACCAAATTCTCACAACTTCTCAACCAACGCTGGTTTGGCAAAACGCGCAAAGGAAAAGAAGGAAGACAGGGGTTAGTTTGTAACAAATTTATTTGTCGCCCATGTTAGTTCAAATGCGACGAAGACGCGATCTTTCGATGTGGGAGAGAAAGAGAGGTGCGCGGCGCAGATGGTGGGAAGTGACCCAGTACCTGCGTGTCGTTCTGTTTTGTTTTTGTTTCCTTCTCCTGTTCTTTCCTACTCCCCGCAGGGGACTTGTGGAAGAGAGCGGAGCGGGTTATCTCCGTCCACAATTTAATTGTGGAAGAGTGAGGGGTCGAAGTGCCCGAGCTCGAAGAGGAGCAATGCTTTTGAAAGATCCGCTTCTCTTAGCAAGTTTTGAGAATTGACGACCTCACGGACCCGATCGTTCGGCTGGTCTGTGCCGACGAATGCCTGATCGTGAAACGACTCGAGAGACCCACCGTACTGGGGAGCTAGGGTGCGGTGTCAAGCCCCTGCCGGCGGGTTCCACACGGGGGAGCGCTACGGCGTGCCGTGTCCGTGCAGGCAGTAACCGCAGAAAGGGTTGGCCTCTAGCGGGCCGTGGCAACGTTAGAAAGGTTCTCTGAACCAACAGAAGCATCAAGGCAGGCAGCTTGTTGCTAATAAATGTGGTTGCTGACTTGTTGTATATCTTTTTTAAGTGTGCACAACCAGCGGTGCTGGCGCATCACTAAAATTTGGCCCCATTCCCCCATGGGGGGGGGGGGGGTGCCTTAAACCCGAAAGGGAGGCAAGACACCTTAAATAACCTACACTCAAGTGTTCTTTCCTACTCTCTTTGGGGTGGCTGTCCCTCGCTTCGCATTCCACTGGTGGGTTGGTGGTCGGATGGCTTCCACTTATTTTCACTTATTTTGTTTGTTTTTCTTTAACTGAGCACGGATGCAGTAGATCGCCTGCGTGACCAAATCGGACTGCCGGTAGCGCCGTCGTGCTGAATTGCCTGTGCGGATGCGGTGCGCGCCCACTAATGGTCAACAACCAGGTAGCATCCGAAAAGGTGGCCACTGATTGGCCCAAATGAATGAAACGCAGCTCGGCGGTCAACAGCGCACCAACCGAAAGCAGAGAAGTATGTGGATTCAGCCAAGCGCACAACACGCGCACCAAAATGCACAATCGACTCACAACTCGCAACCATCCACCAGATGGTGCTCGAAATACACATATACAGTCCGCAATCACAGGAACCAGCGCCACCAGGTGGCAGATCAACAACATAACAAAAATACATACTAACTAGTATAGCGAGAACACGGGCGAGTATCAATACAATAGCACAAAATAACATTATAAGTATGATTTTCTTTTGAACCAACATGGATACATTTTAATTCCATTTATTTGGGTGAACGTTGGTGACTTTTTCTCATATCGCTATTTCTTGAATTTCGGTCATAGTTAAGGGGTGTTCATTTTAAAAAAAAATATTGATTGGCATATCAATATTATCCTTCGGATTGTTGCATAGTTTCCGGCATCAAGAACAGACCTTCGACGTTGTAGGTAAATTACCGCACCGTTCTAAAGTTGACTTTGATACCACTGTCAAAGCTTTTCCATAGTGTCCTATTACTTCGCTGGTTTCGAAAGGAGTTATAGATCTGCCTCTACGTATCTTACGCATCTCTTTGTAGTTATTGGTCGTAACTCACTTTACATTTAATTATACTCTTAATGTAGCACGAATTCACAATATCATGCAATGCCGCATATAAAATTTGGTTGTACGTACTGATGAAATTCTTTGACAGCGAAGTAACCAATTTTTTTTAATTCAATTTTAAAAGAGATTTTAATTAAATTTAAAAGCGTTTAATTTAAGCCGAAATATACCAAAAATTCATGATCTACTTTATGTATTTTTATAGTTGCTTTTTGAAATTAAACATTTTTTATTATAATTAAAAAATGTAAATAAATTTATATTACATGTTACATAAATTATTAATTACATTATATACAATTCAATTTAACTTGAATTACATTTAATAAAAAGTAAGAGATGCTAGCTAAGATATGTAAATAAAGATGTGTGGATTACTTTTCTATAGATCCTGATTTATTAGCAAATTAACTATTTTTTATTAAGATTAAAATTTGTTCCCAACCAAGATGAAAAATTCTCTCCAGATTTAACAGGGTGCAATATTATTTATTTATTCTCATTTAAAGGGATATAAAAATGGCCCGCTAAGAAGAGAATTCGAATGGAGACTTATATAATGTGTAACGAGATTCCCCTCATGGACCATCACATTTATAACGTTTATTTTTGCGGATGGAAAAGGATTATAAAAAAAGTGATGACTCAAAATAGTTTCACGGTGAAAATAGCATGTATTCCGCAAATAACGGGGCTGTACATAAAAGTAGGGGACCGCGATGAACAAAAACTCGATAGCAAGAAGGGGTGGGTTCGAAATCACACGAAGGGAAGAATTTCTTTATAAATGACCGGTTACACGCACAACACAAAGGAAAAGCGAAGGGGATACAAAAATGTAAGCGGGGCGGCGGTACTCACGGATAATTCGACGCAAGGGACGGTCCACTCGGGACGGCTGAAGTCGCTCCACCTGGGTGGCTGAGGCGGTGGTTGAGGTGGCATTCGAGGTGGTGTCGGTTCCGTCTTGGTTTTTCTCCCGGTTCGATGGATTCCACTTCCAACTCACAAACTGGCTCGATTTTATAAACTGTCTTAAACCGCTCGGGTAGAGATACGAACGGCGAATGTGCCGGGGCTCTCGCCGAAATTCGCGAGGCTCGTGCCGCGAGCACGGTGTTGCCGCTTTGTCCGTATCGCAGAACGTTGGGGGAAGGGTGGAAAAGAAATAGAAGGTATGACGGATAGAAGATATGAAGGAGAGTAAGGAGATTTCGTATTATAGCACAGAGAGGGGTGCTTACGTCCCCTCTTGTGTGTGAGAGAGAGATGCGACATATTAAGCATCTCAGAGCGAGGAGGGACAGCGGAATTTCCGTGTCCTGGAAAGAGACGGACGGGAGATCGTCTCTCTTTTTATGAAAACTGGTGCCGTTTGGATTGCAACCAGTGGAGGAAGCGGCATAAGGTCGGCCGAGTTTTGCCGAAGGACGACTGTCAACTGGGGCATGAAGTGGTGGAGGCAACGAGAGTTGCTGGACGTGCAAGCAGGCACGCAGAAAAAGAGGAGAAGATAGTGAGACGGACGCAGCGACGGCTGCCTGAGTCCGACGAAGAGAGGGGCCTGCGAATTACAGGCGAACAAAAGAAGGGGCATCGGCGCGCGGACGCGCTGCATGGAACGTCCGGTTGTCGTTCGAACGACTTGGGACGGCTGGCGAGTACGTAGCCGTGGTGGGGATACGGAAGCGAGCATCGGCTCCTTGCGTGACGCGGTTGCGACGAACGTCGAGGCGAAGCCGCCGCATGGAAAAATCCAGCGGGGGCAGAGGCCTCGTGCGTCGAGAACGTCCGATGGATGCATGCACGCACGATCGAGGCGAACGGCTAGCGGACCATTCGCCATGGTGGGGATAAGAAATGGAAACGGGCTCTCGCGTGTCGAGGCGACGGTCGCCGGAGCACCGATCCAACAGCTTGGCGATATATGAGGGGCAAAAAGTGGGGAAAAGGCTTGCGAATCGAAGGTGTGAGAGAAGAGTTATCACACGAGCGGACGCTTCTTCCAGAATTGATACTTGCCGTTCAACCGCTGCAATTGCAGTTGACGGACGGGTGGGGGGAGGCGAGAGGAGAGGATGTACATATTTGTATAGGGGAAACAATTATGGTAATGACGTCCTACGATATGCGGCGATTCAGGATGATCTTCGAATCCTGCCGACTTGCCACTGCGCGGCTTCGTCGGGATCTTCTGTTCCTTTTCTGGGAAACTGGGAATTTACGGAAGGTGGGGGTGAGATCTGTGAAGAATCTCGTTACAAATTTTAAATAGCTCTAAAGTACCATTTAAACCTAAGTTAAACGTAAACTAAATTATATCTAAAAACAAGCGTGATTTTTTTAACCAATCACATATTGCTATTTTTTTTAAATGTTCCAATAAGTATTGTTCGGAAAAGTACAGGGTTTGGTCGGATAAAGGCTTTGAGTAAGTTTCACGGGATAATGTACTGGAACAAAAGGCAGGTTTAAATTGAAGTAAAGAGACTTTTATTAAGCAAACACTTTGTTTATTGAAAAACACACGCGACCGAATTAGACGTCACGGGGTAGCGAGATTTGCAGTTCCTTTTTACGTCGACACCGACGGATTTGCGATTGTTTAATCGGTAGCTGAATAATTACTGATAGATAATTACTGCGAGGTGTTCATTCACGGTGAAGTAATTTTAATTGATATTTTTCAATTTTCTTTTGAAAGCGAAGTCGCGTGAGGATAAAAGAAAAAATGTCGTCTTTGCTCGATCGAGAATGCGACGAATCTGACGATTTGAACCGGTACAATAAACAAAGTTACGCGGTTCGACGCTATCGATACGCAGGTGGGTACGTTTCAACCATGAAAACAGAGCCGCGGTGGTAAATATTAAAATTAACAATATTTTTCCCGCGGAATACATGACCAATCGTCGATTGAGCGAAAATGCCCTCGTAAACACAAATAAATCCACTGCAATTAGCAGTCGCAAGAATGGGTTCTTCACAAACCGCCCGCCTCGTATCGGTGCACTCCTTACTTTAACCTAAAATAAAAAAATAAAAAATGCACTTACATGCTAAGTTCAAGGAGACACCGCCCGCCATGACGAACAAAATTATGTCCCGGATTCGAGAGACACCGGTAATTTACAAAGGACCACGCACTAATTAAATGGAAAAGTGGGTCCGGTCAAATAAAAAATAAACCATGGAAACGTACTATTTGAAATATCTTAATAAAAAGTCACTCAAGTGCCAACCTTGGAAAAACAAGTTTAAGCTGTCGAAAAACCACTTGAACTTAATACATTTTAAAAAATCAAATAAGTTAATGTGATTGCAATTATGTATTATTTATTATTATTATTATTATGATTTTCGCTGGCTGTGTTTCGAACATAAACAATAACTCGATATAATCAACATAAGCATATACAATACCATATTATGTTTTTAATTTTTGTGTTCTATTCAAATTACTACGCAGTGTAACTAAAATGTAGTCTAGCTTATGCAATTAGACTTGAGTTTTATCTGTGATAAAATACGGACTAGACGTTATAGGTGCTATTACTTAAGTGACTGACTTTACTATCTGAATAGTAAGAATAACCACGTAAGTAGTAACGGCCCCTACGAAAGTTATCTGGTCTGTATTTTACTACTTATAAAGCAGCTCAAACCATCCATTTCTTTTCGTGCAATTTCGTCGCCGTGGAACGCTTCCCGTTTATGGTGATTTGTTATGATTTTAACTAGCGCACATATGATTGTTACTTTTAACACTCGCTCACAATAAAAAAAAATGGCAATCGATGTTTTTTCTGTAACATCGTGCAACCACGGCGAAATCAAAATAGAGTACTTTCATGATTGTTCTTAGTATTTAGATAGGAAAGTCAGCTACATAGGCAGTAACAGCACCTATAAATGATGTATAGTCCGTATATTACTACTTAAATGGTAACTCCAACCATCTATTTTTTTTCGGTACTTGTATCACAAATAAAACTCAAGTTTAATTGCACAAACTAGTCTACAGTTCAGTTACATTACACGTCAATTTGCATGGAACCCAAAAACTAACAAAATAATATGGTATTGTATATGAGTCAAAACACGTCAAGTGAGCACCCCCAAAAACCAGTAGGTCTTCGATTTATATTAAACATAGCTCAAATTCAGAGCCCCGAAGGATTTTGCCAAATTTCAATTTTTATTGTTTATACGGGTGGTTAAATATTTTAATTACTTTTAAGTAAAAAATTAATTCCTCGTCAGCTTTTCAACGAAATGTTATGAAATTTTTATGACAGATTCTTAGAAGTTCATATTTTCAATTGAAATAAACAATATTCGTAAATGTATTTACTTACCTATCTATTTATAACAATTAAATAAACAATTAAACTATTAATAGGGTTCTCTTACTTCGATTCTTTCGAATCTGGACGCAAAATGTTCCTCAAACCTTAAACTATAACAAACCGCGAAAAAATTTGACTCCCTGACTCATTCCGTAACTCAGCGCACCTTTTTATTTATTCGGGTGATCGTAACTTTTTCATCTTCGGAATACGGCTTACAAGCTATGCTATTTGAATCTACTCGGATCAAATTGTGGAACTGTCTCGTATTCTTGACAGTTTTAGCCTCTGCAAAACGCGGCGCTAATCGGCTTTCATTTAAATCATGATCTGACATTGAGCAGAAGCTGAAACTGATTTTTTTGAAAAAACTGTTCGCCCATTCGTATAATGTTCTCGCGTTCGTTTACATGTGTTTGTCGTTTACACGTTGCAAACTCGCTTGATATACGTGTCTTTTTACAAATCCACCTACACCATCGCACGCTCCTTTGCCGTGTGACGTTGCGAAGAAGTTCCACTCTGCATCGACTCCAAAATCACTATGGTGATAAATCAGATTCATGAAGTTGTACTTATTTTTGTACTGCGATCCTGCTCCGTCAGAAAAATTTACTAAAGACAGCTTTCTAACAATTTCTGCTCCAAACTCTCTTTTCAAAAATTGTACCAGCTTTGTATTAAATAAATGAACCGAATTGGCATCGTGTGTAACATTTTCCGAAACCAAAACATGATTTATGTGCTACACTTTTCCATTTTTACGAAAGTATATCCCGTACGGATGCAAAGTTAATTGGTTGCTCGCCCAGTGGTGCGATTGTCTGGCGTTTTGTACGTGGCATGTATAGTTTTTGGCAAAATCTAAACAAACAACGAATTCACCATCGCCCAACGATTCTTTCTTCTTACTAAAGTAATCAGCTTGAGACTTGGCGAAGAAATCATGCTTCAGAAGCCAATCTTTCTCCAAAGATTTGATAAATTCATTACTACTTACAACTTGTTCGGTTATATCACATCTGAAATGAAAATTTCACCGTGATACATGAAAAATCGGAAAACATATATGAGAATTAGGAAAAATTGAAACATTCTATACCTGTCAGTACTGGTCCATTGAGTGTAGTGAATTTCTTAAACATTATTATCATCGAGTTGTTTCTTTATCCGTTCAATGATAACTTGTATACCTGGGCATTCGCGACAAGTCGATAAAAAGCATGCAGATATTGACATTTCACATACTGAAGCTTTTATCAAATCATCACATTTTTCAACGAACGAAATTTCATGCTTCTTCAATTTTTTTTTCAATCCGAATAACTTCAGTCTAATATTCTGATGAATCTTACATACACAGACGTTGTGAGTACCACTTTGACCTACTGCGATGCATTCAGGAGGTTTAAGGTTTTGGAATTTTGTGAGACCTATCGTAGCCTCCGGAAATTTTTCTTAATATTGGTTGTGGAGATCTTTCATATTCAATAATAACAGTTTTTTCTGAACTCGATTTTTTCTGACCATCTTCGACAACAGAAATACAATCTTTCATGCCAGGCATTACGCAACTAACATCATCTGAAAGATAGAAATTGACTACATTCTCTCGTGTCGATTCAGAAAGTTTCTTTCCTTGTTTCTTCGGAGGTTTCGAAGCAAATCCAGAATTGGCTGCCAAAGCCTTAGCTCGAGACCCCATACATCGTGAAACATTGAACTCTCGGCGAATTTTTTTCGTACTCCAATCAGCATGTAGAGTGGTTAGTACTTTAATTCTTCCGGATTGAGTTGTTTCTTTCGAAAGTGCTTCCTTGACAACACTCACGTATATCTGATTCGGGTCTTCAGAATCATACATACATTGGTCAGATTTACTTGCCAACTTTATGCCATCTATGGCTAATCGGGCAAGGCTTAGTCATCATCTCACACAGGACGATACAAACAAGTAAACAATCACAAATACTACACATAATCGACACCGTCAACAGTTAGTCGGCGGCCTGTGCCGTAGAAGGCGCATCGTAAACATTGTCTTATTTTCATTCAAGACAATATTGACGAAGCGTCGACCACGGAAAAACCATTTACGGTGTCGATAACTACCGACTGATGTCGGTAGCAGTCCCAAATTCGTACCTTCGCTCAGCAAGGTTTCCTGAATTATCCGCAATGGAAATAATCAGAAAAAGTTGCCGGACGGGGATTCGAACTTACGACCTAACGAACGTTCAGTTTACGAGGCGAGCATGCTAACCACTTAACCATCGCGTTTCCCTATCTTCAGAATCAACAGTACCTTTAATATTTCCATCAATCAAATTATTTATTACGGTCTTGATGGACTGTTTATCTTTTTTTGAGAAGTGACATTTCTTTATCGGTGGTTCACCGAGATCGTTCATTATCTCCTTGAATTTCTTAAAACACGTCACATTTTTGTGTTCATCATCAACTTCAAAATTCGGATCAAGAATTTCATCATCAGCGTCAGAAAAGTCCTCTGAGTCGCTTACTGTTTCCTTTTCACATGCATCTACACAAACGTTTTCAGATTCTTTCGTTTTCACAATTGGTTCTACCGATATTATATTCAATACGCTTTCACTGAGCTTATAAATTGCCTTGTCATACGGTGTACACATGTAAAAATTAATACATTTCTTAAACTTAGCGTTTCGTCCCAATTGAAAGTAATTAAAATATTTAACCACCCGTATAAACAATAAAAATTGAAATTTGGCAAAATCCTTTGGGGCTATGTTTAGTATTGGTATAAGCCTTCATTTGAGGTATGTTTCATAAAAATCGACGACCTACCGGTTTTTGGGGGTGCTTACTTGACATGTATGCTTTGACTCATATGCTTATGTTTATTATATCGAGTTATTGTTTATATTGGAAGCACATCCACCGAAAATTATAATAATAATAATAATAGTAATAATAATAAATAATAACAATAACAATAAATAATACATAATTGCAATCTCATTAACAAATTTGATTTTTCAAATATATTAAGTTCAAATGGTCTTGCGACAGCTTAAACTTGTTTTTTCAAGGTTGGCACCATGGAGACTTTTTATCAGAACATCCCAAAAAGTATTTTCTCACAGTTTCTTTTTTATTTGACCAGGGCCACTTTTCCATTTAATTAGTGTGTGGTCCTTTGCGTGATGCGCTAGCGTATCGCAAACGTCGTCAGTCATTGGACAGAGAGGCCGGGAATTTAGACAGGCCTTCACGTGGGCAAGGATCGTATACATTTCTTCTAATGAGAGCGTCTTAGCACCTATGTCGCGCCGGAAATGATGTTTGGTACTCTTGACACCTGCTTCCCATGTTCCACTATGATGCGGAGCGGCCGCGAGAATAAACGCCTACGAAATGTTATGAGAAGCCATATATGCCCTCAAATCTGGATCTTTCATTGTTTTTCGGAATGAGTTGCGTAATTCTTTTGCTGCGCCTTAGAAGGTGGTGCCATTGTCGCTAATAATTGAATTCGGCAACCCTCGTCTTGAAGCGAATCTTTTAAAAGCGGCAAGGAATTGTTCGGAGGAATATCCTAGCACGAGTTCCAAGTCTATCGCACGCGTACACAAACATATAAAAACGACAATGTATGCCTTGTGAGCACTCTCGCCTCTTCCGGTAAAAGTTAGAACTTGAATAGGGCCCGCATAGTCCACTCCGGAATTTAGAAATGGTCTTGATGGTATTACTCGTCGTACGCTGAGATTACCCATAATTTGAGTCGAAGTGGAGGCTCTTGAGCGTACGCAATTAGTACAGCCATTAATGTGCCTTTTAACAATTTGACGAGCACCTATCAGCCAAAATTGCTGTCGTAGGACGCGAAAAGTGCGCTGTACGCCACCATGGGGACAAATCAAATGAATGTGTCGTACGATTAGGAGACTTAAATGGTGAGGTTGTAGTACAATCGGATGCCTCTCTTGGTACTGCAGTGCCGAATTCGTGAGCCTACATCCAACTCGTAAGATACCTAATTCATAGATAAACGGTTTGAGTTTCGAGAGTTTGCTGCGCGGTGAGATCTCTCGAGAGTTTGAAAGTTCACTGATTTCAGTACTAAAGGCAGAGTTCTGGATGTTACGAATCCAAAATCGTCGCGCTATCTGCACTTCAGCAGAAAACATCAACGTGACCATTTCCTTTGTGCTCGATCGGCATAGTCGTATGAAGCGCAATACATATATGGTGACCCGTTATAGTCGAGGCCTGGAAGAAATTCGCGTCGGGAGTGTCCACTTTTCTGGTCGAGTAAAAGAGGTATGTTACACGTGAGAGCTGTGCGCAATCTCAGCATCCGTTGCTGGGATTACCGGGTTGGCTGGCCACGCAGATGGTTTTGATTTCAGCCAAGTCGGTCCAACCTACCAAAAACTCTGATATACTAATTCAGTACCGGATAGACCACGAGACGCAATACCTGCCGGCTTATCTGCGCTAGGCACATAACGTCAAATTACCGAGAGAAGTCGAGTCTGAACATCCGACACGCGGTTGGCCACAAATGTTTTCCAACATGATGCACGTTGAATAAGTCAACTGAGGGCTACTGTAGAGTCCGTCAACAGTAAATTAGAGAATTACTTGCGTTTAGTTGAAGAATAACATTAAACATCCCTTTAGCTAAAAGTGACGTAGTACAGAGTTCCAGCCCAGGGATACTCAGTGTCCTAACTGGCGCTACTTTCGTCTTGCTCGTTAGAAGCATGATTATCCGGGCATCGTCTAACCGAATAATTCGGACGTAGATAACGGCCGCATACGCACGATCGACGCGTCGGGAAAACCGTGCAATTCCCAGCTGATACATGCGTTCGAATGTGCGGTCCATCGTGGGATGGTTATGTAGGAAAGTGCAGCGAGTTCGAGACAATAATTATCCCATTGCAAAACTAAGTCGCCAGAAAGTGGATCGTCCCAATCCCATTTTCTAATCCACAACTCCTGCATAGAAAGCTTAGCTGCTATAGCGACAGGAGGAGCCCAACCGACGGGGTCAAAAAGTTTAGCAATTTCTGACAGAACGCGACGTTTTGCAATTACAATGTCACCAGGAGGATTGATGCAAAAACGAACGGAATCACTTTGTTGTTGCCAACTTATTCCAAATATTTTAAGCACCATCGAGTGGGAGAGGAAGTGAAAAATCGGAAGCTGCGGAAGATACATCCTGTGAAAACGCTGAATCGTTTGATGCCCATTTTTTCAGAGCGAATCCACCGCGGCGAAGAAACCAAACGAGTTGTTCACGGTGATGCGGTAGATATACAGGGGTTTTGCATGGTGAGTGACAGTTGGGAGGAATGACCTTCATATGACCAAGGTCATTATACTCATTCATGAAGATTCTGTACTTTCTTTGGACATCAGGATGCTGAACGAGACGTGATTCGGATGTTTTGAAGTCAGCCATCCGAATATTTCTAGAATTGCCAATTGGTGGGGGAGATTCCTTGAACGAAAGTCGTACCATATCGTCCGTCTGGCAGATGACAATGGATCTCTTGGAAGTGTTGCTCCCGCCGTTTATCCTGTTCAGAGAGGATAGGAGTAACGAACAACTCTTCTATCTCCCAAAAGGCTTTAATGAGAGAGTCTATGGACTGAGTCGATGAGCATTGCATGCTCGACACGGAAGTCCGGATGAAATTGGTTCCATGCGTGGGGCCGGTAAGAATCCATCCAAAAATTATATTCTGAGCAGTCGGAGAACCTAATGGTCCTTTGCGTAAACCATCAATCAGAATATGACCATAAATATCTGCACCTATCAATAAGTCAATAGGCGAGGTATCTGTGGGGTCACTATCGGCAAATGTCAACCAGAGTAACTGTGGCCACATATGAGGGACAGATTGATTGAGCTGTTGTTCATTGTATAATTTTATTACAAGTTTAAGCCCTTATATAGCATTCTATGACAGAGAATGCCCTGCAGATATAACCTATATACTTTGACAAATAAGGATACACTTTAGTCCTTTCGAGAGAGAGGAAGGAGAGTGCAGAGTATGTTTTTAACAAAACGATAGATACATCCGGACACGTTACATTGCGTAAGACTATAGATGATAAGCAAATTTGAATTTTTGATATTTAGATATTATGTCTGATAAAATGATTGAAATATTATTGTAAATCTTAGGTAATGAAATTGTTACAGGATCAAGGCAACCCGCCACAGTCGTCTTCAACCGTTTTGTATGTAAACGTCATTGACGCAGACGACCAAAATCCTGCATTTACCAATGATCAATACAGAATAGTAGTACCATTGCAAATAAAATCCGTAAGTATTCAATAATTTTAAACAAATTTATCTTATTAACTTCCCATTGCTCATAAATAATATAATTATCAGACCTATTTCCATTATACTTATTGATTTAACGTAATTGCAAATAAAAGAAAGACATTAATATAAAGGTTTTAATATTAAAAGGAAAGATATGATATTATGCATTCCTGTAATACTGAGCTAGAATAATTTTTTTTTATTATATCTGTTGTATACGCTCAAGAATCTAAGAATATATCAAGTATATTATTAGTAGTAGAATTAAATAGAAACTTTGCATCTTTCAAATTCGAACTGTACGAAAAATAAGAATATTTAGATAAAGAAGTAGAATAAATATTTTATTTGCACATATATATACTAACAGGTCAATCAGAATTTTATTAATCTCGTATTTATCTATCATTTCTTTAATTTCTGCACGGTCAAAAGGGGAATATTTAAATGTGAATTTCAATCATCGAAGTATCGTATTTTAAATATTTTAGTAAGAAAAACATTTCTGAACAAGCTTATGCTTCATGAACTGATACGTATGCTTAAAATAAGTTTAATGGGTACGCAACTGCGATATTTGGTTAAGTTACTAACAACATACAATATATGTTGACTTACACGTGTTGTATAAGAGACCGTCTCGATTCCGGCAGGCTGGCCGGGTTGATGTCACCAAATTGATGGCCATTGAAATATGTTACCCTTCAAGTAAAATAAGTATATTTTACCAGTTTGAGAAAATATAATTATTGATTTACTCAAAAACCCCACCGTTTTGTCTGATTTTTTTTTATGTTCGTGGGTATATTTAGAATATATTTCACGTTATGCTTTTGGTGACCTGTCCCTTACAAATCACAGGGAATTTTTTTTGTTTTGACCCTTTAATGTTTTGACGTAACATGCATGCGAACAAACGGACCGAACTCACTTTAAGAATATTATATGCGGTTAAGGACGAATTGGGAGTGGAAATTGTAAATTTAACAAATAGAGATATAGTCTAGGCATCAGATAAATTACGGGTACATCCTATGTATAGGATAGGGGAGGGATACCCCAGTATCGGCGATCGAGGGCGAGGAAGCGGGCTATCGGTCGTCTTCATCACGCGACCGTAGCTCCCCTGGGGTGGACCACTTGTCCTCGGGAGGAGTTCATGTGATAATCATTGGTCAAGCTTCGGCAGACAATGCTTGATGCTAAAAAGAGGATTGACGACAAATTTGCAGAGTTGCGGCAGCTGATAAAAGAAATGTTAGCTTCCGCAAAGACGCACAAGACCATCCTGTCAAGAACAGTTTGCCAAAGCTTCATGACATTTTGGACTTTCTCCAGGAGACAAGATGAGCGACGTCATACTCCTCTCGAGATGGCATCCGCGCGAAAGAGACGCGGGGTCGCGACGGATAGCACGCAATATAACGATGGCTGCATAACGGTCCGTCCAAGGGGACGGGCAACAGCTACCTTGGCGGCTTCAGCGAAATTAAAGAATATGCCACCGGAACAGCAGAACGGGGGCGTGGCCGTTTCTCGCTGACGGCATTCTCGGCCGCTCGTGCCCAACTCGGGGCTGCCTTACGACGGTGATTTCGCCGCGCGGTCTCATTTTACTGGAACTAGTTTGGCGCGCGGTGGCTCGTCTCTCTTGACCTCGCAGTTCAAACCAATAGCAACAAAATGCCTCTGATGGACGACACAATGGAAACGACATTCACGGACATATTGAACCAGCAGATGGCGCATATTGCGTGGTTGCGGCGTCAAATTGCTGCCATTCGGAATCTCACGACACAAAATGTCATGGTGTTTGAAAATCGACGAAACCTACTCCAGGATACATGGGCCACGTGTCAAGACTGTCACATGCGTCTTGTCTGTTTCGGTGAAGATACGAAATCCAGCCAGCTGTACTTCAGAGAGGACATCTTCGCAACAGTCGAATTCGAGTACATGGAGGCAACGGATGTTCTTGCCCGCGAACTTGCCGAATGCGGTAGGGTCAACGCAGAACCTCAGGTGCATCAGCAACCAGTGGATCATCTTCCAAAGATTCAGCTTTCGGTATTTACGGGCAAATATACAGAATGGGCAAAGTTTCGTGCATATTTTGATTCAATAATCGATAAAAATAAGACACTCGGTCCAGTTCAAAAACTGCATTACTTGCTGTTAAGTCTCTCCGGAGAGCCTAGTGAATTGCTAAAAAATATAGTTTTTGCACCGGAGAGTTATGCAACTGCGTGGGCATTATTAGTGTCGCGTTATGATAATTCGCGTTCAATAGTGACGTCTTATCTTAACTCTCTGTTGTCGTTACCGTCGGTCAAAGCGGAATCCTCGGAATCGTTGCGGTCGTTACGAAATCGGGTCGCGGAAATTGTGTCGTCTCTCGAATCCGCTAATCATTTTCATTACGTGACAACGCCAGCGCAAGAGGTAACTCCAGGCGTTCATGGAGTGAGTGACGTACTCGTGAGTCTCGTCGCGTCTAAGTTTGATCCGGCAACTCGTCGTGCATGGGAAATGCATGTAGGGGACACGGATGAATTCCCACATTTCTCGAAATTGGGTAAATTAATCGCGTCGCGAATACGCGGGCTCGAAGCATGCGGAAAGCTCTCTGTCTCGTCTGCCGAAACGGCAAAGCGCAGTAACTCCTTAGCAAAATCGAATCTCGTTAATGCACACGTAGTTGCAACTTCACCGGCACAATGCCCATTCTGTAAACAAAACCACTCTATATATAAATGTAGTAAGTTTCAGACATTGTCGCCGGCAAATCGACTCAAGCGCGCGAAAGAGTTAAAGCTCTGCCTTAATTGTTTAGGCAGTAAGCACCCGACTGCGCAATGCAGTAGTGATCGATCGTGCTACCAATGTGGTGGTCGGCACCATACATTGTTGCATAATTCTCAGACACCCTCTTACACGAATGCGTCCTCAGTAACAGCACCAACACAGCAAGAACCACTCGAACAAACGGGCGAAAAGGTCGTTCGGGCTCTTTTGGCATCTCCAAATTCCGGCAGCACGGGTCGTATTTTATTGGCAACTGCTCATGTGTTGGTGACGTCACCGTCTCAAAGGACATGAAGGTACGGGCGCTATTAGATCCGGGTTCTACAGGCTCGTTTGTCGCGGAAGCAGTGGTGAATGCCTTGAAAATTCGATCGGTCCGATCCGTTCATGCTCTCGCTGACCGGGGAACCGGTAGCTCAAAAAACGATACTCGGATGGGTGCTATCCGGTCCTGTCACTCCCGGTCGAAATTCAAATGACACGGTCACAGCGTTTCATTCTACAACTCAGGAGTCTCTTGATGAGATATTGACACGATTTTGGGAGCTCGAGAATCTCCCACCGGTTCAAACCCTTTCGCCAGAAGAGTCTCGGTGCGAGGACCATTTTAAGACAACGCACGCCCTGACCAAAACTGGCCAGTACGTAATACGTCTTCCCTTCAAGCAAGATCCCCCCATCTCACTAGGGTTTTCTTATTGAAAGGCCCTCGGTGCCCTCCAATCGCTTATTCGCAAATTGTCAAGTAATGAAACACTGAGAAAGCAATATTCGGAATTTATGACCGAATACCAGGAACTCGGACATATGAGTGAAGTGAGTGCTCCTGACCATGATAATTCTCATATCGTCTATCTCATCCATCACCCGGTATTAAAACTTGGTAGCAGCACAACTAAATTAAGAGTTGTGTTTAATGCATCCGCTCTAACAACAAACTTTACGTCGTTAAATTCCCACCTCATGGTAGGCCCGAAACTTCACCCTGACTTGTTTGCTATATTGTTGCAATGGCGCGCTTATCTGCGCTCTTAAACTGTGCCGACATAGCCAAGATGTACCGTCAAATTCTGGTGCACCCCGACAACCGAGATTACCAACGTATTTTGTGGAAATCAGGTCCAACGGATGCGATCCATGAATTTCAGTTAAATACGCTTACATATGGCATGGCTTCGGCGCCGTATCTCGCTCTGCGCGTGTTGCGGCAGTTGGTACACGACGAAGGGGATGAATGGGTTTTCGGGGCTCGGGTTCTTCAACGTTTTGTCTATGTAGACGACTGCTTGTTTGGAGCGGACACTTCCAATGATCTCATCAAGATGCGCAATGAACTCATTGCCTTATTAGCTAAGGGTCATTTTACGCCTCGCAAATGGGGAAGTAATGAGGAGATACTCTTACAGGGAATCGATAGTTCCAATCACGGGTTGGCCTGGAACGATGTCGACTCGGAATCGGTCTCAATAAAGTTGTTAGGGTTGTCATGGAGTCCTAATGGAGACTCATTTAAATATGACGTCTCACTCTCCCCTATGGTGATTATCACCAAGCGTCGCGTTCTATCGGTCATAGCACGACTCTATGATCCGCTGGGCTGGATTTCGCCAGTGATTGCGCGGGCGAAAATATTCCTGCAAGAATAGTGGAGACTTCAACTCTCATGGGATGATTCTCTGCCCGAAGAAGTCTCGGAAAAATGGAGGCAAATCTATGACGACTTACCGTCGCTGCCTAAGATTTCGATCCCGCGTTGGACAGGTCAAGGATCTGATGTAGCTTCTCTCTCGTTGCAAGGGTTTTCAGATGCCTCCTGCGCGGCTTTCGCTGCAGTAGTATACCTGAGGTGTGTACATCTCGATGGAAGTTTTAGCACGTCCATTTTGGCAAGCAAAACTCGCGTAGCCCCCATTAAAACACAGTCTATCCCAAATTTAGAGCTGTGTGGAGCTTTATTGTTGGCCCGATTGGTAGATGCAATTCGGTCCACTCTCGAATACTCAAAATTGCCGTGCGTGTGCTGGTCAGATTCAACCACCGTTCTCGTGTGGCTTCAAAGGGAACCATGCAAACGCGAGGTGTTTGTCGCTAATCGTATTGCGAAAATTCAAGCGTTGCTGCCCGATGTTGCCTGGCGGTACGTTCCATCAGAGGAAAATCCCTCTGATATTGCATCCCGAGGAGTCGGCGCTCATGAATTATCTGTTTCGCCATTATGGTGGAATGGGCCAGAATGGCTTTCTCAGGATGAAGGTCATTGGCCTCTCCCCTCGAAGTCAAGATCCGTATGTTGAAGTAGGTGATTGCGTTATCTCAAATGTATGCCACTCTACAGAGAATTCGGATTTAGAAACTATGGCCCAACGAATCTCGTCGTGGCCTAAACTGATCCGCGTTACTGCCTACTTCTTAAGAATTGCGGATCCTCGATCGAAGCGCCCCGAATCACTCCTGATTAACGCGGTTGAGTTTCAACGCGCAGAAGGGTTTTGGTTGTGGTATGTGCAGTGCTCTCGGACGTTCTGTCAACTTTTAGTTCAGGTAAAATGTTCCTGGAGAAACACCCTTTATCGCCATTAAACCCGTTCGTCGACAAAGCTGGATTTCTGAGAGTGGGTGGACATTTGAATCGGTCAGACTTCTCCTATGAAATTCGGCACCCGCTTATCCTGAAAGACCACTACGTCACTCGGTTGTTAGTATCACGCATACACCAACGCTGTCTCCATGGAGGCTTGCAGCTGACGTTGCGTACGCTACGTCAAAGAATCTGGCTAGTAGGAGCTCGCCAGATAATTCGCTCGATCATCTCCAAATGTATCGAATGTGCTCGGCAAAGGGCTGAAACGGTCTCTCAGCTCATGGGCAATTTGCCTCCCGTTCGAGTTCGCAAACCCGACAGAGCATTTCAATACACTGGGGTCGATTACGCCGGTCCATTTTCGGTACGAGAAGTACAAGGCCGTGGCAAGCGATCTCACCCTGCGTACATCGCATTATTTGTGTGTTTGTCAGTACGCGCTATTCATCTCGAATTAGTTATGGAGCTATCCTCCGATGCGTTCATTGCGGCGTTTAAGCGGTTCATTTCCCGTCGGGGACGTCCCCAATGTTTATTTAGTGACCAGGCCAAGAATTTCGAAGGAGCGCGGTCTGAGCTTTCCTTCCACGCTGCCGCATGCTCTGAGGAATTTCAAGGCTTCTTAGCATAAAAGGCCATGAGGTGGGAATTTAGCCCTCCCGCATCTTCTCACTTCGGAGGAATGTGGGAGGCGGGTGTGCGTAGTGTAAAGCACCATTTCAGGCGCGTGGTGGGAGAACACACTCTTACCATCAAGGAATTCACCACTCTCCTGTGTCAAATCGAGGCGTGTCTGAATTCGCGACCGATCGGACCCCTCACTGATAATCTGGATGACTTACGCGCTCTCACACCGGGTCATTTCCTAGTTGGTGGCGAGATTACAGCTAGTCCTGAACCTTCTTTGCTGGAGGTCAATTCGAATCGGTTAAATCGCTGGCAACTCTATCAGCAAATGCTCGAAACATTTTGGAAGCAATGGAGTATGGACTATGTCACCTCGCTTCAACACAGAAGTAAATGGCCTTTGATAAAGGAACCTATTCGTGTAGGTCAAATTGTACTCGTGCGACCCAGTAACGCCATTAAAACACCACCGACCAAGTGCCTATTAGGACGTGTCATACAGTGTCATCCGGGTGGAGATGGATTGACTCACGTGGTGACGGTTCGTACGGCAAACTCGACCTTCATGCGCCCTTTATCGAAACTCGCCTTACTTCCGGTAATACATGACGAAGCTGATCCATCGAATGTGGAAATGTAACGTTTTTCTTGGCGGTATTAGTGTACTATGCGACTTCCAGTAAACGCGAGTACGATTAGTTACGTAATTCTTTAGGTTAAGGTAGCGCTCTCGACGTTGATATCACTTACTGGAGTTTCCCCGATGGATACTCCAGGGCGGGCGGTTATGTATAATATCGGCACTCAACGTTGAATCGCGCCGGTCACTCGATGGCGCCATTTTTGGCAACTCATGTAAGTTTAATTAGATTCGCTAGCGTCGCGAGTCAGTCGCAATCGGGCGAGCAATTGTACTGCATCGAACGCTTCGTTACACAAATCGTATTACGCAACGCATTTAATAAAGCTCGTGTGTGGCTAATAATTCGAGTCTAAATTTTCCGCGATCGGAACTGTTCTTTGTGTACTCGAACTTTCAATAAAAAATTATTAAAGTTGGAACACCAAACAGAGGCGCGTATTGAATCCTGGACTCTTTTTCTCCCCCTACTATACGAAACAGGAACGATCTATAAAAATAAATCTATCAGCAAGGTAAGATGGTTTGGAGGTAGTTATGATTTGATAGGTAAGATAACCAAGAAAATACTATAGCCATACAGATAGCCAGTTGGGTTTCTTTCGGTAAGACTCAAATCTATCATCGCGTCACAGAAAATTCATTTTGAAAGCGCTGCAATTTGATATTGAGATAAGTAGACGAATCAGCGATAACTAAAGATGTGTAATTAAGGATTGGAATGACTAATGTATTTATGAGAGCGAGTTTGGTGTGTGATGGAAGAAAGGCACTGCGAAATTTTAACCTGTACAGAACATTGTGCACTTAAACGAGATGGAATTTACGTGTCCATTCCATGTTAGGTCTGATGTAATTATAAACCCCAGATCTTTTACTTCGCATGCGTATGATATCGCATCCGATACAACTACGATTTGTAACGAATTTTACGTTAGATGAAATTTATAAAATACTTATGACATATATTTTAAATTACGACAATAAAATAATCACCCATAAATTCAATATAACATATTCACTTTAATTGTTCAGAATGTCATGTGGTACAAAAAACCAAAATCAAAATATAACGACGATTGTGTGAATTTTTCATTTGTTATAAATACACAAAGCAAATACCTTACTACGCGAGAGAGAGAGAGAGAAAATAATACTGGATAATTAAATTTCTGACCTCGTGGTGATTTTTCTTGATGAAGCATATTTAAATCTCGTTGTCACAATGTTCTTTGGGCGAAACCCTTTCCAAAAATACAAGATATTATTGGGTCATCCATCTTGGCCATGTGATTCACGAATGGATGATTACGCCGATGCTCGTTCAAACGAATTGCGGATCTCGATGTCGAACGCACAAAAATTATATTGGTGAGAACTCGATGTCCATTTTCAATAGAAATTGATTGGCGATTGCCGAACTTGGAGTCAAACTCACCAAATAGTTTGCCGAGGAGAAAATTGCATCTCGCGGCCGGCACAACGGCTCTCCTCGGTGTGTGCTGTATCCTGGAATCAGGAACGAAGATTGCACCGACTTTCTGTGTCGCCCTTTCAATCCTAGGATCGTGGAAATTGGAACGAACTGGCCCGTTCAAAAGTTGAGTACAGAGTGTCGATCGGGCTAGCGAAGCAAAACTACTCAACTCAAAAGATGCGCGTCACTTTGTTGAATTTTCTGCCATAAACGATACATTGTCCCCCCACCATATACAAAAGACCAACATGCTTTTCAATGTGCCACACATTACTGTTCATGGTTGGTAAAGCAGGTTGTCTCTATATCAACGTTTCTTCAGTATCTCCTTCTCTTCTTCCCTACCTAAACGCATTTCTCTCTCTCTCATTCTACTACCTATTTCTCTCTCTCTATAATCTATCTAGAATTCATCGTATCCTACATTTATCCCCCTTTTACATCGTATAATATAGAATAATATGATGTAAAACCAAACATCGCAACTTGATATTCGCACGCATATTAAAGTAACGTCAAATTTATACATATCACAACTTATATCTACACCTTAAATTAATATTCGTTATACAGGCAGATACCGAGATGACCAAAACAATTCAATATTAAATTTCGGTAACAGGTTCAACGTATTTCCGCAAACTAAGGCGATTATACACCCCCTTTCTTTTGACCATTTCGTCAGGTTCCGACAATTCGAATGAATTTGGTCCATACTCACGTGTAATAACATAAGGGCCCTCGTACAAATGAAAGAATTTGTGTGTTACACCATCAATTGCACTCGACAATCTGGGAACGCGCAATAACACTCTGTCACCAACCTTCAAAGATACTTTACTTATGGATTTCTGATTGGACCTCCTATTCTCAAAATTTTTCCATAAGTTTTCCCTAGCATAAAAAATTTTCACTTCTCTTGACACCGTACGTCCTTCAGGGAAATCAACCCAATTCAAAATCTGATCATGAGGGTCCTGTCCATAATGTAGTTCTATAGGTGCAAACCCGGTACTATGATGCGTCGTTACATTAAACAATTCCTCAATTTTACTAATATGTCGAGCCCAGGCCGTATGTCGATTTGATACGAATGTACAAAAGAACCGACCCAGCTCTCGCATGACCCTCTCCGTTGGATTGGACTGTGGATGCCTTACCGACGAATAAGAAACACGAATCCCTACCAATTCCAAAGATTTTTTCCACCTGGGAGACGAAAACTGGGTACCATTATCAGCTAAAACTCGTTTGGGTTTCCCAATTTTCGGAATATATTCTTTAAGAATTTTATTAAGAGATATTGTAGTTGTCGCCTTCCTTATAGCATACAGTATTACCAATTTCGAAAATGCATCAATGAACACCAGAATGTGCTGTACCCCACCTGTCGATCTGGGCAAAGGTCCATAAAAATCAGCTGTAATCAGATCGGCAGGCGCAGCAGCACGCACCATCCGGTACTTACCTTCCATAGAATAAGTCATAAGTTTTACGCGTTGGCATAAATCGCACGCAAGAAGCTGTTTTTTAACGTCGGAAGACATACCTCTCCAATAAAAAAAACGCTGCAAATATGATAATATCTTAAACATGCCGAAATGTCCTAATTTCTCATGGACCCTTAAAATCAGACGCGTTTGTAAAGAATTGGGAACAATCAATACCCATCTAGACGAGTCAAATGACTGTTGAAACCAAACACCATTATATAATTCAATCTTACATTTATTATGTTGCCTCGAAACAAATTTCATCAAGTCTTGATCTTCCGATTGTTTTTTACCTATATTTTTCAATTCCACAGCGAAAGTTTTATCATAAGCCAATGCACAAATCATCACCAATGAATCAACATATTCATCATCGATCGAAATAGGGATATGTTGCTCCAAAGCTGATATAATTAACGAGTCTGAGGTATCGCGACAAAACCTACCGTCCGGGTTACGGCTAAAAAAATCAGCCACAATATTATCTCTTCCATAACAATGAGTTACGTCGAACATATATTCTTGGAGCAATATATTCCATCTCGCTAATCGAGCCATCTGAAACATGGTAGTTTGCAGAAAAGTAAGTGACTTATGGTCCGTGATCAATGAAAACCTTCGACCAATTAAATAAAACCTAAATTTAACAACCGCGTATATAATGGCCAACAATTCTTTTTCTGTGGTTGTATAGTTGATTTCGGCAGTTTTCAACCCACGACTAACTAATGATATAAGACGTTGATCCCCCTTTTCAACAGTTTGAAATAGAACTGCACTCACTCCTTTGTCAGAAGCGTCCGTTTGCACTTCAAATGGCAATGTCAAATCATAATGACTCAGTCGAACACATTGAACAAATCTTTGCTTTAAGGTCAGGAACGCATGCTCGTGTTCGGCGGTCCACTCCCATGATTTTCCATCTCTAAGAAGACCTCTAAATGGTTCGACATAAGTAGCATGAGCGACGTTAAATTGTCTGTAGTAAGTGCAGACTCCTAGGAATTTTTGGAGTTCAAGTTTATTGTGCGGCGTGGCAAAATCAACTATAATCTTCAAACGATTTGGATCAGGTATAATGCCCTTATCAGATAGTTCATAACCTAAAAATAACACAGTGTATTGAAATAACTTCGCTTTATCCAGGCGTAAGGTGAATTTACAACGCTTCAATCGCTCTAACAACCTTTCCAGATCTCTTATATGATCTGCAAAAGTTCGCGAAGTCAAGAGCAAGTCATCTATATAATAAGTCACCGAGTTGTCAAAATCCGTACCAAGCGCCAAACTTAATGCACGAATAAACGAACTACCAGCTGTTTTTATCCCAAAGGGTACCCTACAAAATTGGTATAAGGTCGAGCCGTATAAAAAAGCAGTATACGGTCTTGACTCTTTTGCCAATTCGATTTGCCAATATCCGTGCGTCATGTCAAGAACAGAAAAAAATTTGACTCCATGATGCCTCTGCATAATTTCCGATATTATAGGAGGTGATTCATTATCACCCTCTATAATGTCGTTAAGAGACCTAGCATCTAGACACAAACGGATACGACCATCTTTTTTATGTACAACCCTTAGAGGACTACAATACGGGCTTACGGAACGTTCGATTATTCCCGAATTTAACATTGATGCTATTTCCTCGTCAACCATCTTCCTATGTGCTAAAGGTACCAGATATGATCGCTTAATGAACGGTCGATCTTTAATAACACGTAATTCATGTTTATAGGTAGACGCACACCCAGGTTCGTTGGAAAAAACACATTGATATTTATAAATCAAAGCCGTTAATTCATTTCTTTCTTCTTCAGATAAATGGGCTAATTTTGATCGACATAAACCAAGTTGCTCCCAAAATTCACGTCCCTCAGGCACCTGCACATTATTTACCAGATTTACCTGATCCAACGAAGATCTATTTTCGTATGGATTAACTTCCTTCACGAAGTTTACATCAGACATATATTCCGTTTCATTCATCACATTTTCAGTACAATCTACATTCATACTGTCAAATACATCCTCACGAACATTTTCACACACATTTATCATCTGAATCATATATTCATTATCACCAACATGTATCCTTTCAGCCATTCTCCACACATTATCATCGGCATTTATCATTTCAGCCATTCTGCATCCATCATCATCGACATTTATCATTTTAGCCTCACTACATTCCTTATCATCGGCATTTATCATTTCAGCCATTCTACATACATTATCATTGACATTTATCATTTCAGCCTCACTACATTCCTTATCATCGGCATTTATCATTTCAGCCATTCTACCTACATTATCATTGGCATTTAACATTTCAGCCATTCTACCTACATTATCATTGACATTTATCATTTCAGCCTCACTACATTCCTTATCATCGGCATTTATCATTTCAGCCATTCTACATACATTATCATTGACATTTATCATTTCAGCCTCACTACATTCCTTATCATCGGCATTTATCATTTCAGCCATTCTACATTCATCATGTTTATTGCAATTTTTCTGACAGACATGAATTTTCTCGCACGAATCCATCGGTGATTGAATAACATTGACAGCTCCTAATGCAGGACTATCCCCCATTTCTCTATCGTTTCCGAAGATTAAAAATTGCTCTGGAATCCTCTTATCATTAGCATAAATTGTTTGGTTTCCATAATCAATACTAATTTTATTTTTATATAACCAATCGTTGCCCAAAATTACAGGAGACGTTAAACTTGGTATAACTAAAAATACATAACTACATTTCTCCTGATTCAAAGTATATTCAAGGAAGACTTGCTTTTTAACAATAGTCGTTTTTTTTCCAATTGCCGTAATTACTGAAACATTTGACACCGGCAATTCCCTATCCAGGTTCTTATTACTGATTCCCTTATAAATATACTCAGACATACAAGTTACCTGACTACCAGAGTCCACTAAACAGTCAGTCAAGAATTCATTAAAATTCAATTTAATTATAGGGCATGTCTTCTTTCCAACAGGAGAGGACGAGAGCTGGGACGCTTCTCCTAACGCCTCATTAGTTAGGTCCTCCGCGAAATCAAAAAAATCACGACATAACACTGGACCTTTCGTAGTCATGTCGTTCATCAGTTTAAAGGAAAATTATTTCGATTTTCATTATCAACAATGGATGGCAGCTGAGATTGTACATTTTGTCCATTATTCTGATTAGTTACTATAGGTGGAGGGGTCCGAAAGTCAGGCATACGCCACTGACTATTCTCGATGGAATTTCTTGGTCCCGTCAAATTACTGGCATGACTTTGATGATTGCATGAATCATAATTCATTGCATTATTTCTATGTTGAAAGTGATGGGAATAATGACGATGTCGATTGTCAGAATATCGTTTTTGTGTTTGAATCGAATTCATATATTTATTTTGACTAACATTATTTCGAGTAACATAATTTCGATTATTTTCATTGTTCTGTTTTTCACAATCAGAAAAGTCACATGTTCCCTCTAATTGTGACAACACTTGAGTTACCATTTCGATATTCCTACAATCAACTACTGCTAAAGCGCTTCGAATTTTAAACGGATATTGCTGAATAATTTGAAATATAACCTGATAATCTACAAAATTTGGATTTAATAATTGCGCCTCTTTATACTGCTTATAAAAATATGTTAGAAAACTTCCTTCTTTTGTTGAATATTTACGTGATTCCCATTTCCTATTAAATTTGTACTCAATTGGGACGCGATAAAACTCTTTTTTAAATTCGGTTTTAAAATGTTCAAAATTCAATATTAATCTTTTTTTTAGTGAATACCAATCACGAATTCGACCTTCCAAACAAATTTCCAATGCACGTAATTGATTTGGATCGGTAATGTTCTTTAACTGAAAGTATGTTTCAAATTCATTCAAAAATTCCAACGGGTTTTTTTCTTCATCGAAACGCGGTATTTTTACGTCAAAATTGGCATTTTGAATTTGACGGAATAAACCGTTCCATGCTATCGATGCTTCCGCACCAAGTACGTTATTACCAGTTTGTTCTATTTGCAAATTTCTTTGTTGCTCCTTTCATTTCGAAAAGCCTCCCTCTCCCTTTCTATAAATAACCGATCATCGTCCAATTTTTTACGCGCCTCTCTTAAAAGTTCCCATTGTCCTTCAATATCGCCATCTCCCTGTATTCCATTATTTACATTAACAACTCTTTCAGGTGTTCGATTAATACCCATATTTACGCTTTCTGCAATAATATTGTCCGCCATAAATAAATCTAAATTTCGGTTTCGGTTTCTATTTTGTAATTCCGTGAAGTAAACAATTTGTTCAGTTGGCGAATATAATTTAATCTTGGATCTCGTCACGCGTGAATTATTCATGTATTGTTCGATTTTATATAAACAAGGGCATCGTGTGTTTACATGTTCCGCATATCGCTTCTTCAAATAATAACATAATACTTCAATGTAATATTTCTTGCCCAATTTGAACCAAATTCGTTAGATAATTTACTTATATTTGATTTTTCATAATTTCTCAGAAATCAAATTCTATAACTTATTATTTACACTTTATAAATTTATTCATATTATATATAAAAATTAATTTTTTCAAAATACATTTATAGTAATATATAATATTTATTTTCAATTAGATGTATATTTCAAAAAAAAAAAAACTTCAATTTTAATTATTTCCAAAATTAAACTTGGTTTAAATTCGACATGAAAACGTTATTATATCCTTCCGCACAACATATATTTTTCATCATAACCATGTCAAAATTATTTGTAATTTTATTTCAAATTTCACATTTTTGTTCAATATTTTCATATCAGAAACTTATATATTTTCCGTCAACAAAATCGAGTCACATAGTTCGGGCGCCATTTGTAACGAATTTTACGTTAGATGAAATTTATAAAATACTTATGACATATATTTTGAATTACGACAATAAAATAATCACCCATAAATTCAATATAACATATTCACTTTAATTGTTCAGAATGTCATGTGGTACAAAAAACCAAAATCAAAATATAACGACGATTGTGTGAATTTTTCATTTGTTATAAATACACAAAGCAAATACCTTACTACGCGAGAGAGAGAGAAAATAATACTGGATAATTAAATTTCTGACCTCGTGGTGATTTTTCTTGATGAAGCACACTTAAATCTCGTTGTCACAACGTTCTTTGGGCGAAACCCTTTCCAAAAATACAAGATATTATTGGGTCATCCATCTTGGCCATGTGATTCACGAATGGATGATTACGCCGATGCTCGTTCAGACGAATTGTGGATCTCGATGTCGAACGCAAAAAAATTATATTGGTGAGAACTCGATGTCCATTTTCAATAGAAATTGATTGGCGATTGCCGAACTTGGAGTCAAACTCACCAAATAGTTTGCCGAGGAGAAAATTGCATCTCGCGGCCGGCACAACGGCTCTCCTCGGTGTGTGCTGTATCCTGGAATCAGGAACGAAGATTGCACCGACTTTCTGTGTCGCCCTTTCAATCCTAGGACCGTGGAAATTGGAACGAACTGGCCCGTTCAAAAGTTGAGCACAGAGTATCGATCGGGCTAGCGAAGCAAAACTACTCAACTCAAAAGATGCGCGTCCCTTTGTTGAATTTTCTGCCATAAACGATACATTGTCCACCCACCATACACAAAAGACCAACATGCTTTTCAATGTGCCACACATTACTGTTCATGGTTGGTAAAGCAGGTTGTCTCTATATCAACGTTTCTTCAGTTTCTCCTTCTCTTCTTCCCTACCTAAACGCATTTCTCTCTCTCTCATTCTACTACCTATTTCTCTCTCTCTATAATCTATCTAAAATTCATCGTATCCTACAGATTTAAGGACCACTGAGATTTTTTATGTTTGCAAGATTTTGAGACAACCCCGGCATGATAGCCTGCGTGTTACGACTTAAAATAAGCCCATAATAATAGGCACGTCTTACTAATTTTTCGATATCGTAGTTGATATTGTCTATCGTGTCACCTAAACGACTTATTATTATTGGTGTCGATAGATAAAATTGAATGTCACCTGCAAAAATTATAGTTGTGTTATGGCAATGACAAAGTCTGGAAAATAAGGTATTTATTACTGTAATAAATAATATTGGTCTAAGGCTTGAGCCTGGAGGAACACCATATGTGATATACTCTGGGTCAGATGTTGCGTTATCTAGATCTATAATGGTGTGTGCGCGATTTGTTAAAAATGTTGGTTCCACAAAGTCAATATTTCGGAGACAAGACAGGTTTACAGAATGGCTTAAAGCGTCAAAGGCTTTTCAAAAATTAAAGAGAACTAGAATCGTGACTTCTTCACGATTGATACCGAAACGGACATCGTCCATAAGATATAGTAAAGCTATTTGGGTGCTATAAAATCTGCGAAATCCGCTTTGTCTCGAGTGCAAGAGGCGATTTTGTTCTAGATATAGCGTATTAAGTTGAGTGACGAGAGAGTCAATGACCTTAGCGAGATGAGGTGGATTTGTGATAGGACAAGTGGCAAGTAAAGTTAGCGCAATTGGAATTTTCTTAAGACGGATGATGTAAGATGACTCCCAAATGAGCGGAAAGTGGCCAATGGCGAGTAAAAGATTAAAGATGGCTGCTAAATATGGAGCTACGGCTGAGAAGATGGGTTTAACCCATTAACGCCCAAAGCACAACTTTTTTTGCTTCAATTTCAATCCAGTATTTCGTATAAAAATCGAAGTTCAAAATAATTGTAAGGTACAAGTCCTACTATTTTTGAGGTCGCTTTTCAAGATTCTAAGGTCAAAATTGAGTTTCAGCCATTAGGAATTCCAATATGGCGCTGAATAATAAAAAATTTCCAAAAAATTCGGAAATATTTATACTTATCAATGACGGGATCCGACAAATTTTCAGATTTTTTGGGGACTGGATGTCGTTACGTTGATAGATAGGAGCAATGGTCGGTAGCGCACATCAATCGACACATGATACTAGCGGACTTACACGGAGAAGAAATTCACCGAAATTTTCCAAATATTTCCAGTTGGTATGTTGGTCCACCGTTGATGCACAGAGAGAGAGAGAGAGAGAGAGAGAGAGAGAGAGAGAGAGAGAGAGAGAGAGAGAGAGAGAAAGAGATTGATTGATTGATTGATTGATTGATTGATTGAAGACTTATTTATTAGTTTCCTGGCCACTAAGAGCCGTGGACACATTAACTCAATATCCTGCCGTTACAATGTTTCGGTCAGGATAAGCGACACATAATGCAACCTAAAACTATATCATCTCTGCTATAAGGCGGTAAACACATTATACATCTTTATATATACTACACTGTAAATAGAAAATAACAAAATTGCACTTGAGCTACACGCAAGTAGTAAATTTGATTAGAAGACGCTCGCATAGTTAAAACATTGAAATAGAAAACGTAACAAACTTACGGTTGATCAGCCCTAAGAAGATATGTTAATAAGTTAGTACGAAATGTTGCGAGAGATGTAAATGTGTGAAGGCGGCGTGGCAGGGAGTTCCAAAACTGTATGGCTGTAATCCAGAAAGAGTGAGCGAAGATGTTGGTACGAGGAATTGGAAGTTGATATTGAGATGATTGTAAGCGAGAAGATCGGCGAATGGAATGGTCTACAGGAATGAATCTGTCAGCAAGGTAGGAAGGTTGGGAGGTATGGATGATTTGATGAGTGAGGCTACCGAGAAAGTACTGTCGCCTAGATGTTATGATATAAACTTAGCAGCGCATAGATGACAAATATCTTTAAAAAAATGATATCAAAAAAAGGCCTTCGCAGGATTTTAAGGCTCATTTAAGGCTCTCCGAATACGGAAAGAGAATATTTTTAATTGTAACTAAAAAATAAGGCACCAATACAGACGCATCAGTAAAGTAGGGTCCAAAATAAAAAATACCGTCAAATGACCGTGGAAACATTTAAGGTTAATCAAAGGCTTCCCATTTATGCAATAAACAATTTTACGGCACGGCCCTTTGTCCAAAAATAAGGGCAGGTCCTGTCGGAATCCAGCAGCGCAATAGCCCCATCAGTAACGTAGGGGCAAAAATTAAAAATTCCCTTAAATGACCGTGGAAACATTTAAGGCTAATTATAGGCTCTCCATTTATTCAATAAAAAATATTACAGCTGGGCCCTTTGTCTAAAAATAAGGGCAGGTCCTCTCGGGAGCCAGCAGCGCAATAGCCCATCAGTAAAGTAGGGTCAAAAATTAAAAATTCCGTTAAATGACCGTGGAAACATTTAAGGCTAATGAAAGGCTCTCCATTTATTCAATAAACACCTGCCCTTATTTTTAGACAAAGGACCGAGACGTACAATTGTTTATTGAATAAATGGAGAGCCTTTTATTAGCCTTAAATGTTTCCACGGTCATTTAACGGAATTTTTAATTTTTGACCCTACTTTAGGGATAGGGCTATTGAGCTGCTGGCTCCGGAGAGGACCTGCCCTTATTTTTAGACAAAGGGCCGCGCTGTAAAATTTTTTATTGACATTTTTTCGACAATTCATAATTTCTGTTTCCGTTTGACTATTACCGGTTAAGGGTGGTTTTGCAACCCGTAGATGTAGCAAATAAAATAGGTATATGTCATAACTCTTTATTATGGACCTCGACCGCCCTGTTTTTGGTCATTTCACTGAATTTTATGGTGTATTTCGCATTGAAAATTGCACTTTTTTGAAAAAATAGCCTTAAAATTACCCTTTATTTTTTTAATTGAAGAAAATGAGGGTTAGGACATTGTCTTTCCGTTTTCTAAATGGCATAAATCGATAGAACGACCTTGAAAATAGTGGATTATGGCTTTGGCGATTCTTTTAGGGGCTGAAAATATATAGTAATACGTCGTTGAACATTGACGGACAAAACGGACACTTTGGGACGAAATGGGTTAAGGCGAGGATATGTAGACGAAAATCTATCTCACTTTCTGATACGATAGGTGTCTCTGTGTTTCGCATAGCAGCTGTCTCCTGTAATAAGACTTATATTGTCAATGTCTCTCAGTGCAGCGGTTGTCATATTTTGAGACAAAAGACTTCTCAAACTGAAACAATATAAGTATCACTTTGCGAAACGATAGATGTCTCTGTGTTTCGCATAGCAGTTGTCTCTTGCAGTATGTCATTTGTCTCAAACTTCTCTCAGTGTGGAGCGCCACCAAAACACTCGCTTTATTTTCCTACAATTTCATAGCACTTTTAGTGATCAAGTTCAGTCCGTCGTCTACTGGTCCGCATTCGACGTCGACAACAGAAAGACTCCTACTCCCCCGACGGGTCCTTCATAGGGATAGCCACGAGACGCTGAGTTCCGTTTGCTCTGTTCTTTACCCCCTTTTTCCAGGCACCGAGGCGACGCCGCGACACGTGACTTCGCTTTCGGCATCCCTAGCGAGTAGACGTGAGTCGTGAATCTGCCTCTTATTATCAGATAATTATTATGCTCTTTGCGTGCGAATCGTGAATTTGTGGGTTGAGATTCCGTGCGCAGAAGAAGATAACCAGTGCTGGAATTTTTGGTGTCCACCCCAAAAATCAGTGGAACTGTCAGGAACAGGAGTTTCGAAGGGGTTTCTGACCCAGCCGAGCCCTTCAATCCAACCAATATACGCCAGGTTGGCATTCCACTTGCCAAGCAGCGGAGCAGGAACAAGGGGATAAAGTGGTGACCTTGGCGACCTTGGTGAGGACGCGTCCGCAACCCCCGTGAGTACGGTTTGCCCACTTCGTTTGAGGTATACCCCCCCCCCCCTTTTATTTTTTTTTTTGTTACATCTACTCTTTTTATTTTTTTTGTATCGCGTGTTCCGATTTCATCCGAGGCTTTCCCCGCTATTCGCGTCTCACACTAAAATCTCCGGTCATGAACAAGCAGCCCACCGTCGAGTGATATTCGAACTCTCGAACTAAATGTCGCGTACCAGAATTTGTGTAATTGGAAACTTTTTTGTAATACATTATGTTTTATTTTATTTAGTTGTTAGTGTAGTTTATTACCGCGCCTCTAATCCCTTTAATAATTAAATAGCGTTCATACAATACAGCGGAATAGACACTGCTTTAATTCCGTTATCCGAGAAAAATGTCAAGATTTCCAAGTTTCTATGTGAGAAGTGATCACCTAAACGAAGCAAAATTGGATTTGCAAGTGAATATCGCCAAAAATTTTGATATTTTCTGATGAAATTCAAAAAGATATCGCTTTTCATAAATCCTGAAGGATTTAACCGCTCCAAGGCAGGATAGGTCCATTATTCAAAGATTGCGATCGAAAATTTATCTGCGGGAAGATTAAGTGCGGTAGTGCCTTATTGCACGCAGCAATAGCCAAGGCATTTGTTTTTTATTCATCGTTCGTTGGATGATATTTGTTCGACTTTTTTACGATCACAGCGGCTAAGCCGTCAAGACCGCATTATGACGGGTCACGGCACAGTTCGTCTCAATATTGAACCAATGCAACATGGGTCCTATTACGGCAAATTCGGTCGGAGATCCAGTACGGAGCAGGTTTTTTTTTTTATCCGAAGAGGGGAGGAATGCTTTATGCACCATAAGGGAGCCATCGGAACTCCCCTGTGTGTGGGACTCTCCTGGAATCAGGCCTACCCACTAAATCTCCACCTCTTTCTCCTTACCGACAAGACCCCGGAACTGCTGTGGCATTAAGGACTTGCTGTATTATACAGCAGCTTGCGAATAAACGCTACTCCATTCAGGTTATGATGGGGTAGAAGTACAGTAAACTGATTCTTCTTGTTTCTTCTCGCGAAGCACGCTTTCTATATAGCCTATCACTGCCATGCAGTTGGTCTCAGAACTGAGCATAATTGCTATTATGTTGTCCTGCAGTATTTGGCTATTGCATTTTTCTACGCAGTTATTTCTTTGAAGTGTCCATCTCGGACAGGAGAAGAAAGTGTGGGCAGCATCGTCCAGCACTTCTGGACAGTAACAGCAGCATGGGCTACTCTTTTTATTAACCTTATGTAGGTAATAGTTGAAGAGACCATGCCCCGAGAGAAATTCGGTGACGTAGTAATTCGTCTCGCCATGACTTCTAGCTAGCCACGGTGCGTCTGCTGGAATCAATGCGTGGGTTCACTTGGCTTTCTTGTCGCTCTCCCAACGAGACTGCCAGACTTCAAGTGTAGTCGCCCATTCCAGCTTCTTCACTATATCCGGAGTTCTCTCATGCCTTCTCAAATATTTGCGCCTTCGCTCTAACGCGAGCATATCGATGGAAATTATACTAGCTATAAGAAGTACAGCATTTTCCGAGACCGTTCGATAGGCCGAGGCCACTCTGATCGCTGCTAGTATTTGGATTGAGGTGTACGCCGGCGGTAAGCGTTAACCGTGAGTGCTTCGGCCCACACCTCTGCACCGTGAAGTAACACGGAATGTATCACAGAGATTAGGATCCTCCGCTTGCACGCTATAGGTCCAGATGTATTTGGAAGTAATCTGGATATAGCGCCAGTAACCTTCGCCGCTTTATTTGCGGTTTCCCTCACATGTTTGCCAAAGGTAAGCTTTGAGTCCATATGTAGACCCAGATATTTAATAGACGGAGCAGCATTGATGACGTTTCCGAACAACTCGACTCTTGCCGGTTCTTCCACCTTCCTCTTTCTTGTCAGAACAACCACTTCTGTATTCTTTGTAGCCAGCGTTAGGCCGTGTTCTAATAGCCATTCGCTAACGTAATTAACGGCAAATTCAGCTTTCTTCATGGCTTGATTGACATTTCGTGCGGTTATTACTGCCGCCAAATCGTCAGCGAAACATTTGAGCGCAATGCCATCCAGTAGATGTGACCGAAGTGTCCCGTCGAAGAGTAAATTCCAAAGGTCAGGACCAAGTGCCGACCCCTGTGCGACCCCTGCACTGATGGTTCACCTTCTGGCCCTCGGTAGTATCGTATAGGAGTAATCTATTTGAAAAATAGTCGTCCAAAACTGCGCACAGGTATGGTGGAGCCTTGCATCTTTTTTCTACAGCCTCCATAATAACCGCCCATCGTGCAGTGTTAAATGCATTGGCGACGTCTAACGCTATCACTACACAAATGTGCCTAGTTCTATGGTTGCCTTTCCAGGCTGTTTTCGCTGCTTCGACAACCTCATTTACTGCATCCACACTAGAGTGGCCCCGTCTAAAGCCATGCTGGTCATCGGAGATTGCATTTGACTCGGTTGCTAGTAGTCGTAACCTAGTTCGCAGAAGCCTCTCATAGATTTTGCCCGCGTCGTCTAGCATACAGAGTGGGCGGAAGGACGAGGGTGTGATCGGAGGACCCTTGCCCTTGTCCAAGAGAACCAATTTTTGCTTTTTCCACCTGTCTGGGAAGTAGCCGGCTCCGAGACATGCGTTGTACATATTTAACAACAAGGCAGGACGGGATACTGCAATACATTTAAGAACCCCTACCAGGAGATCGTCTGGGCTGGGGGCCTTCCTGTTCTTTGCCGAGTTCGTGGCCTTTGCCAGTTCTTCTATTGTGAACAATGGGATCGCCCCACCAGTTATGAAATGACTCCTATGTCTTTCCGTGTGCGTTGGGAAGAGCGTTTGAACTATGATGTCTGCCATCTTAGGTTCAAACGGGCCCATTGGTGATTGCCGATATAGGCGCTTACTAACGATACGGTATCCAAGGCCCCAGGTATCGTTATCGATCTTCTGGCAGATGTGTTGCCAGCAACGATTCTTGCTCTTAATAATCGCTTTCTTGAGTTCTTTCCGGGCTTCCCGGTATCTTTCGAAGTTGTTTTCGGCGTTCCCACGCTTCTGTAGTCGTTGAGCCTTCCATCTCAGTTTGAAGGCGGTACTCCGCAGTTTGCCAATATCATCGGTCCACCAGTAGCCTGCCCGTCTTTTAACATTGGGTCTACGTTTGGGAATCGATACATTGCAACCCAAATTTATGAGGCTCATTGTTTGGTCCACCAAACTTTCTTTCTGCACTTGCCCTAGAAACGTTAGGACTTAGGGGTTCTAAGAGCTGGGACGCATGTGTGTCCAAGTACTGGATCAGGGCGGCCTTGTTCAGGTTATCAATCGACCATTGTTTCGGGACCTCTACGTGGGTCCGTCTATTGCACGAATTACCAATGAAGTATTCAATGTACTGGTGATCGCTGTGCGTATATAGCTCCAACACTGTCCAGCCTGAAACTAAGGTGGAAATTCGTTGCGATGCCAAGGTAATGTCGATTATCGAGCCGTTGGTTCCTGCCCTTCACCTTCGTTAATGATAACAAGATCATGTCTAGCCGTTAGTTCCACGATAAATCTACCCCTGGGGCATGTGTACTGTATTCCCCATTCACCAGCTTTCGCATTGAAGTCGCCTCCAATGATTGTTTCCCCCTGCAACGAGGACAAGCAGTCTTCGAGTGCCTCCAGTTTAGCGCAAAACTTGTTCATGGGGTCGTTTGAAGGCTCCACAGCAAATGCATACGAAGCCGTCACCTTTAATGACCTGCTGTATGGGGAACATAGAACCCCTAATAACCCAGATTGCAGCCGTACATGAACTGTCAGGGAACCAGTTATTTGCTTCATCGTGGTGTTACTCGCTGATTAAGAGCAAATCCGTGTGGCGCTCCTCAACAATTTTATCGAGGAGGCTTTGGGCCGTTCTACTTCTCTGTAGGTTGCATTGAAGAACCGTCGCCATCGCTACCTGTTATTTGAACGCGCTGCCTCTTAATAGGTTCTGCACGATCTTGTCCCTGGTAGGTGCTCCGTTGGGGTATTGTTGGGTAATGCTTTGCACAGACAGCAATTTGGCGGATTAGTGCACTCAGCTACCTTGTGTGAGTCCTGGCCGCATTTCCAGCAGAGCTTGCTCCTATCAACACTCGTACATCTCGCCGCAACGTGTCCAAAGCCCTGACAGCGAAAGCATCGCGTGACGACCTTGTGCTTGCGAATTCGACAGTTCATCCAGTCAACTTTTAGATGTGCTGTGACTTCTAGACTGATTGCAGCATTTTCGTCCAGATCCACGAAAGGAATCCTGCCTTCCCATTTGCTTGCCTTGGAGAGATTTATTTTTATCACCCCCGTATCTACTTGCGTGCCAAGGGCCCTTTTAATTGCTGCCAGAATCTCTTCCTCATCCGTTGCCGCATCCAGGTCTCTGATCTGTATTTGGGCTCACGGGGATAGTTCGCGTAGGCTACCATCACCTCCGAATGCTTCCAAGATCTTTTGGACAAACCGCTTCTTATCCCCGGTTGATGCTGAAATGTCGACCAGTACATCACCTGATCTTGTTTCGCGTATGGATTTCTCGTCTACCCTGAGGGCTTCGGGATGCACTTTCCTCCTGATTTCCTTAAGAATGTCGGAGTGTTTTTTGCCATCGGCCGGCTTAATGATTACAGCCTCTGCTTTAGGCCTTCTGGTTCTCCTTATTGGCTCGGTTGGTGGTGCCGTGGGGGGTCTTTTCTGGCCTCACTCCTGTCCTTCCTTCTTTCCACGAGGGTGAACTCGGCTGTATCCGTTCTTGGTAACTTGATTTTCCGCCTGACTTCGGTCATGGGGCTCGGGGTATTCCGCCAGTAACTACGGTACCTCTTGTGAGAAGTTGATTGGATGGCAGCTGAGAGTCGCTAACTTTCTACGGTTTCAGCTTTCGTGCTGCTCTGCGTCTTGACATGTTGTACAGCAGGCGATCCGCCTCGTCCAAGTCATCCCGAATGTCGACAGACATGTTCTTTTTCGACTTGCAGTACCTAATCGTGCTTTTCACGCATTTAGTTAGCTCTAGGAGCAAGGAATCCTCTTCATTAGTTGTGGGGTCCCAAGAATACGACTTTTTAAAAGCCGAGACCTCCACTGCCTCACTTGTATCATTGTATGACGTGGTGGCCAAGTCATCCACCACCACGTCATTCGGTCGCCGGATATCGACGCCCGGGAGCCCGCTTGCTCACTCCCTGCCAGCGCCGGTACTGGGGTATCCCTCCCCTGCACCGTAATTGTTTTTCCTAATTTGGAAGTCTTGATATTTGGTTTTATATTCGGGGTTCCTTTCCCTAGGTTATTTTATCGTGGTGGCCTTCCACTATCTGGTTTTGGTCCGCGCCGGGTATTTTATTTCCCCAGTACCTGTTACCGGCATTCCTTGATCCGCCACCTGGGGATGCGCTCGGTAGAAGATCCACAAACTCCCCCGAGAGTACGGAGCAGTACCGTGCAAGGATTTTGCACCGCTACCTCTCATACGCGCCTGCAGTCGTTCATGTGCTATCTGTGAAGGCATCAACACCAGTTATGAGGACCCATCGCACTTCATCCGCCGGTCAGCTACTTCGGCAGCTATTCCACCAGTGACCTCTACCCAGGCTGTATCTCTGAAAAGGCCGCACGAACATAGCTCCGGCCAAGCAGAAGAACATCCACACGAAGAGGCGGCATGCTCTCTTCCGAGAGAACTCTACATTCCGGACGATGCACCTGTATGGCGGGTTGCCATCTTGGAAGGCCGTAAGTCAACGGAAGCGCGCCAACTTCGAATGGGGTGTCAGAGGCCGACCCACGGTTCGCCAGCTCATAGCACGTTATAAGGCTTAACTTCAAAGGAGCAGTCCAAGTGTTGTCCACCTGTCACCGATCACTGTTGGGACGAGGAGAAAACTATTCTCATCGATTTTGCAATAGTTGACGAACGAGCAAGGCAATTGCGCTTACATAAAGTATCAGCCATACACGCAGTTCGCAGATCAAACAACCGTTTCAAGAAATCTACTTAAAATACTGTTTTAATTAGAAATATCTATTTCGTGTATTGTTAATCTTCTAGTTACAATATAATTGTTATTTGTTAAATTAACCAAGTTCCATTCATTTCTATCCCAGCCTTTTATTTTCAACGATAGTGTTAAACTTGCACGTTTAGATTTAAGTTCGCTATTTCAATTTGCTGAACCTTTCCACATTGATTAGTATTTAAGTGCTGAAGGCCTTCTGAGATCAACGCATACAGTAAAGTTAAGTATAAACTAAGCTTATATTAACTTTTGCAAAAATCAAACTTCAGCATTTCATACCCCGGACTCACCCATAAAGTCATAAGCTTGGATGGCTTCTCACATAATCTGCGAACCAGTCAGCCCCAGTATCTTGATCTCGTTTCCAATTACCAGGATCTTTCTTATGCAATTGCTTTGAGAACTAGAAGGCTAATTCGCGTAATTTGATCGCGAAATAGATATGAGATGAATATAACATATTATATTCCAATGGGGCCTTATCATCCGTGAAAATAGCTTAACAAATCTTAATTCACACCAATTAAAAATAGAGATTAAAAATATACGAGGGGAGGGGGGGGGTATTAAGAAATACACTTTCAAATGACACTGATTATACATACTGCACGGCCGCATATTGTATTATACATACAGTCGGCGTGATGGCCGTGCGAGCTAAGGCGTCAGTCTTAGTTCGCCCGAACTGAACGTCGCGAAGGTCCCGAGTTCGAATCCCCGTCCTGCAATTTTCTCTGCTTATGTCCAGTGTGGAATAACCGTGGAACCTTGTTGGGCAAAGGTACGAATTTGGGACCGCTGCCGACCCCCGTCGGCAGTTATCGGTACCGTCAGCTCTGGGTGGATGTTGTGTATGTATCTGCCTATAGTTCTGTCATGTACTGTCTGTCTCTGTCCTGTACCTTTCCACCCGAGAGCCGACCCGCAAATAGACATATTCGTCATTAACGCGGGGGAAAATAACCTGTCCTTTGTCCTTTTGTTTTTTATCCTACATACTGCACGGCAACCATTTGATGGAACAATGGGTTCTTGTACATCTACTGCAATATTATTACGCCGATGACAACGCAACGGACTTTATGGATGTCGAAGTTTCGAGCAGCCGCACTGATATGACAAGATCAATATTTGGGACGAATTATTACATCTTGGTCACGTTCCTCGCTTTATCTGTTATAATTGTGGACCATTTTCACATGAACTACAACAAATTATGGAGAAAAAATTAATATCGTATTTAACAGCCGACTTAATTCGAAGACAACTTATAAATCCTTCCGATGTTGATTATTTTGACCACAAAGTCATAGAGAAAATAAATTAAATAATCTCAATAAAACCTTGTTTACACGAGTCGCTGAATGGTAAACAACCGCAAAATACAAAACGTCACTTCGACCTGAAAGATTTACGTGACTTCTTCCTGGCACAGTTTTATATTAATAGTACTAGAGCTCATTGTAGGCACGATCTAAACAAAAAATTCCATTTTCACACCAAAGATATTAAATATGCTTTTATAAGCCCTAAATAGAACGGCTACCAGACTACGAAAAAGAGATCTATTAATATATTTATTGGAAATTTAAAAGAGTTTATATTTGGATTGCACGTGATTAGCGAAAGTTCACCGTCAATTGGATTTTTACTCTCTTTTTACTCTCTTTTAACTGCTAGATCACAATATATTTGAGTAAAAGTGTTGATTTGATTTGAGCAAGTGTGACTGCTGAAATTGTGAAGAAGCTCGGTTATATTTTAAATTTAAGTTGAGCGACCTTGGGAGATTAGGATGATTGCGTGTTCTCTATGGGGACAATTGAAGAATTTATCTTGCAAACCACCTACTGACTTGTGAGAATGTGATCTTTGTGCCTGTGTATCACTGAGTTCACAGACAACATCTTCTGAAACAAATGCTTACAACTTAAGAAAAAGGAACAACGCTCCAATTGTATTGCCCGTTGTGCAAAGCTAATGTTAAAACCTTCCAGAACTGATTAAGAAAGTCAATACCATGGATGAGGAACTCGATGGTGTTAAGAAAGGGGATTCAAATGGCTCCGATTCAAAATTCGATAGTATTTCTTCTACCTTAATCGCCATTCAAAAAAAACTTGCAGTAAATACGCAGCAACTAAAAGTTTTGAATACCGTTAAAACTGACATCTCAGGAATTCATAAGACTCTTTCTAAGTTACCTAGAGACTATAGAAATCTTAAAACTACTCCTGCGGTTTTTATAGAAAATATTGAGAAACATCCTCGCTGTAAACAGCATTTTATAGACGAAGAACTTTTGTTGGAGTTTTATGACAGGGTGACGAGGAAATCAAACATTATTATGAATCGAGTTGCAGAATCGGATTCGGACCTTCCACTGAGAAGAAAGGATGAAGAAAAAAACGAGCTCAACAATAAACTCAAAAACGCCATGTAAACCTAGATCTCTGAAAATATTTTTTGATTCGCCCTTACTAGTTGAAGCTGTTTTGCGAGCAAAGCATAACCTGACCTCCAAGTATGATAGGACAAAAGGACAAAGGACAAGGTATTACCCCGCTTTAATGTCGATATATATATTCACAGGTCGGCTCTCGGCTCGGGTGGAAAGTTATAGGACAAAGACTGGACGGTACAGGACAGATAGGCATCAGACACACACAACACCCACTAAGAGCCAGTCCTCCCTACCCCAATATCGGTACCACTAGCAGATTCGGTAGTATGTGCCGTAGCGAGGACGTCGCGGGGATTTTCAAATTCATCCGAGATAAGACCCACGATATACCGACCGTGAATAAGACGCTGATGGTACTGATCACTGTATTTTGCGGTCCCAAATTCGTACCTTCACCTAGCAAGGTTCCCTGGTTATTCCAACACGAGACTGACGCCTTAGTCCGCACGACCATCTCGCCGCTATCCAAGTATAATAGTCAAAAGTGACATAACATGCAATGTGATCAGAACTAATGCGACGTCAACACGCTGGGGAGCAAAATTTGTTTCTTAAGTATATAAATGGCCTGCTTGTAATAAAAACTATGCCACAGTGACTCGTATAAACTTCAGACAACTCAAATCGCCCAAAAAAACTAGCTATAAACTTGCTTGAATTGGATTTTTTTAGTACCAATATTGCTTCACTTTTATCAAACTGCGATGAATTTCATTTAATGATAAACAATATAAAACCTTTAGTTATAAGTATTATTGAAACATGGTTAAATTCAAATACTGTGAAGGGGTGATGCATTTGCAATCTATGTTACCAATAGTTTTGAGTGATAAATAAGCTTGTACCACAGAGTTTATATATTAATTATATCACAAAAAAAATGTATGTAGGTCTCAGCAGACAAACCTAAACAAATACTTATTATCAGTGCTGTGTACAGACCTCCCGACATCCCCGCTGACGATATTGAAAATAATACAAGCAGCAAAGATCGTACCGATAATGGGAGCTGTGATCATTTTTAGTGACTTTAATTATCCTCATATAGATTGGAAGTTACTTCAATGTTCATCATTTTTATATTTATTTTTATATTTAGACAGTAACATTTGCCAACTAATAAATGATCCTACTACGATGCGAGATGGGCATATACCATCATTTTTCGATCTAGTATTAACGAATGAGGATGCCTTAATTTCCGATATTAAAATCTTACCGCCTATAGGCAAAAGTGATCACGTAGTAATCATATCTTGCGACCAACTGGAAGTTGCTGCGGTTGACAATTTAAAACCTAACTGTCACCGTAAGTTTAGATCAATTAACTATAAAAGATTAGCTAGTAAGCTACAGCTAAATGATTCAGGTTCATCTGACATTTAGCCGGTAAAGTAACCATTTTCACGAGTTACTAACTGCTTAGAAGTGGTCAAGTTTGGGGAAGACGATATTATGAATATTTGAACAATATATCCTATGCCTATGAAGATGCTTAGCAACACACTTGTTACCACTCCAGCCTCTTTGTTGACAGCTAGCTTCAAATCAGGTGGACGTCCAGCGAAATGGCAAGAAGCAATAATAACTGCAATCTACAAAAAACAGCAACAAACTTGAGCCGGTCAACTATGGACCAGTATTGATAACATCGTTACGTTATGCGTTGTATATGCATGGAAAAAAATCGTGTCCAAGATACTTGACGTTTGTATTGTTCAAAGCATAATTCCTGACTGCCAACGCGACTTTTTTGCAGGTAGATCAGTGTCAACAAATATGGAGCTAGCAACTAATGAGTGGTCAAAGGCATTTTACAAAGGACATATATATACAGGGTGTCCCACGGCTCCGCGGACATATTCAAGGGCGTAAAAGTACTCAAAAAAATAAGACGAAAAGTCCTCTTGCACTTTTTCTAAATTTGTAGTTTTGATCTAGTTATCGATGCCCCAAGTCGAAAAATTGCGCTTTCTTCGAATAAATTCGATTTCTCGTAAAATATAAAAAGTTATAAACTGGTATTACGTAATCGGGGGTTTTTGAGATCGCTGATTACGAATTTGTCGTCGAAATTCCAAAATTTTAAATGGCCAATCCAATATGGCGAACCAAAATCTGAAACTTTAGCCGATTACGTCGAAAGTCAATAGTAGGGGATTCTAGGGGTCGCAGATTATCAATATGTTGTCAGAATTTGAGAGGCTGCAAAATGGCTGTATCTGGCTGCAAGGACAACTTGCTTATCGACAGGTGTGTTTGTCAGGACGCAGTCCAGTACAAGCGTAACCTGTCGATAGCCTGGCTGGATTACATGAAGGCGTATGACTCAACATCGCACGAGCTTTTAAGCTTGTTGCTCAAACGCCTTCATGTCCACCCAAACATAGTGAGAATTGTAGAAGACCTGATGCCTCTTTGGAAAACACGCTTTGTCATGACATCGGGCAAGAGTCGAACCATGTCTAGACTGGTTCAATTCCAAAGAGGTGTCTATCAGGGAGATTCTCTGAGTCCTCTGCTCTTCTGCATCTCACTATTGCCTCTATCCGTTGTTCTCCGGAAATCTCAAGGGTACATGTGTGGACCGCCTGGTGAACGTGTACATAAGATCACCCATCTTTTCTATATGGATGATCTTAAATTATACGCATCAGGCGAAGATCAATTACATCGATCTCTGAACATCGCCCTCACATACTCGAGAGATATCGGTATGGAATTCGGATTGGACAAGTGTGCAGTCGTTCATTTGCACAGAGGAAGGTCAGGCTCCCATAACAACGATATGGAGCTCGTCAACGGAAATGTCATCCGCCACCTTAGCGCCGAAGAAGCCTACACATACCTGGGCATACCTCAAAGGCATGTCCAGGATGTGCAGACTGCTAAAACCACCATCATTAAGAAATACCGGCGCATTCTCCGTCAGATCTGGTCATCAGAATTGACCGGGAGAAATAAGGTGGCAGCCACGAATATGTTGGCCGTATCACCAGTGCTCTATTCTTTTGGAGCACTGAAGTGGAACGTTGACGAGCTAAGGGATCTTGACCGAAGCACACGGAAGATGATTTGTATGCAACGCAGTTTGCATCCAAGATCTTCCGTGGAACGACTGTATTTGCCCCGAAATATGGGAGTTCGTGGCCTTTTAAGCTTGGAGTGTATGCATGACCGATTGGTCCTCGAAACAGCTTGCGACGTGATTAATCGAACGGAGGATCCCCTGATGATGCTAGTTCATCAGCATGAAATTCAGGGGAAGGGGGCGTTTTTGTACAACGCGGCGGAACGAGCGGCGCGAAACCTCGGTCTGGTTTTCAACGTGGGACGTAGTGGCGCACAGGAAGCTGAATCAGTCATCAATCTGTGCCAAGTGCGTCTCAGGGCTAACATACGGAAGGAACAACTCCGTATGTTGGAGAGAAGGCATATCGACAAGCCGTTGCATGGACAATTCTTTCGAAATGTCCAACAACTTGGCTTGTCGGCAGAGATGACCTTCTCCTTCTTAAGATCAGCCGGCTTGAAATCCGAGACCGAGGGTTTTATCTTCGCGTGCCAGGATGGGGTCATCAATACCTTAGCGTACCGCCAGAACATCTTACACCAGGCGGTACAGAGTACGCTTTGTAGATTGTGTAGATGTCATGCTGAGACACTAATGCATCTTTTGGCAGCATGTCCAATATATGCAGTTTCAGCATACATCGAACGTCACAATGCGGCTCTTCGAGTGCTGTATTACCATCTTCGCAGCACTTATGGTATTGATGCAACCCCAGTTTTGCCGTACGTCCCCACTGATATTGAATCCGTAGTCGGGAATGAGTCTTGCCGAATATACTGGAATTACTCATTCCCGACGAGCAGGCAAATATCAGCCAATAAGCCTGACATCGTCCTTGTTGACTTCGATGACAAATCCATCTTCGTCATCGAGTTTTCTGCACCAGCAGAAACAAATATAGTCAGCAAAGAGGACGAAAAACGGATGAAATATCAGGAACTCCTGTTCGAGATTCGCAGGCTGTATCCAGGATTCAAAATCAAGCTCGTCGTGCTGATAATTGGAGTGCTGGGAGGAATGAGACCAACTTTCCTCCAAAACATCAAAAGCATTCCGGCCTGTCGAGAACATGCAAATTCCATCGCAGGCCGAATGCAGAAAGCAGTGCTACTGGGATCTCTCCGTCTACTGAGGTCACACGAGATCCTGTAACCTGTTACCCAATGGTAGAGGGAGTGGTTACAGTTACAAACAAATGGCCCGGTGCAGTCTGCAGCGGAGGAGTTGGATATCGGAGCCACTTTTCTACTGCAGACTGCACACGTGGATTCTGGAGGGCCAAGGGAGGTTAGGGTTTTAGTCGGTAAACCTTGCCGTTAACATCAAAGGTGAGGGAGTCCGACACACGGGGGGTTACACAACATCTTCAACCCCCTATGGTGCCTAATGCATTTCCCCCCTCCGACAAAAAAAAAAAAAAAATAATAATAATAATAATAATAATAACAATAAGGTAAACAGAAAGAGAAATTACGTGTATTTGGTGTATGTAAATACAGTAATGGTCTTTTCAATACCATGCAAAATACAAACAATACAATCACGCATTGTTTTGTAATTAAAGTCTATGTTTCAATGTTTATTGTTTAGATTCTGATTTACGTAAAATTTACATAGTGTTAATTTTTGTAATTGACGAATGGTTTTTCGCTCTTGGAAGTTTTGTTGTTTTTTCGCGTATTCAGTTCTAATTGTACGTATGATTTATACGGATGAAGAATACCGCGACATGTTGAGAGTCATCGAAATGCACATGCAGCAGAAGTGCTATACGCTGAGCGTTATCAACGCGATGGTCGTCGATTACCGACTTTCCAATCATTTTTGCGTGTTAACCAGAGGTTTTTCGAAACGGGTCATGTGGGTGTTCCGCGTCGAGAAATAGGTGTTCCCGTGGTTGCAAGAAATGTTCGTCAGGAAGAATATGTTTTGAGAAGTATTGAAAGGGACCCCAACACAAGTATCCGCAATCTCGCTAGACATTTTAATGCGTCAAAATCGATGTTATGCAATTGCTATTTAAACATTTTTCCATTCTTCGAATCAACCTGAAATTTTGAATTGGATGATATTCGAGGCCGCCGATTACGAATCCATTTTCAGATTTCAGAAATTCAAAATGGCGGATCCGATATGGCGCGATGGTGGATCCGCCATTTTCAATTTTGAAAATCTGACAACGGATACGTAGTCAGCGGTCTCGAAAACCCCCAAGTACAAAGTTTCATGTAAATCGAATAAAGTTTCGAAATTTAGTCGGCCATATTGGATCCGCCATTTTGGATTTTGAAATTCTGACAACATATTGATAATCTGCGACCCCTAGAATCCCCTACTATTGACTTTCGACGTAATCGGCTAAAGTTTCAGATTTTGGTTCGCCATATTGGATTGGCCATTTAAAATTTTGGAATTTCGACGACAAATTCGTAATCAGCGAACCCAAAAACCCCCGATTACGTAATACCAGTTTATAACTTTTTATATTTTACGAGAAATCGAATTTATTCGAAGAAAGCGCAATTTTTCGACTTGGGGCATCGATAACTAGATCAAAACTACAAATTTAGAAAAAGTGCAAGAGGACTTTTCGTCTTATTTTTTTCAGTACTTTTACGCCCTTGAATATGTCCGCGGAGCCGTGGGACACCCTGTATATACAGGGTGGCCGATTTATCTGAAGACATCGAAATATCTCGAGAACTATGCACAGAATCAAAAAAGTTATCGGATGAAAGTTGTACGACACGAAGGGGGGCATCCAGTGATAATTAAATTTACCCCATCCCCCATCCCCTGGAGGTGGAGTGGGGGCAAAAACAATAAAACTTAAATAGGAACCCCCATTTTTTATTGCAGATTTGGATTTTCCGGAAAAAAGTACACGAATTTGACCGAGGAGCTATTGCATTTTGGTTCACAGGTGGCGCTGTAATCGATAAAAATCCAAATTTATCCGAAGACATTGAAATACCTCGAGAACTATGCACAGAATCAAAAAAGTTGTCGGATGAAAGTGGTTCGACACGAAGGGGGGCATCCAGTAATAATGAAATTTACCCCCTCCCCCATCCCCTGGGGGTGGAGTGGAGGCAAAAACAATAAAACTTAAATAGGAACCCCCAGTTTTTATTGCAGATTTGGATTCTCCGGAAAAAAGTACACCAATTTGACCTAGGAGCTATTGCATTTTGGTTCACAGGTGGCGCTGTAATCGATAAAAATCCAAATTTATCTGAAGACATTGAAATACCTCGAGAACTATGCACAGAATCAAAAAAGTTGTCGGATGAAAGTTCTTCGACACGAAGGGGGGCATCCAGGGGGCAAATAGGGACAATTTGATCCCTTTATGAAAATTTAATATTAAAAATTCTAATATTAGAATTTAGTAATATCAATTGCGAAAATTGTTATTCTGAATATGAAATTTTAATAATGTCCATTCGAAAAATTAAGATTATGAATAATTGATATTCTTCATATTAAAAATCAAAACTGATTACATAAAAATTGTGCATACAATATGGAAGCAATTTTATAAATAAGTTTTCTACCTTCAATAAAATTACATTTTAGGTTTTAAATTTATTATTTAATAAACAAAAAGAGGACATCACGCAATCCATTAAAAACGCGTCATGTCCCTTCACTCAGCTCATTCATTCTCTCTCTGTATGTTTTTTCCGAAATGAGAATAAATAAGCTGAGCATTGACGGTCAAACCAGCTTCTATTAAACAAAACGAAACTCTTACTTCATTTGGGGATTTCGTCGCCATCTACCGGACCCCGAGAGAACTCACGTGGTTTCATACATGTACATCGCTTGCATTTCGGCCATCACCGGCGCCGGTTCTGTTACATAACGCTAGAGGGCGACATAACTCGAAAATAAAGTAGCATATCATTTTATACATAAGTTGAGTCACACGTAACCAGTTCACCTACATTTTTCTCTACTTTCCTGAAGGGAAGTAAATGGATATCGCGACTTTCTAATTCCCATATTAAAATTTAGTATTCACGGTCTCTCAGTGTAAGACTGTTTTTGAAGTCCATTGTATTGGTAGTAATTCGGTCGGAGGTCACTTTGCTTTTAGAATAACAACTTTCCGTTTACGTGACTATTTTTTGTCTACCCTTCATTGCTTAAATCGAATTGCAAGTTAAAAATGAATCCTGCTACAGTTCCCGAAAAAATCGAAATGATTCTTATTTATGGTGAATGTAAGAGGAATATTGACGATGCTGTTGCGTTGTATGCTGAGCGTTTTCCAGATAATGCTCGCTCGCGTTTTTTTTTTACAAAGTTGTGAATGCCTTTCACTCTGATGGCAGCGTACAAATGAAAAAAAGGAAGCGAAGATTAACAGTTACAGGAGAAGCTAACGAAGTAGCTGTACTAGCAGCTATTCACCAAAATCCACATGTAAGCACACGACAATTACATCGCGATTCCGGCATTTCCAGAGACAGTATTCAAAGAATATTGCATCGTCATAAGTTTCACCCATATCACATTTCACTGCACCAGGAACTAGATGGCGATGATTTTCATAACCGCGTGGTGTTTTGTGAATGGGCATTTCAAAAAATGCAAACGAACCACAATTTCTTTGCTAATGTATTATTTTCAGATGAATCTACATTCACGAACCATGGTGGCGTCAATAGGCATAATATGCATTATTGGAGCGTAGAAAATCCCCATTGGTTACGACAAGTTAATCATCAACGTCCTTGGTCGGTGAACGTTTGGTGTGGAATCATAGGAAATAAACTCATTGGTCCTTATTTCATTGAAGGTAATTTGAATGGAACAAAATATCGAGATTTCCTAGAACAAGAAGTACCATTACTACTTGAGGATGTTGCTATGGACGTCCGACGGACAATGTGGTTTCAGCATGATGGTTGCCCAGCACATTTTTCAAGAGTAGCAAGGGAAATACTAGACCGTGATTACAATGGTAGGTGGATTGGTAGAGGTGGCCCCATTAATTGGCCGGCGAGGTCACCTGATTTAACATCTCCGGATTTCTTCCTATGGGGTTAGCTAAAAGGTAAGGTTTATGAACAAGTACCAACGACTCGTGAAAACATGGTGGAATGCATAAGAACTGCTTGCGAAGATATGATACTATCCTGTATCAAGACATTTGAAGAAAGAATAAATAAATGCATTGATGTGGAAGGTCAACATTTCGAACACTTACTCAAGTAAGTGAACAGTGAGCGGCAAGGGGACTCACGTAAAACAAGCACCCTAAAGGGAACAGAAAAATACTACGTCCACGTCGTTGTTCCTGAGTAACGCTAAATGTATTTTTTCCCGGCTTTGTTAGAATGACCGTATTCCATATCCGCTACGCGGGGCGAAAGTTGTCAATTCCGTCTGAGTGCCCGCGCACATGCGCACTTCGTTCTCATTACTCCCGTGGGACGAAAAGTGCTGCTCGCGGGAGTAATGGATGCGGCCAGGAAAAAACTAGCGTATGCTTCAAGAGAGGAATGCGCGCGCACCTCGTGAGAGAGCTGACCTAGCTTCGCTAGCGCAGCAAACCTTCCACTCGGGGATCAGGCTCTTTCCTCCCTTAAAGCATAATATACTATTTTTTACACACAACCAAATCCATGATTATTTTTCAGATAATTTCCATTGTAGCGGCAAGAAAACACATTACAAGAATAATATAAAGTCAAAGAAAAACGAACATTTCGTAGTGGTGGCATTGAATAGTATTTTTAAAATAAAATACGTCTACTATTATTTATCAGATGTGATGTGAATTCTGGAGACGCCAAATTTCAGGGATTTTTTATTTTCGCATTTTGTCGACTACAGCGTCACCTGTGAACCACAATGTAATAGCTCCTAGGTCAAATTGGTGTACTTTTTTCCTGAGAATCCAAATCTGCAATAAAAAATGGGGGTTCCTATTTAAGATTTATTGTTTTCCCCCACCCCACCTCCAGGGGGCGGGGGAGGGGTCAATTTCATTATTACTGGATGCCCCCTTCGTGTCGAACAACTTTCATCTCACACCTTTTTTGATTGTGTGCATAGTTTTCGAGATATTTCTATGTCTTCAGATAAATCGGCCACCCTGTATATCTAAAGTACATAATTAATGAGCCACGAGATGATACGCCAATGTTACAAATATTTGAATTCCACGCGTTTCTCTTGTATAATTTTCTCAATTTGATAAAGCACGTTTTCTCTAGGTTCTATTGCACCCTGATAAATTTAATTTCCAAAGCAATTGTCCAATGTAGGATCAAAAATAAAGGATAAAAACTACTTCTGTAGAAACCTTCAGGAACCACATAATGCATCTGTCACTACACCAAATTCGCACAGATTACGTAAATAATCTACAGTTTAAGAGACAGCCAAAATTTTACGTTAGTTTTAAGTTACGTACCTCCATTACCTTCATATTAAGTATTTGATCATTTTTAGTAATTTTTGATAAATCTTGCGATGGAAGATAACAAAACGACGCGCATATCTGGAGCGTGTTTAGGTATTTCTCAGAAACAAAGTTTAATCTGACTGAAATGCAAGTCCTAGCATTTCGGATTTTTTAACCAGTTTTGTTATGTCGAAAGACTTGCCACCTTCTTCACCTGTTTCAAACAATTATTCTCCTAAAATACTCCTAGACCAGCTTTCCCCCTATTCCCGGTCAATCCAGTCATCTCCTCAGCTAAGTTCAATCCAGTCCTGTCTTCGATCTTCTTCTCCATTATCTTTCTCATCATATTCACCAGATCGAGCTGATATTGATATCGATCTATCGGAAATTGACGAAATATTTTCGTCCTCTCCAACCACTCCTGCAGCGTGCGTTAATTACAGTACCAAAACCTTCGATATAAATAGATCGAAGCAATAGGGTATAACACTCATTTAACTGATTTCGTATTGCCGGCTTCACTTTGGCAAAACAACTGGATAAATAGTAAATTACAGAGTTCGTGGATACTTACCGGTTTCGTACATTCATTTCGTACATCAATTAAGCGTGATCATTGTACAGAAATGTCTAAAAGCCAAAAACCAATCTTGCTATTCAGGGCCTATGGAAAATTCAACAATTCAAATCGCACTAAATTTAAGTTTTCTGTTAACCCTTTCGCTCCGAGGATTTTCCTTAAAAATTGACTTCGCATTGTAGCTGAATTTCATGACTTAAATGAATCAACATCTTATGGCAAGTCGTCACTCGGAGTGCTGGCCCATATATGGACCACTCCCGGAGAGAAAGTTGAGACTAATGTAAAAAATTAGAAGTGAAGGTTTAAGAGCGTTTCTCAATGGTTTTTGATGTGCCGATGACAATAAAAATAGTGAAAAAATGTCAGATTCATATTTCATTGAACCTGCACTTTGAAGGTCAAATAATGAAAATGCGTATTTAAGCTTGAAAAATGGCTCTTCACAGTACCTCAGGCAGTGAGAATACATGTAAGTTCCTTCACTAGCTCCATGCACCTTGGAATTTTATAATTCTATAAAAGGTTTTCACTCTTAGCTTCACCCAGAATTAACAACGTGGACGTTGCGATAATGTGATTTCTTTGGGGTGCTTGTTTATTGTGAATCCCCTTGCCTCTCACGTCACAGGGTTAGACATTATGTTAGTGTCTGTTGGGGGTGGATCTCTTCAAAGCATGGAGTTACGCACAGAGGAATATCACGCCTGGAACAAATGTACGAGGTTCTTCGCGTTATCTTTCGCAAACCGCATAAGTGGCGTCTTCGACTGTCTTTCGAAAAATGACGTCCAATCAATCGATTAGGATGACTAACGTTTCGAGGAATGCTCCCATGCACACGCTTCAACAAAGCCATGACAACCTGTAATCGAAACTGTAAAAATGGAGCAGGCCCTGCATTTCTCAATTTACACATGTCGGCGCGTTTGAGAGGCACAAATCCACTAGGTAAAAAATAGTTCGCGGTACCATTTCATTATTTTTCGTACAGTTTCAGTGATGGATAGTTGTCTGTCTACGTTGTCTATACCTCCCATATTGTGTTATAGTCTTGGATACATGTTGGTCTGCTGATATCCTCATCTGTGCCACGACTTCTCTTGCCAGTTGGACAAAAACCAACCTCGTGCACAGTTGACAACATACGCATACTTTTTTTATCCTCCCATTTCATTGCCATCCAGACGTCAGTGTGAGAAACTTGAATCTCTCTTCTTAACAATTTATTTTCCAGTTTTGGCATTCCCTTTTCATTTGCTTTTACTGTCCCACACATACCTGTATCTCGTTAATGCAAAAATTCTGCAAATTCAGGAGATGTGTACCAATTATCTATATGCACAATGCGATCCTGACGATGGTATGGTTCTAAGATGTGGACGACAATATCTCCAGTAACACTTAATCCGAACTTTCTAGTCAGTGTCTGATCATGTGTACACAGTAAAGTTTAGAATGAATCCCGTTTCACAGTCAACTAGCTGAAACAGCTTGATGTCAAACAAATTTCGTCTCAAAGGTAGATATTGTTTGAATCTAAACCGCCCTTTCCAAAGTAAGAGACTTCCCTGAATACAAATAATAATACAGATTTTTCCCTGGGATGAGAACTGCTGAAGATTTAGATTTAAGGAAATCTATTAATGGCTTGATTTTCACTTAAGTGTAGCCTGCAATATCTGATGTCGCATTTTCATTGTCGTGAAAATGAATGTAACGCAAAATCTGCAAGTATCTGTCGCGAGATATCATGTGACGAAAAGTTCGAGTTTGTACTAATTGATCAGTCGACCAATAACTAGGCAATTCGCCTTTCCGAACGTGTCACTTGAGAATCGAAAGGCCAAGAGAATTTTCCAAGTCATCTTTTATGAGGTGAGTCCACGGGGTCATATGGTCCCTTTCAATTTTAGACTAGCTTCTTCAATAATAATTTCAATCAGTGAAGAGTGGAAGAAATAATTGAAGAAGTTTACACTATATTACTGTATATTACCTGGTACATTAATGTTTGATTGATTTTAGAGGTACCGTTAAAATCCTTTATAGATGGAAAAAACCACGAGTCTTCATAAATTTGACCTTTGACATACTCCAAATCTTCTAAATCAATACCATATGTTTCGTCATTGTAGGGGTCTCTTTTCTCTGGCTCAGATTCACCGCTTGTTCAAGATTCGTCGTCAGCCACAATCTCAAACATACGTGAAGAAACATTTTTTGAATAGCAAAATGTAATAACAATAACGAACAACTGCTATGCTAATTAGAATATATACGTGGAAGTATGAAAAAAATTAATAATAAAAAATATGCAAAATCATTTTTTTCAATAACTGCACAGAGAAATGTTGTTTTTTCCCGACTTTGCCGAAATATCCACATTCCACGCCTGCAAAGTGGGACAAAAGTGACAGATTCTGTAGCAGCGTTGACGCGCAGGCGCACATCGGTTTCATTTCTCCCTTGGGAGGCTATCGTCGACGAAAACGTAAAGAAGTGTACGCATTAAATAAGATTAATAAACTAATACACAGAACCTGTTTGAAGTTGTCGAAAAATTCTGCATTATTTTCGGAAGTAACTATCGACACTCGAATGTTTCAATGTGTTGCAATGATTTTAACGATGAACCTAATGAGAATGAAGAACTGAATATTTGTGACTCTGAACAAAGGTGTGAAATTTTCAAAAGCAGTGTTTCTGAAGGTACAAAGAAAGAATCGCCTTTTTTCAAATATTTTATGAATATCAAAAAATTGTGCGATGAAAGTAGCGGAATGACAACAAACGAAAATGTATTCTACGCTCCTTAAGTCATATATTACTTGTTTAATTACCTCTTAGCATATAGTCCAGGAACCAGCGACCTATCCCATGTAGTCATTTTATAAAAGCTAATTTTATAATGAAATGGACTACCAGCTGGCGCAACAGTGGTGGGTATAGACGTGACAACCACCCACACATGTAAAAATAATTTTTGGAAAAACGTGATTTTATAAAGGTTGATAACTTTGGCGACATGTTTATTATTTCTTAAATAAATAAAAAAATTGCTGTCAGCTGGTTTGTGAGCGGTGAGGAAGGTGCCAGATGCTCGTATGAACCTGTCAAAAATATGCATTGAGTAACATGATATTATAAAAGCTGAAATTTTTGTGAAGCAGTAGTTAACATGAGAACTCAACCGAAAAAAAAGTGCCAGCTGCTTATCTGGTGGGGGAAAAGCCACCTGCTGATGCAATGAAGGGTGCAGCTCATACCTATGTTCGCAAAAGTTTTGCATCTTGACGGCACTTTTTCTTCACTACAAATATAAATCAGAGTATTTTTTCGAATAACTTATTAAATGGAGTACTCAGTTACCAAAGGACCCGATAAGAATGTCAAAATTGCCCAGCTCCTTTTAAATTGGAAAAATTACAGTATGTTTGTCATCTCAAATGTGTATTTTCCTCAAAAGTTTCAAACCTTTATCTGTTTATCTCATCGCGTAACGCGAAAAATGGTGTTTTTGGTTTTTATTTTTTTTTCTCAAAAACCTCATAACTTAAAAATATGCAAAAACCCATAAAAATAATGTTTATAAAAACACAAGAAAAAATATTTTTTTTAATTATTTAATAATTTGTGTTTCCTCGTTTTGTCCGTGAATTTCTAACCGTTCAGAAACCGTCGGATATCGTGCGCCTCCAGGATGCTGGAGAGGAGAGTAATCTCGTACACGTTAGTGATCAATATTTTATGGGTTGATCTTTATTGCTCTGACCGGTGTCGTGCAGTTTAATTTAATTTTATACAATAAACGAAAATCGATGCGGAGATCTGGATAATTCCGCGCCCTTCTCACGTCTCGCATAGTATCGCGCTGTGGCTAATTTACGTCCTGTCTAAAGCAAGAAGTAAGGTTTAGCAAAGTTGAATCGCACGTCATAGACGCACAACACACATAATAACACTGTATACATTTGATGAGTGAGGTGAGGCATGATGAGGTTCCCGCGTGCAGGGCACTTTCGCAGTCATGAATAATCGCTCGCCAGGGGCATTTACATAGACATGAATGCGTGTGATAAAGTAAGATAGAATATCAAAATAGAATAAGGTGTTGCTTACCAAGGACGGATGTCCTGACTAACCTTGACATTGTGGTACCTGTTGATGACGTTGGCGAAACGAGGATGCGCGTCCGCAGCCTCTCCGCCTCAGCACTGGTGTCGGATACTACTCTCCACTGTGCGAAGTTCACGATATTTCTTACTCGATATTTAATTCGTGATGCGATCGCGAGAAACGGGGCCTTAACTGCACGAGCCTACACTGACAGAACCCGAACAAAGAGAAAAAAATGCGAACTTTAATCGGTCAGATCGCGGTACCCCGTAATTCGGCGATCTTGATTCGATAAGCTCCTAAGACAGACTGACTCACCGACCCTGAATCGGTAACACGAAAACAAATTGACTCGCACGGCCGCCCCCCGCGACGAGGCCCGGAGATTAGGAAGGGGCGATCAGAAAGGGCGGAACAAAAAGAGGGGGACAAATGACGTGATCCTCCTTCTCGAGGTATTTTTAATTATTATGATAATTTATGTTTATTTTTGTTTTTAATTGGCCAACAATGTGTACATAACGAAAAAAAAATTTAATTTTCAAAATTCATTTTTACTAGCTAAATAAGGAGTTGCCACCGCCATTTTTTTCTAAAAAATGTATCATTACAATGTACATTTGGTCAAATTTTTTCGAATTTTTATATTTGGTGCGACTATGTCGACCGACTATTGATTTTTTCCATAAAAAGAACCCTTAATTCGATATATTTGACCAAATTCAGAAGATTTTATTCTGATATTCAGTGGCTATTAAGTATTTTTTATTTTAAAACATATCTCTGTTTCCATGGAATTCGATAAAAGAGGCAAAATGAATAATGAATCTTTTTAATTTCTTAGTAATTGTTTATATAGTTTAAAAAATATCTACAAAAAATTTGTAATCATATATATAGACATACACGGTGAGCTACGATTGAGTTTAACCCAAAAGTCCCCCCACCTCTAGGATCTTTTCATATATCATTTCAGCAAGGTCCCGTGGTTATTTTAAGCCACAAATAAAAAGAATCGTCGGAGGGAAACGAAAAATATCCCAAATTTTCAATTTTTTTTTAGGTTATTTCAAATAATTTCCTTGCAATACTTCTTTTAAATAATTATATTTCATTTCAATCCGATATTTTGCATTAGGAAAGTAATCCCATAATGATTAGTACATTTTCAATGTTGAACTACGAAGCAATATTCGAAAATAGCTCGAAACGAGCCGCTTTTACAGCTTTTTTGCATCTGGCTCATTTACTACAGTTTCCTCGATAAAATGGCTGAGGAATGAATTGAAGCGAAGAACATTATCTACAAAACTAGTGTAATAACTTTTCATTATTTAATGTGTTTCCAAAAATATGGCCATTCAAAGTTACCTAAAAGGGGAATAAATTATGGTCGTTGTTGTTTATGGTTGATTAACTTTTTTCCTGGGCATTTCTCAGAAAAATTATAGGGTAGTAACTTAAAGTGAAGGTAATTACGAACAATTTAAAAAAAAATTGGAATCATTTTTATCCTCTACATCATAAGTTGCAGAGCTTTGAAGATACCTACTTTTTCTGCCTAGATTTGACATCATGCCGGTTGAATTATAATAGTTTTTTACGACTTTTAAAGTAATTTTCAATGGTTAAAATGATACTTAATTATTACAATAAATTGTAGTACATACATACCTATCCTAGGGAATCCAAAAGTATTGAGTCGTAAAAACAACTTTCAGGAATGCACTTTAGAAAAAAAGTTTCAGACAAAAGTTTTAGGATATTTTCTTACCAATGCTACCATGATCTTATATTTGACCTTGTCCATGATCTAAAACGTCATTTCGGGATCACAATGACTTTTGTAAATAGTAACACATATTTTTGACCACGGAAATAGAAATAACGGATTAATCAAAGTAAACATAATTGCGACCTCGTGACCTTCATCGTGACCTCGTAAAATTTACGCTTTTGAAAGTCATGATCAACATTAAATTTATATTATATATAAAACTATCATACTCAAACATTGCTTCTATTCGATCTTTTAATTTTCGTTTCAAGCGTACCGCAACTTTCGTTTTTCCAAAGCACAATAAACAAATTTCTAATAGATTTTCGTTATGATTTCGTGATGCCGGCATTTTTACGTACACTGATATACTTTTTCGAAAAAGTTTTAGGACAATTATTTATTCCCATAGAAACAGCAAGTACAACGGTGATACATTATTGAATACTTCACTTTAAAATACCCGTCAATCATATTCTGTAATTAATTTCAACCTGTTTGTTTAAATTATTAATTATTTAAACAATTAAAAATATTCGTGTTAATTATAAGAATAGGTAGAACAATATTTTAAACAACTAACACAAACAAAATCAAGGTAGGGAAACCAGGTGTGTTCAAAACACTGTAATTTTAGATTCAAAGCTGATTGGACGAGCAGGAAAAGAACCGAATCTTACCTTACTTAGCTACCGATCGATCCCTAACTGCCGCTCTAATCTGAGCGCTTCGTTGTTTGGGGGAAATACCAGCAAGGATCCTCATCTTGACTGTAGTCAAGTCTGGAATGGAATGTTACGACTCATGCCATCGTTGCTACTTATATACTCCAAAAATCACAAGTACTACTTGTGCTATTTGAATCCGCCAATCACGAGCCGAATGAAACCGCCAATCAGGATGCGATAGGCACCCGTCCCGCAAAAAATAATTATTTAATAAATATGGGGAAACGCATTGTTGTACAAGGGCCTTCAGAAATGCTAAGGGTCATCAGACCCTTAGGTTCTGCAGGACTCACACACCTCCAACGATGTGCCGGTCAGCAGATCGCTTGCGTCTTGGTCCTTCCTACAGGTCGAGATTGTGGGCGAATGTGGAGGCTCTGGTCGGATCTGCAGACCCGTTAGCCAAAAACGAAGTTGACTAACGTAGAGAATAATAGCCAACTCGTGGACGTGCTTACTTTTATATCCGCGGTCCGTGCGAAACCGCGCCAATCAGCGCGCTCGAATTTTGCACTAGCGCCGACCTTTTCTAGAAACGGAGCAGCGCCGCGCCAATCAGCGGGATTATTAATTTTAATAAGACGTCTAGGCGTCTAACTCCAAGAAAAGTTGATCTCGCGCCGACAGTTACAACAGTCGCCCACTTTCAAAAAAAAAAAAAAGAAAATGCACGGCCCGCAAATTTTGAGTTAGGAGTCACGTGTGCCACTATAACAGATAACACGCGGTTGTCCCAAATCAAAACTTAGAAATACCCGGAAAACACAAGACAACTACTAATACGTTTTCACACAACTCTTCGAATGAGATCATGTGAGACAACGTTAAGAGGAGGAAATTCAAAGGAAGGAGATAAAAAAGGAATACTTAAAATAAATAAATTTATTGCCAATAATAAAAAATGTATTTATAGCCCGAAAGACATGAGAAAGCCGGGATAGAGCCGGTACTTACAATAATTTGGTGTGTCGCCCAGGTACAACGACGATCTCGCTCTCTCTCCCTCACTCTCAACAGGTACCCGTAATGGACGTCGCACAGACTTTCCTCGAGCACAGCTGGCGGATATGGTACCACCCCCCCCCCCCCGCTAATTCTTAACCGATTTTAACTTTTTTTTTTTGAAATACGCAGAAATGTCTGTACTGTGCGAATCGTCCACCCCGTTTTCGATATATTTGTTAGTTGATTAACAATTCGTTTGTTAACCCCTTGAAGTCGGCGGGACACCAGATCCCACCTGATTCTATGTGATATTGATGTGTTCCTCGCAAAAAAATCACTAGTAATGATATACTTATCTGCATTTTAGTAGTCGCTGAATTCAAATCCGATTTCAGGTTTTAAAAATTCAAAATGACGGATCCAATATGGCAGATGAAAATTAGAAGTTTCTGGCAAAGTTCACTAAAATCTCTACTCGGGAGTTTTTGGGGTCGCCGAGTACGAATCCGATGACAGTTTTTAAAAATTCAAAATGGCTGATCCAATATGGCGGATGAAAATTTAAAATTTCTCGCAACGTTCATTAAAATCTCTACTCAGGGGATTTGGGGTCGCCGAGTACGAATTCGATGTCAGTTTTTAAAAATTCAAAATGGCTGGTCCAATATGGCGAATGAAAATTTAAAATTTCGCGCACAGTTCACTAAAATCTGTATTCGGGGGTTTTTCGGGTCGCCGAGTACGAATCGGATATCAGTATTTAAAAAATCGAAATGGCGGATCCAATGAGGGGAATGAAAATTTAAAATTTCTCGCAAAATTCAGTAAAATATGTGTGGGAAGGTTGATTAAATTTTACGAAAGAGAACTTCAGCAATCTGTACAAAAAACAGAAAAAAAAACTTTTTTCTATGTAAATCCTTTGTTAAATTTGAAGGCCCGTGCGGCACGTGAAGGAAGCGTGATAAAAGTCTGAAAAAATTCCGGAATTATTTTTGAATTATTTAGAGCCGGTTTAAGGGGGGGGGGCGGCGGCACAATAATTTTGGCGATATTTTTGTTTTAACGACGATCCTAATATACACACACACACACACACACACACACACACACACATATATATATATATATATTTTGTACGCGAATATTGCTTTTGTTTTTTGTTTAATTTTTATTTAAATAATTATATATATATTAAGTAAAGAAAGAACAATAAAACGTAAAAATTTTTAACTTTTCTATATTGTTTTCAACATCCGAATAAATCTTTAAATGTGAAGAAATTGATCTGCTACACACATAATTGTAACCCATTCTGTATCTGCGTTCTTAATTCCTACAGCTGCACACGTATTGAATTTTTGCAAGGTACTCTCTAAATAATATTAATTTTAAGAAATTAAACCCAACGTTTGTTTTTTTTTCTTTTAATATCTAAAATAACAATTTAAAATACTATAACATATCTTCATCTTCATCTGAAGAATTTCCTTCTTCAGGATTTTGAGAGGAAATGATCTCTCGGTCTTTAATGAGTAAAAGGGCTTCCCTGGGCAAATCAACTTCTACTTTGGTTTTGATTTGGCCAGACAATGTAATTTTGGGGTCCGCGTAGAGGGCCCACCTATTAAAAACGTCTTCGTTTGTTGCGATTCTCGAATGTTTTCTGGAATGCCTGTCCCTAAACATCTTAAAAATTTTGTGACTGGCTTCCAGAACTTCCTCCGATAGCTGCCCCAATGGTAAACTACCATTCCTTGCAACTGATGCACTGTGGATGAGTATTTTGTGGACACTCGGTGACATGTAATACCATCCGTATAGCGATACAAATAATTGTGCTGTCTCTGTACAATATACTTTGTATGGCTCAATGTTTATGTCATGCCCACTGGCTATCGTTATCAAAACAATTGACAATCGGTGGATCAATTCTTCATTGAGACCTGAAAATTTATAATTACTCTAAGTCTTGTTTAGTATTTTTTAGGTTTAATAAGAATATAGGTATGCAACGAATTTACTTCATCCAATTAATCATCACATTTTACTTAACACATGTGACAAAAAACCCATCAGTTTTTCATTTGTTATGTGTAGAATTCAGCAATGGTTACGTCAGAAATGATTGTTTAAATGAATGTAAATTAGAATCAAATAAGTAGGTTCTGAAGTTTTTGTACACTACAGGAAAATTATGTCTTTCACATGTTGTATAAAAGCAAATAAGAATTACAACTGAGGAATGCATAATAGTATATTGCACATCAAGGGAGATAGGTATGTCATTATTGCGCGCACGAGATGAAGTCGAGTGCTGCAGTAACCGCGGGAAGTACTGACCGGTGTCATCATATTTTACATCACGGATGCACGATTTCGGCATCTTCTTGCCCTTTGGAGAAGAGTAACATTAGACCTGACTACATTATTGCTCGCTGCCGGGTAGCGGTGTATAATAGCTCACTTTCTGCCCCTCTCTACAGGACAATAATCTGTTGAATTCGTGCATGTGTGACGTAAAAATATTTGTTTCTTAACATCATAAAGTCGTAGAAGCTGTCAAACTTTCAATACTATTTTTTAATAAACCGCTGAACTAAGACTTGATATTCAAACGTGGTCCTTAAAGCTGCAAAGCCAAAGGCATTAACACACAACCAAGCTAGGTGGAGATTTTTTAGGCTCCTGTTACTAATTTGTTGTTCAATTACTATACAAAAAAAATACACGATTTGCTAGTAAGAGAAAGTTATAAAACTTCGTCAAAGAACATATGTAGATGCATCAGAATTCATCTTAAGGACCAAATGTACATAAATTTAACCAGAAGTTTGGCACTACTATTTAGTAGTAAATCGCAATGAAAAAGACTTTGGAATGGACGTTTATTATTGCCAAAACCCCGCTCTTTCGAATGGTGTAACGAAAAATGGCGCGAATTTAAAAATAAAGAAATTACGAGCATCTATTTAATTTTTTTCGTTACCCGGGTGCGGAAAATGCTATTTTCCACATTTCTGACTTTTTTCTGACGCATTTTCCGCACCCATGTAACGAAAAGTATCGACTACTTCCTCTACTTTTCTCCTCTCTGGAACGCCTTCTAGATCCTTCTCTCACCTTCCAGAAGCACTAACTTCTAAACACCCATTGTTTCGCTGTGTTTGAAGACTTACCGTAGCCGACCTTGTTTATCATAACATACGCGTTAACCCAGCCCGAACAATAACAACCCATTTCAGAATAAAGCATGTTTCGAGAACCAGAGTAAATATTATTTTGAGCCAATAATTTCAGATAACCTTTTCAGTTCAATATTTCTCTTTCTTTTCGTAATTGATAATATAATTGTTCTAATAGGTAAAATAATAAATTCAAATGAAACTTGTTGACAATAAAACAATAAATACGATAGAAGTTCCATTTTCCCCCCGCACTTCCCTAACACAATCATACTTACTTAATCCTAAATTAATCTAAGGGCCCGCACTTAATCTAACTTATTACCTAACGGTATAGCCAATTCTTAATACTACTAACTAAAGGCGAATAAATCGCAAATATGGCGACTGAATCGCAAAAATAACATGGCGATTAAATCGCAACAAATGGCGGCTGCACCGCAACCAAAAGGCGACTAAATCGCAAATATGGCGACTGAATCGCAAAAATAACATGGCGACTAAATCGTAACAAATGGCGGCTACACCGCAACTAAAAGGCGACTAAATCGCAAACTTACGCAATGATGTCGCTGAAATTTTCGGCGCTTCTTAAGAGCAGTCCCCCCGTAAAGAAAACATCATTATTCCCCAGATAGTGCCTCTCGGCTAGACAAACTGTCTCATTCTGCGGTAAATTCGCCCGCGATCATTAGACAATTTCCCCGCTTCCGAATTCTCTCACGGAACGGTAACCCCTTGCGTGGAATCAGTACGGTGCCTTAAAAAAATTGGCGTCTTAACAGACACTCCCCTCTATTATTGGCATCGCTGTAGTCTCACGGATTGATTCTTGATCATTTCAGCAGCTGTAACGTGTCGCCACGTTACAAAGTATGCATTACTTGTACATAAATATCACATTAGCTTTTAGATCGCATTCAGCATTGGTAGACCAGTGGTCAGGGTCGCTCGCTGTAGTACCTTCAAGTTAAGCGGCATACGGAGTTAAGTGGAGTACTACTGGATAGGTGACCCAAATGAAAAGTGCTTTTCTTAAATTAATTATTTATTAAATAATATATAAAATTAATATATACAAAAAAAATATTAAAATTAAATTAAATAAAAAGTTAACAATTAAAAACAATACAAATATTTTGTGATATAAATGGGGCAAGAATCTTATTTATCCCATGCTATACGATATATAGTTATACAAGCCGCTTTTGAGGGTAGCCAATGAAAAAGCCACCATTGCGAGTGCGCTTATTTCTAGTAAATGGAAATCTCAGTGTCGATCGCTACTCGATCTGCGTTCACAAATAGCACTCACATGGAGACTCATAAATGAGAAATCATTTACTCTCCTTTATGAGTGCAGATGGAGAGCGATATGAGACTCCCATTGCTATCTGGCAACATTTGAATCATCAGCACTGACTTTTCAACGTGAACAAACAAGATTTTCAGCAGGCATAAACATGGGAAAAAAGCACATCGCGAACTTCAGATGGAACAGTACTGGGCGCCGCGCTAAAATGACCAATGAAATATTTAAATAAAACAATTGACAAATGCGTGCCATTTTTTTTTCTTAACACCGTAATTTTTAAAAATGTTAAACGAATACATGTTTTTTTTTTCATATTTTAATTCGATTTAGATCATTATTTGTTTTTAACCTTTTATAAATAAATATTATTTAAATATTGTTCCAACTGATATTTTTCATTGAAAAAAATCTCACTTTATTTTTTATTACGAATTTATTATTTTATGACGAATCGATCCCATTTTTTATTTTTCAAATCCACCTACTAGTTTTTGAGAAATTGATTTTTTAAATAAAAATATCAAAATAATTAAATTGTTTATATTATCAACAAACATTTTTTTTCTTCAAAATCCTTCGGTACATTTTCTTTTGAGTTGAAATACTACAAGAAAATTACACTTTCGATTAAAATAAGATTTCACGATTTTTAGATGATCCGAATACAAAAGGACATCGAGGTGTATTGCTCTACCATGCGAATGTGCAAATGGTTTATTAAGAACCATTGGTTGTTGTGCACATATATTCGCTATAGTGTACTATTTATCATACGCACGGTATCAATTGAAGATAATTAAACCAGTACAGACCTTAATCCATCTATACAACGTTGAAGAGGTTAACCCAGTAATTAATCACGACAGCGACGATGACTAGCTATGTTTTAAATCTAAAGTTCGAAACTTTTTATTTTTATATTCCGAATAAATATAAATTGTTAAAATTCGTGTCGTGGCAGCATAATTATTTCAAATAATCATAAAATATAATGTATACTTTCCAATAATATTGTAACTATCTTAAATTTATAATTTTTGGTCGAATATATTATAAGGGTGTTTGACCAAATGCACATTGTAATGATAGATATTTTAGAAAAAAAATGGCGGTGACAACTCCACATTTAGCTAGTAAAAATGAATATTGAAAATTTAAATATTTTTTGTTGCGTTTTGATAAACATTATTTTTCTGATTCTTTCCAAATTTTTAAGTTATATGGTTTTCAAAAAAAAAAACGAAAATGACAATTGTTAACGTTACGCGATGAGTTAAACAGATAAAGGTTTGAAATTTTCAGGAAAATACATATTTGGGATGACAAACATACGGTAATTTTTCCAATCTAAAAGGAGCTGGGGCAATTTTGACATTCTTATCCGGCTAGGACCTTTTAGTTCATATAGCACCAAATATACAGGGTGGCCGATTTATCTGAAGACATCGAAATATCTCGAGAACTATGCACAGAATCAAATAAGTTGTCGGATGAAAGTTGTTCGACACGAAGGGGGGCATCCAGTGATAATTAAATTTGCCCCCTCCCCCATCCCCTGGAGGTGGAGTGGGGGCAAAAGCAATAAAACTTAAATAGGAACCCCCATTTTTTATTGCAGATTTGGATTCTCCGGAAAAAAGTACACGAATTTGACCTAGGAGCTATTGCATTTTGGTTCACAGGTAGCGCTGTAATCGATAAAAATCCAAATTTATCCAAAGACATTGAAATACCTCGAGAACTATGCACAGAATCAAAAAAGTTGTCGGATGAAAGTTGTTCGACACGAAGGGGGGCATCCAGTAATAATGAAATTTACCCCCTCCCCCATCCCCTGGGGGTGGGGTGGGCGCAAAAACAATAAAACTTAAATAAGAACCCCCAGTTTTTATTGCAGATTTGGATTCTCCAATATTGACAATTTTCGCCCGCGTAGCGGATATGGAATACGGTCATTCTAACAAGCCGGGAAAAAATACATTTAGCGTTACCCAGGAACAACGACGTGGACGTAGTATTTTTCTGTTCCCTTTGGGGTGCTTGTTTTACGTGAGTCCCCTTGCCTCTCACTGTCTCACTGTTCACTTACTTGAGTAAGTGTTCGAAATGTTGACCTTCCACTTCAATGCATTTATTTATTCTTTCTTCAAATGACTTTATACATGATAGAATCATATCTGCAGAAATTTCTGCGCAAGCAGTTCTTATGCGTTCCACCATGTTTTCACGAGTCGTTGGTACTTGTTCATAAACCTTACCTTTTAGGTAACCTTATAGGAAGAAATCCAGAGATGTTAGATCAGGTGACCTCGCAGGCCAATTAATGGGGCCACCTCTACCAATCCACCTACCATTGTAATCACGGTCTAGTATTTCCCCTGCTACTCTTGAAAAATGTGCTGGGCAACCATCATGCTGAAACCACATTGTCCGTCGGAAGTCCATAGCAACATCCTCAAGTAGTAATGGTACTTCTTGTTCTAGGAAATCTCGATATTTTGTTCCATTCAAATTACCTTCAATGAAATAAGGACCAATGAGTTTATTTCCTATGATTCCACACCAAACGTTCACCGACCAAGGACGTTGATGATTAACTTGTCGTAACCAATGGGGATTTTCTACGCTCCAATAATGCATATTATGCCTATTGACGCCACCATGGTTCGTGAATGTAGATTCATCTGAAAATAATACATTAGCAAAGAAATTGTGGTTCGTTTGCATTTTTTGAAATGCCCATTCACAAAACACCACGCGGTTATGAAAATCATCGCCATCTAGTTCCTGGTGCAGTGAAATGTGATATGGGTGAAACTTATGACGATGCAATATTCTTTGAATACTGTCTCTGGAAATGCCGGAATCGCGATGTAATTGTCGTGTGCTTACATGTGGATTTTGGTGAATAGCTGCTAGTACAGCTACTTCGTTAGCTTCTCCTGTAACTGTTAATCTTCGCTTCCTTTTTTTCATTTGTACGCTGCCATCAGAGTGAAAGGCATTCACAACTTTGTAAAAAAAAAACGCGAGCGAGCATTATCTGGAAAACGCTCAGCATACAACGCAACAGCATCGTCAATATTCCTCTTACATTCACCATAAATAAGAATCATTTTGATTTTTTCGGGAACTGTAGCAGGATTCATTTTTAACTTGCAATTCGATTTAAGCAATGAAGGGTAGACAAAAAATAGTCACGTAAACGGAAAGTTGTTATTCTAAAAGCAAAGTGACCTCCGACCGAATTACTACCAATACAATGGACTTCAAAAACAGTCTTACACTGAGAGACCGTGAATACTAAATTTTAATATGGGAATTAGAAAGTCGCGATATCCATTTACTTCCCTTCAGGAAAGTAGAGAAAAATGTAGGTGAACTGGTTACGTGTGACTCAACTTATGTATAAAATGATATGCTACTTTATTTTCGAGTTATGTCGCCCTCTAGCGTTATGTAACAGAACCGGCGCCGGTGATGGCCGAAATGCAAGCGATGTACATGTATGAAACCACGTGAGTTCTCTCGGGGTCCGGTAGATGGCGACGAAATCCCCAAATGAAGTAAGAGTTTCGTTTTGTTTAATAGAAGCTGGTTTGACCGTCAATGCTCAGCTTATTTATTCTCATTTCGGAAAAAACATACAGAGAGAGAATGAATGAGCTGAGTGAAGGGACATGACGCGTTTTTTAATGGATTGCGTGATGTCCTCTTTTTGTTTATTAAATAATAAATTTAAAACCTAAAATGTAATTTTATTGAAGGTAGAAAACTTATTTATAAAATTGCTTCCATATTGTATGCACAATTTTTATGTAATCAGTTTTGATTTTAAATATGAAGAATATCAATTAATCATAATCTTAATTTTTCGAATGGACATTATTAAAATTTCATATTCAGAATAACAATTTTCGCAATTGATATTACTAAATTCTAATATTAAAAATTCTAATATTAGAATTTTTAATATTAAATTTTTATAAAAGGATCAAATTGTCCCTATTTGCCCCCTGGATGCCCCCTTCGTGTCGAACAACTTTCATCCGACAACTTTTTTGATTCTGTGCATAGTTCTCGAGGTATTTCAATGTCTTCAGATAAATTTGGATTTTTATCGATTACAGCGCCACCTGTGAACTAAAATGCAATAGCTCCTAGGTCAAATTGGTGTACTTTTTTCCGGAGAATCCAAATCTGCAATAAAAACTGGGGGTTCCTATTTAAGTTTTATTGTTTTTGCTCCCACCCCCAGGGGATGGGGGAGGGGGTAAATTTCATTATCACTGGATGCCCCCCTTCGTGTCGAACAACTTTCATCCGACAACTTTTTTGATTCTGTGCATAGTTCTCGAGATATTTCGATGTCTTCAGATAAATCGGCCACCCTGTATATAATTTTTTCATCATTCAACTTTTCTAACTTTTACCTCGAAATCAATGCGATACAGAAAAAATGGCAATATTATATATTTGTTATTATTTTAATATAATTTTAATTATGACTATTTAATATTTTTACTTCAAATTTTAACAGAGTGTCTGGTTTCGTACTCTACACATAAATAAATTTGGTATTTAAAAAAAAAGACTCGGATCGTCCTAATACCTCTTGATTAATTAATAACTAAATGTAGGATACGCAAATTCTATCATTTAAAAAAAAACTTCTATTTCTCTTGTATTTTTCTTATGAAATTCTTTATTCTTTGGACAATTATCTGAAAATATTATGTGAAATTAATATGGAAAAACAATGTTTTAAATATTGAGTATAATTTCATTTTAAACTATATCCATTGACTGGGAACTTTTATATACGGAATTGTCTTAAATCGTAAACGCAACAGGATTAATATTTAAGACCCATTATTTTTAAATATCCATAAATCGAAGAATTTCAAATAAAAAAAATATACAATATTTAATCTCTTTGAGAATTACCTATAAACAAAATTGGACCATTTTCTCAGACATGACTAATCAGCTTCACATGGAACTAATCATATTTAATCGTATTTTGTTTCTTCGCGAATATTATGTATGACATAAATTATCATCTTTTAACAACTACTAGCTATGAAAATTGCTTTTCAGAGACGTATACTCAAAGTAATACCAGCTCCAATCAAAGCTTATGATCAAGATCTGGGTATAAATGCTTCTCTCAAATATTCTATACAAGGTGGAAATTTACCTTTTCTTCATTTGAATCCAGATACTGCTGAGATTCTTATGGATCGCCCTGTACACAGTAATGAAATTATTACACCTGCAACGCTGGTTTTAAAGGTATTCCCAAATTATATAATTTCGTAGCTTGATGTTTATATTTAAAAAGTGTAAAAATGTTTATAATTGGTTGGTGTTCTCCAATTTTTCATCTAATAAATTTTATAATTCATTAAATTATATTACAAAAGAATTTATAAAAATATTCTTACAGAATTGGAATTTCGAAGAATGATAAAATTTATTTATTTAATTTTAAATAACTCAATTATTCTCAGAAATCAACAAGATATTGATTTCTATACTCTGCGTATTAACGAACAGTCCTCTGTGCTCCGATATACGTGTTGTCAGTGCGAGAGACCATTCTTTGAATTTCGCAACTTGCCGGCCCAAACGGATCCATTTGGAATCGGCCCAGGTCTGAAGGAAGACATCGAAAACGCGACTAATGTACTATCGACAGGTCCCCAACAAAAGGTACAAGTGTCCAGTGTCGATACCAGAGTCTTTGTCTTTAGCACCAGTCTCATCATCGCAATTGTTCGAGACCCGACGCTTCCAGACCTCTTTCTCAATGAAGTGTCTGCTAAGTTAAACGGTTGTCATCGGCTTTGTTAAAGTTGTTTGAAACCCAATTTTTCGAAACGAATACCCGACTTTTAAAAATTTAGAAACTTTTGAAAATTTACGAACTTTTTTGTTTACTTGAGTACGGGTCTTAAGCCGACAAAACGAGAGACTACGAAACACGTCCAATTTTTGCACGTCAACTATAAAACAAAAACTTCCGATTCGGTCACTTACTGCGGCAACGTAACTTGTCCTGTATGAAAAGGTGAACATATTTTGCGACCGTGTACATATTTCAAAAATATGTCGATCGCTAACCGCATAGAATATGTCAAGCGAATTCAAATTGTTAAACGTCTTTATGGGTTTTAAGAATTTCAACTATTTTCTCAATATTATATACGACCGAAACTATATCATTAAGTATTTTTGAACGTGTTGTGTGTGAAACGAAAATATAAGTTTCTTTTGAAAATTGAGAAACAGTAATCTCATATTCTTTACCACCTGATTGTCCATGCTCCTCGAAAATTCGCATTCTGTGTTTTCACCACCTGCATTCCCCGACCCTGCTGTTTTTAAATACATCTCATCGATATCCATAATCGAACTGTGTTTAACCTATTTTTCGGACTATAAATTGCAGTGTGCAATACGAATTTTGTTGTATATTTTGTTGAAGTGTTTATAAAGAGCATGTGACAATAGAAAAAATGCGTAAAACCACACGTTACGCACACAATAATACGATATATACGGCTAAGCGTTCAACTTACCTGCAGCTCGGATGGTAATGTCAGAATTTAAGAATTGGGGTGCAAATTTGTGTGAAAAGCGTTCCTTGATACATTTAAAATATGATTTGATTATAATGTAATTTTATATTTTTTTATATATTTTTTACAGAAATGAATACATCATGTTTTAAACAAATACTCTAATAATGAAACAAATATACTAAACAAAAATTACTTTCAAACTATCTGACTATTTCAACAAAGAAAATACTAATATTTTTTATTGATGTTTCGGTTAGCCTGACGTCGGGTTGAAGTTTTGAAAATACTCATATTCATTTTCAATACAAAGTATTATAAATTATACTTATCGCCTATAAATGTATTTATTTTCGCAGCCCATAATAATTAAGTTTGGAACCGAAGAAAATACAATTTGGCGAAACTAGTCAGTCAATGAAGAGTGTTACGGAATTACAGAGCTGATAAAGAATCGAAATATCTGAGCGAGCGAAGTGATCGAAGAACACGTTTATCCGTGTTAACATTATCGTTTTACACTATTGTACTGGGCGGTGGTTTTCCAGTATTTCGAACGAAACGATGCAAGTAATACTAGAACACTTCCGGGTAATATCCATTGTTACAGCGGCAGCTAAGAATGTTGCAAAACCATCAAGGAACATACGTAAGGGTTTTCAAATCTCAGTAGCACCGCCATACGATTGCCTCGAAAGAGCCCCATTGTAACTCCGATGTTACTGACTTGCTAAGAGGACCTGCTGCCAACCCACCGTCATCCTGATTTTACCGCCCAATGTTATTGGCAGCACTCTTTTCAATATATTGGGGCCGGAAAACAGTCTTCGCGTAGGTAGATGCTCACAGCAACGACCGCACGGTCTGCGGCATCATGCTGCGATATTGACCGGTCCGACATCACACATGCCTTCTACCAAGCTCTTGAGGTAGCTTTCGCCACGCTTCAAATCCAAAAAACGTATGGAGGGCATCATACCGAGAGAACCACACTGGGTACTTACCGGTTCCGGTACTTTCCTCCTTTTGTGGTGATAGTTCCAGAATAGCCCATGTTCAGAGTGGAATAGTGTTCATCTGATCGTAGAGGCGGCTGACTCTGACACCGATCCAAGGTATAAGTTGTGTGATCCACGGACCCCACGCCCCACACCGGAATTGCTAAACGCATAGAATTTCATGCTGTGCTCCTATTACCTGGTCGAGCTTCACGTGATCAATCTCGATATCTCTTGCGATGAAAATGATTATGACGTCATCCGCCTAAGCGATCATGGAGATGTGCACAGGTAGCACGGTGGGCCTGAATTAACTTCAACCCAAAAGCGCTTGCACCTTTCAGTTCTTTCTTGAATTTATTTCTGGGATGCATTTTGAACATATTAAGCCTCGAATTAAAAAAATCGGTTAGGCCGTTTTTGAAAAAACTCATTTTTTCGGTTTTTTTTTTGGAGGTTAATTCACATATTTTCATAAAAATACATATAAATAGGAGCTACATCGGCTTAAGTAATTAAGAATGTCACCAGAAAATAGGCCATAGGTGATGAAAATCTTGCGGTAACTTTAACCTATCAAAAATCATAAAAAACTGAAAAATGGATAAAAAATGTTGTTTTTTGGAAATTACTCCCCTCCAGTACATCTGACCCCTTAAGTGACTGAATAAAAATTAAAGCTTGTGTAATTTGCTACAAAATAAAAAAAATCAATGCTTTACGTCTGCAACTTTCGACGATATAACCCTTTGAAGTCAGAATTTAGCGCAAAATTTCCCTAAAAAAAATACATTAGAATTATTGTGAAATAAATATTTCTCTGTGATCTAAGGCCAATACTACCCAAATATAAATTAAAGTAGACGTAATTTGGAGTAAATCAATGCAACAAAATCTTGTTATCTTTAATAAGATCGAAATTATCATCTTATGAAAATGACCCATTTTTAACAGAAATTTTATTATCCTTTTTATCATGCAATTAAGACAATAAGGAAGTAATAAAAACTGTACGGCACACATTACCATGGTTTTTAGAGCCGCTGAATACGAATCTGGTAACAGATTTTCAAAATTTCAAATAGCGGATCCAAAATGGTAGACAAAAACATTTACATTTTCTGAATGTAGCTCCTATTCAATGTATTTTCATGAAAATATGTCCATTAACCTCCAAAAAATAATCGAGAAAATCAGTTTTCTCAAAAAACGGCCCAACCGATTTTTTTGTGTTCTACGCTTAAAATGTTCGAGAGGCATCCCAGAAACGAATTCAGGAGGGAGCCGAGAGGTGCAAGCACGTTTGGGTTAAACTTAATTAAGACCCATCGTGGTAGGTTTAGGCGTGGGAAGACTTCATATAAAATATTCCATATTTTCGGCTCAAACCCCAAAACTTGAGCTACTCCAGATGTTATTATTATTTCTCGTTTTTTCAGGTATCATTTGCGTCGTATGACAGGAAGCAGTCCTCAAGGTAACTCTCAAATAGCCGAGAAATACATAATGTTTAGAATTTATGCGTTGTAGAGGGCTCCCTGAATTACATACGTCCGATCCTACTGAGTTCCCTCGCGCAATAATCATATAGAATTTTAGAACCTCCTTCCGTACAGGTGCGCGAAAATTGTATTGCGCTTATCAAATCTGATTCGATTACGTCCTTCGAAGATTCGCTTCCGTCGTCGATCTATTTGCAATGGCTCCGCCAGAATTTTTGAAAAAATTTTTATTTGGCTCAAAAGTTATAAATTCCTCGAAACCACAAAAAAAATGCATTCTCGTTTACGTATCCGATAACGCAAGTTTGTCGGCGCGACGTAAGCTCGCTGCTCCAGGTAAGATCACGCGAAAAACTGTAAATCGCGTCGGTCGTTGAAACTCAATATGCACGGTACCGGCCATTAGCCATAAACTCTAAATCGGATTTTTGCATTTTGAAAAATTTTCGGAACTCGTGCGAAAGTGCGTAATTAGTATTTCTTATTATTGTTGTAAATAGTCTAAGTGTTTAAAGAAATTGTGCAAAAATATAAAGTGCCGTGTGTTAATTGAAATGTAATATCCTTTATTAATTGCCATTTCGCTCGCAAATTCTACCAAAGATTCCCGCATCTCTTGCACCCTGCAGCAAACCGACCCATTCTGAAGGCGGGATATCATCATTGCCTTCGCGAACTACACGATGGACAGGATTCTAACCCTGACACTCTGGTGAATTATACAGATCCTGTCCGAACCAAGGATGCCGTGTAAATCTTCCCTTATTTCGGCTTCCTCGTCGATTGAGGGGTCAGACTCGCTCCCTCCGGTGCATTGATGAACGCGGATTCCTGATCGTAAATTTGTTGTCAGATTTTAGAAATTAAAAATGGTGGGTCCAATATAGCCGGAAAAAATTGACACTTTTAGCAATTTTTGTAAAAATTCATATAGATGGTTTTTTCATGTCCCTTTTTTCAAATTTTTAAATTTGTAAATAGCAAATCCAATATAGTGGTCGAAAATTTGGTAGAAACTTTTATACATTTTTGTAAAGAAACCTGTAGAGGATTTTCGAGCTTTCTGATTATGAATCCGTTGTCATATTTTCATTATGCGAAATTGAAGGCCTATTTGGATCATTTCAGCGTTACTCAGGATGCACCGCGATGAGGTAAGGTCCGTTAGCATACCACCCATCCTCCCACCTTACTTACTTATTTCGTACAGGATTCCGAGAAATGTACCCCGTAGTTCATCACTCCTACAGTAAATAACTCCAAGCTCTCTCGGAAAACTCTTGCTCACTCTCTCATGAACTCACAGATTTGTTCACGTAGTTTACTGTTTTTTTGCAAAGATTTTTTAGAAACACGTTTTGCAATAATAAAAATTGCAGTCAATACAAAATTTGGTTGTTCTCATGCCAGATACAGAAATTGAGCACTTCAGTCGTGTTCTCGATTCACTTTTGTGTCCAACAAAGTCACCAGTTTTTTACCTTGATAAGTATGTATCACTTATCTGCATGCACATGTCTTTTTTACTCGTTTGTTATTTCTGTAATCACATCATACTTATGGTATGACTGTCGCGTTTTTTATAGCTAACTGAATCAATCGAACGAAAAATATCCACGTCCACTTTCAACCGAATGATCGCAAACCAGTTTTCACTAAATACACGAGTAAGTCTGGGCATGTAAAAAAGTTGACAAAATAGAGATGATTGGTATTGGTATTGGTATTGGTATTTTCTTCATCAGGCTCGGGTGAACCCCCGAAATCAGCACACTTAGCTGTTTGCCTTTGTATGCTATTCCTGATGCTACTCAGGGTTCCGTTGGATAACCAGCTGCTTTGCAGAATCTCAGAAGTTGTCCGAGATTCCGCTCCCTGACTTCCTCCTTGCTTACAAGTGGAGAGTCCAGGTATCTCATTCGACTCTCCATCAGTGCAGGGCACTCGCATAGGAAGTGAATTGATGATTCCTCCTTGTTTTCATCACATCTAGTGCACATCGGTGAAGGTTTCCTTCCTACGATGTGACTGTGCTTGTTTAAATTTTCATGTCCGGTTAGGATTTCGATGGAGATTCTTATTTCTGTTCTGCTTAATTCGAGCAGTTTTTCAGCCCATCGGTCCGCCTGCAGCTCTCCTGCAAGGCTTTAATAGAGATAAATAGAGATGATATTTCAGTAAGTTTTTTTCTGTGGTACGGTTATAAGAAGTAGGTTGACCATCTGCTACACTACTTTTGAAGCAACTGCATAATCCGATAATGCGTTATTGATACCCCCCCCCCCTCAATTTCGACGTGATAGAGAAATTCTGAGTGTGACAGCACTGAAAAATACTTCGGAACTGGCTGTTATCATATGGCAGGTAAACAAAAAGAGAAGAATATGTCGGTCATTATGTTGAGAGAAAAATTTCGAATGCATCATACGCAAAGACGCTTGACAATTACACCCCAAAACAAAAGAAATTAGAGCTTAAGGGGAGGTTCTAGTCAAATTGACCAAAAAAACTGTTTTTTAATTGCTTTATTTTCATCCATAAAGGTCTTAAAAATGTGTAGGCAAAAGGATATGTCCCTATCCAATTTATTTTACGAGTTATAGCGTATAGACGAGAGAGCACATCGGCCGAAAAACAGGTGTTCGTCAAACTTTAAATGCGTTTTTCTCGAAACTCCTTCTTTTTGCACGCGGGCACGATTCCGCTTCAACGACTACACTGATGTCGACTTTTGACGACTGAAATTAAAGCTTATTCAATTTAGGGGGCCTTCAGGAAGCATTTTTTGTCAAAAAAAGTTGTTAGCATTGTTTTTTTTTCAACGTTAAAACAAATAAAAAGGGCAAAAAAGGTGTTTTTTTTTTCAAATGGTCCCCATTTTTTTAAAAGGGTATTTTAAAGATCGGAAATTCATAAGGCCCCCCAAATTTCATGTACTTTTTTGGGGATTTTTCGTTTCAGATCACTTGGCGGGGCTGTAGAGTGCTCTGCGCACACTATCCACCGCCGCGCACGACCGTCGTCAGTGAGGACTGGAGCTGCCATTTTGTATTATTTGTACTCGACAAAATGTTGTAAACTTATTTAAATATAGATAAATAAATGCCACAAAAGTTTTTTAAACAAAAATATGTATGTACTCGCAAAAAAATATCATGAAATTCCGCACATTTTCGGGCCTCTGGACTAGAACTTCCCCTTAAACATGCATATGACTGGTTATATTCGATTATCACCATTTTCATACCATCTTCATTTAAAATACTTATATCTCAAAAGGCTTCGTGTCTCAGGCTGTTAACGCACTGGACTACGAAGTCGTAGGTCGTGAGTTCGATCCCCGTCCGGTGAAAAATTTTTCGATTTCGTTTTCAAGCAGCAGCTCGCTGCTGGTAAGACGAGCCACGTTGTTTGTTTACGTTTCGAAAATATTATTTATCTGGCGGAAATCGACTCATGACCGCTGCTGTACTTGGTGTAGGTTTCTGCAGTCCTACATTTCATACACAAATGTGAAGTATGGCGCCATCTTCATAAGTCGATCTGCAGCTCTCGCAAAATCTTACGATTAATAAAAATATGACAAAAATTAAGTAAAAGGGCGATTCCGCCCGTTAATTAATAATTAAAAAAAAGGACCACTGGTCTATTGTTCATCAACACTTCCTCGTTAGTGATGTGAAAGTAATTGTTCATCTCAATGTTGACTTATTTAATTAATTCCCTCCAAACAAGCAGTCGTCAGCATACAACCCGAAACATAGAATAATAGATGGGAGCGGAAAAGACGTATTCCAGTGGATTCGCAAGCCGAAAACGAACGAGCTCGCGATACAGCGAATCGAGAGTGCGGGCAGACGCCGCTGTAGCAACTCTAAAAAACCACAATGGCAAGCGCCAAAGCCGAAAGCTAATGACTCGCACACTGTATTGCTAACTTACGAAAATGTCGATATACGAATTTTCGTCAGTGTTCTTAAAAATGCACTTCAAACATCACTCGTTTGAGCACTGAAATTTCAGGCAATCCCGGCAGGATCGCCAAAATGTTTTCCGAAGGATGGAGGTCCAGGTAGAGTGCACAAAAAGTCACATTCAAGCACACAAACGACTTTATTGATAAGCGTTTGTACAGATTGGTGTTTCGTTATTTTTTTGGTGTACGTGAGAAACGCGAACCGAATGCACCGAGACATGAAAATAGACTGGCGGTGTCGACGCGTCGCTTCGTCGATAACGAACGGACGGGAGATCAAGGGGGACTCAACGTCGAATAGAGCCGCCAGCAGCCGACAGGGCCGAATGGAAGGCCAAGGCCAAGACTGTAACCGTCGCGGCTGCAGGATACCGAATTGTAGGCCAAAAGCGCGGTTCGGTCGATCATAAAGGACGATCGGTCGTCCTGCAACATCCATACTGCGACAGTCTGAGTTCGTTTTACTGTAGGGTCAATTTTCAAATAATCCGGCAACTTGTAGTTTTTCTACTTCCGTTATATATTGTTTTCTTTGGTTTTTCTTCACCGGCGCATTGAAGTTCATCCATCTTGCTGTCTCGACCGAGTTTTTCCTTTATAATTTCCGAATTTCATGTAGGCTGGTAAATCGAGTTTTTCAACCTTGGTTATGTATTTTTTTCGAGCTGTCCTTTCAACTCCCAGAATTTTTATATCGGAACTCCGGCTCTCTTTGTCGCGTCAGTCACGTTGTGTTCAATCTCCATACGTATCAGTTTCTTCATCATGGTCCTTTCCTCGTTTCTTAGGGGCAGAGCTGCCCGATCCATCGACGTCGGATACCCGTGTCCATTTGGAATATTGCTAACGTTTGTCATTTGCCGGCTTAAATTTGCATTCTTTCAAAGGTAAGCAATTTTTTCTTTTGACACGTTATTTATTTTTTCTTTGTTTTTATTTTCTGTCACGATTCTTTGGATTATTTCTCTTTCGGGGCAATGCTCATTTTCATCCTCATCACCTACAATATTGCGTATCCTTAGCCTGTTATCTTCTGTCATCCATTTAGTTTGTAACTCCTATACATTCGTCCTACTATTTTCTAATTCCAATCTACAGTAGACCCTCACTAATATTGCTTCTTCGGGACTGGACAAATTCGCTAATATTGCCTGAGGAGGGGAAAGCCGGTTCTCCCACTGTGTCGGCCAGCAATAGAGTACGTACATGAGTATTGCCATAAGGCATGTTTGCGCATGTCCCGCAATTTTAGGAATTTACTATGAGTTTATATTTGTTGCTATGGTGTGTACATACGTAGCAAATTTGCATTCGGGTTATATGTACAATTTATAAAAAATGGAAAGCAACAAAGAGAATGTGAATGTAAAGAGTAAGTACGCATGAATGAAAGTAATTTATTCCCATGTTGAAGTTGATGAACTGAAAAATAGAAACACATTTTTGTTATTCATAATTTTTACACAGTTTCTTTCGTAAGTTGCGTTGAACCCTTTTCTAAGATTGATTTTGTTCTATTTCATGAAAAATAGGTTCATCTTACTGTTAATGATAAAGTCAATATCCTGGCAAGCAAGTATGGAGTTGTGAGGCAGACGATTACCCAGATCTGACATTGTAAAAATGAAATTCTTCGACAAGCAAATGGTTTGGAAGAAGAAGACGGTTCCATGAAAACGAAAAGATATACTGTTATCGAGCAGTCTAATTAGGAAAAATGGTATTTTCATGGTTTTCACAAAAGAGGGAAATTGGCTGCTTTGTTTCTGGTTCAAGCTTGCAAGAGGCAGCGAAGCTAGTTAATGAAAAGATAGGAGACTTACCAGAATTTAAAGCCAGTAACGGATAGCTGTCAAATTTTCAACTTCGACATGGGATCAGGGAACTTTCGATGCGAGATGAGAGACTATCAGCGAATAATAGTGCAAGTAATGAATTTTGTGCTAGCATCAGAGATTTTGTTGGTGCATATAATTTAGATTGGGACAACGCCTATAATGCTGACGAAACCGGATTGTTTTGGAAATGACTTCCTGTTAAGACGTTGGCTTCAAGTAATAAGGTTTCTGTTCCTGGTCGTAAACTAGCAAACGAGCGGGAGACAGCCATGACTTGTGCAAATAGTACTGGAAACCACAGAATTCCATTACTCATCGTCGGGAAATTTCAGAAACCCAGGTGTTTTAAAAATGTGGAGCTTCTGCTAATACCGTACAGACATTAAAAGAATGCCTGGATGAATAGCTTTCCCTGTCATGGTACAAAGACGTCTTCTTGCCAGAAATTTATAAAAGAAAAGAAAATGGAAATTTTCTTTTGATTTTAGATAATGCACCAACGCATCCATCAGATTATGTTTTTAATGATATCGATCCGTGCTGTGGGGTGAAGCATTTACCACCTATTGTTACGAGTCTGATTCAGCCCATGGACCAGGATATCATTGGTGCCCTAAAGCGTTCGTATAGGAAGGAATTCTTGAGAAAATTCCTACTAGCTGATTGTGAGAAAAACCAGAGGGTTGAACCATTTTTGAAGGAATGCAACACACTGAAATGCATGCAAAAACTAAGTGTATCATGGAGTGCAATTTCTCCTGACACATTTCAGAATGCATGGAATAATATATTCCGAAAGAATATTGCAGTAGAATGGATTGATGATGATGAATACGAAACAAGACACTCGGCAAATCAAATTTGCAACACACAGTTTTCCGTATCTGAAATTAATGAATGGCTAGGTGTGTATCGATTTGAATGTGGTTGGAGGCTAGGATCGATAGATGCACTGGTACAGGCTGTGCAAAATGCAGATGAGGAACAACTAGAATATACCGATGGAAATAAGCAGGAAGAAGAAGAAAATGAAGAATCCGGTGATGACTCTAATCAGCCGATAACGAATCAGCAAACTTTGCAGTATGTAACGGGTCTATATCAGCTGTATATATCTCGATGGGGCAGTAATGAACAGTCCTTCTTGAATCTAGGTCAAATACAATCGCTGTTAACAAAAATAAATGTGCAAAAACATATGAGCGATAGAGAAAATGAATATTTTTCATGATATAATAAATAAACAACTTTTTTAAACTAAGAAACTTATAATTTAACGATACATATTAAGGCGGTTCTTGTTTTGCGAAGTGATAAAATTCTTACCGCCCCCACCCCACCGGAATTTCTTCATTTGTGTGAAAAAATCAACTGGTGAAAATTTTAGCCCGATCGGTTAAAATTGAGAGGTCGTTCAAGAGCCTTCAATTTTAATATTGTTTTCCCATAAGAGAAACGGGTTTTTCAGCACTTTACGTAGCATTTTTACCGCAGTTGTTCTGAACATCTACAAATTTCGGTATCTTTTCGTGGATGTTTTCCGAAGGCAATGGCCCTATTCCGATCAAAAAATATTAATTTTCGGTCGAGTTATTATGTTTTGAATATTGATAATTTTTCGCAAAAAAAAACGTAAAAGACTAAAAATCGCAATTAAATAGCTATAACTTTGTTCGAATGCATTCTAAAATTATGTATCCCGGAATTTCGAATTCCGTACTGTTTTCCGTTTAAAATGCCCCCAGTTGAGTCAAATATGATAATTTTTAACCGAAAGATAGCATTTTTTATAAATAATTTTTTGTTGCTAAAATCAGGTAAAAGAAATAAATTTCTAGTTTATTCACTACAATTCAGAAGAAAAAAATCCGAAGATATTACACCATGGACGATCGTTTTCCTCACCCATTTCCGGTTTGAATCGCCTTCTGTTGAACTAGAAGAAAAATTCTGACGTAGTAGAGGTCACTTGAATTTTGCGTCGCTTGGAGTGCACGAAATCTGTAAATAACCTTTTTACTTTACTTTGTTTAAAGCGTGCATTTTTCTTTTGTTGCATTATTTTTATTTATTGAGGTACCACCTTGAGTCTTTTTTCATAATGTTTCGTAAAATGCGAGTTCAATTAAATTTTATAGCACGCGCCAAGAGCATATTTGCTTTTCACATAATAATAACATGAATTTTCATAAAAATGCCAAAATAATTCTTGTTTTACAGCATTAATGTTTTTATTGTGTGTTTGTAATATTTTTTAATGCCTACCCAACATCTTACATTTTCAAATTTCTTGTAGATTGTGGCTTAAGATAAGTTCCAATTGTGTCGAAAATGATAACTTGGCGCAGAGTTATCGCATTTCTCTTCTTACATTACATTTTCCATAAGAAAAAACATTTTTTCAATTCTTCGAATAAAATTTTTAACACTATTAGTAGGAGCTAGAGGCGTTCTTATTTTGCAAAGTTTTAAATTTCGTCCGGGTTCCTCCTGGGGTTTCTTTACTAGTATGAAAAAAGGAACTGGTAGAATTAAAAATGTCGCTTTAGAGCTGAGTAATCGTAATTTTAATATACAATCTCATCTAAAAATAGGAAAAGGAAATTTCATTGCACAATATATACTCTAAATTGCGTAATGATATTATTACCCTAAAAGGTACTGAATTCCTTACCTTTTACCGCATCGAATAACCTAACTAGTGATTTATAATGAAATTTTTTCATCTATGTATCGGTATTTTAATTCCTCCATGTTTGGTATCTGGTTATATGGACATTGGATATTCGGTCGTTTTGAAGAATGAGGGATGGTAAATTTTATAATTTTTGGGTCATCAAAATGGAATCCACCTGAACATAAAATACATACTAGATATCCAGATTTTTGATTCCGTCGATTTTAAATGCCCAGTGGTCACACACTTGAACGATGGAACGGAACGATAAACGGTAGTTTATTGCCGAGACGCTAGGAGCGAACGCGGCGCTCGCGGCTGAATTTTCCACCCGCTAACGAAACGGATTTCCATCTGATATACGTGAAGAGCCAAGGGATCGTTTCAGCATGATTGCATTATACTTATTATTACCTAAAACACTTGCCCAAGGTCCTCATATATCTACTATTTAATTTTACATTTCGTTTAATTTCACATTACTTTAATTTCCCATATTGTTTTATAAAATGAATCTTAGAAGTCGGGAAAAAGCGTATTTGCTGGAAAAATACGAAGATGACATTAATATGGATGGATCAAAACTCCCATCTAATAAACAAGTCCTACGATACTTTCTCTTTCTCCATAGAATTCATAAAGAGTTTGTACGCGATGCGTCGAAGAAATGTATCGAAAAAATCGAATTAATATGGAATAAGATTGGTATTCCAGTACACCGACAAATAAAATCAGTGATGAAATTAGAGGCACTGTTTAATCGTTGGCTAGCGTTGAAAAAGAATTCATTACGGCGTAGTAAAACCCAAATGGAAAATGAAAATAAATTTCGTGAATATTTGCGCGAATTATTTGATATTGCTGACGACAATGCATTAAATATTATAAAAGTTGATGAAGTGAAAGCGTTCTTGTTAGCACAACGGGAAAAATGTCGCCAAGGTTCACTGTCATCTGCCACCAAAAGGAAAGTTCTTAAAAGAAAAATGATAAATGATGAACATACCCTTATAAAGAAAAGATGGGAAATAAATGGAACCAATGATAGCTTAGAAGAAGAGTCTTGTATGGAAGTCAGTAAGGTTAATAGCAGTTCTCTAACTTCAAGTTTAGCAACATGTAATTCTACTTGGAGCCCTACTCTCGGTCCTTCTGTTCCTGCACGTGGTCGAATAAAAATTTTGACTCCATCTCTACTGGCTACATTAGATCGAACGAAGACTTCCAATCAAACCGCATTCATGCTTATTGGAGAAACTGTCAAAGCCCTTGGTCATGACATTAATCATTTTTCTTTAAATGAACGCACCATTCGTCGAGAACGTCAGAGGTATAGAAAAAGTGTTGCTACCAATATACAGTTAAACTTGATGTTGCTTTAATTGTTCATTGGGATGGGACGATTCTGCAACACCTCACTACTTAAGATGACGTTAATCGACTACCAATACTGGTTTAGATGGAGATTCACAACTGCTGGCTGTACCTAAAATTGAGTCTGGCACTGGAAAAGCGCAGGCTGAAGCAGTCTTCGAAATTTTAAATAAATGGAGTATTCATGAAAAAGTGCAAGGGATGTGCTTCAATTCAAGTTCTAATACTGACCGAAAGGCTGGCGCCTGTATCATTCTTGAACAGTTACTCGAACGTGATTTACTTCACCTTGCCTGTCGACATCATATTCTGGAATTGATAGCTGGTGCAGCATTCTCGGAGATCATGGGCCCTTCCTCGTCTCCAGAGATCCTTCTCTTTAAACGATTCCAAAAACAGTGGAATACATTAAATCAGCTGCAATATAATGATGCTTCCACAGATCAGGGTACGTTTGAAGCAATTGCTGAAACCAAAAAAGAAACAGTGAATTTTTTAAATGCTGTTTTAATGGAAAAACAACCTTGTGATGATTATCGGGAATTGATTGAACTCACTTTAGTATTTCTTGGCGCGCCACCAGTTCGTGGTGTACATTTCTCAGCACCAGGACCAATGCATCAAGCTCGGTGGATGTCTAAAATTATTTACTCCTTTAAGGTGAGGATCTTTCGTCCACAATTCACCTTAAAACAAAGTGAAGAAAAAGGCCTCCGAAACCTTTGCATTTTTTTTTGCTACACTTTATGCGAGAGCTTGGATAAATGCACCGATTGCTACAAGAGCTCCTCGCGATGACTTGAAATTTCTTCAGTCTCTTGTAGCATATAAGGCAAAAAATCCAGCAATTTCCAAAGTAATATCTCAAAAAATGTCTAAACACCTCTGGTATTTATCTGAGGAGTTGGTGGAGCTTGCAATATTTGATAATAATGTCAGTGCCAAAATAAAAAATGGCATGGTGGAAGCTATGTTTAATCGGGAAGGGGAAGATGAACCTCTGAAGCGCGCTAGTGTAGAACTAGAAAATATTAAAGATACAAGTCTTGTAGATTTTACCACAAAAAACCGTATGTCATTATTTATAAAACTAGGCTTACCTCATGGCTTCCTTTCATTACCTGCATCCCAATGGGAGGAAAATGCTGAGTTTCAAGAAGCTAAAAAAAAGTTAACATCTTTGAAGGTAGTAAACGATCATGCGGAACGAGGCGTAGCGCTGATTCAGGAATATTCTGGAAGATTAACAAAAGATGAAGAACAACTGCAATATCTGTTACAAGTTGTTTCCGATCACCGTAAACAGTTACCCAAAATTAATAAAAAAGCTTTAACAAAATCCCAAAAATAAAAAAAGAATAAAAAAGAAAATTACAAAAAGATTACAAAAGATAATAGCGAAAAAATAAAAAAATTAAATAGTCCAAAAATGAAAAAAAAGGAAATAATCATAAAATGAAAAAAACATAGAGTCGATAACCGCCACGTCCTCGATTCGTGACTCCGGGCTCGGCAGAGAGCGGAATATAATGGTAACTCAATAAACAATTGCATATTTTCAAACATAATAAAATTTCATTTTTGTTACAGTATGCGTAAGCTGTGAATTACCCAAACATACAACTGAAGATATTGTTCGCCTTCGGTTCGGCCGGCAATCCGCACATTCGTAGAAACAAATTTTACCCACTTGTATCAAATATTACTATATTCTAATGCACATCAACAATGCGTGAAACATTCCCTAATTTTCCAGATTTTCGATACCATCAACGGATTTGGTAACGTTATCAGATCGGTTCTAGAGAGATATGATTTTGAATTTTACTATTCTCAACTTTTTATAAAATTTTAGTTATGTACACGAAGAACTGAATTTTAGAATGCATTCAGACAAAGTTATAACTATTTAATTGCGATTTTTAGGCTTTTACCATTTTTTTTGCGAAAAATTATCAATATTCAAAACATAATAACTCGACCGAAAATTAATATTTCTTAATCGGATTGGGGTCATTACCTTCGGAAAACATCCAAGAAAAGATACCGAAATTTGTAGATATTCAGAACGAATGCGGTAAAAATGCTACGTAAAGTACTGAAAAAAACTGTTTCTCTTATGGGAAAACAATGTTAAAATTGAAGGCTCTTGAGCGACCTCTCAATTTTAACCGATCGGGCTAAAATTTTCACCACTTCATTTTTCACACAAATAAAGAAATTCCGGGGGGGGGGGGGGGGGCCGCCCCAAGACCTGGGATTGGGAAGTCTCTGTCGAGCTCTCCGTCGGGGGAATCGCGTGTCGTCGCGTGTTAGAGGATCGCGTATGAAATTTGACGTCCGTAATTGGGGGCTCGAAAGAGGGCGCGAGAAACGAAATGAACCATCCTCATCGGCCGTGGTCGCGTAGACGATTGTCTGCGCCAGAGAATACCGCCCTCTCCTTTGCCGAGCTGAGAACTCGAGGCTGAGTTAGCGGGCGCACCGGCACCGGCCTATAAATTTGTCGAGCCGCGGCTCGTCTGGCGACGATCCTGCCCCTGACATTACGCGTGCTATTTGTGCCTGTTGTTTGTCATATATCTTCTCTCTTAAATTAGGTATTAATCTGTCGAAACGCATAAGCAGTTCCCGCTTGTAAAGTAACCACGAAGGTGATTTTCCTGTCGTACAATGAGGTGTACTGCGGAAATCAAGCAAGAAACTATTTACTGCCTATCTCGCGTTTTTTCCCCCTTGAACAGTCTTTGATACTTTATCTTTGAAGGTGGATATGAAATTTTCCGCGGCGCCATTACTAGCCGGATTGTACGGAGGTAAACAACTTTGCTTGATGCCCTATTTTTTTTTAAATTCTTTGGATTCGTCGAAAGCGAGTTGCCGTCCATTATGAGACACCACATGATTGGTCAATCCGTGCCTTATATATAACTTTTCACACGCTTTGATTAAAGGGCCTGCTTTTGTGTCTGTGTTTTTTTTAAAGCTAATTACTTCCCGCCATGTTCAATGCGCATCTACGACTACTATGTACATATCTCCGAAAAAAGATAGAGATAAAGACCTAACCTAACCCAAAAAAATCAAGATGAATGCGATCCCGAGCTTTCTCTGGCCAGGACTATGGTGTCAGAAGTGCATGTGGTGGACTCTTTTGATTTTCTACACAAACTTTACATATTTTTGCTACGTTTTCGAGATCAGTATCGATATTTGGCCACCACACGTACGAGCGCGCGTGTTGTCCACGTTGGTGCATCGCGTGAAATTCGTTATCCAAACATTGTCGCAAGGATTCAGGAATTATTGTTCTGCCGCCCGAAAGTAAGCAGCCTTCTTCAAGTGAAATTTCATGTCACTTACTACGATTAATTTCCGATGAATGTTTAAAGCTGTGTGGCCAACCTATCTTACAAAATTTCATTATTGTGCGTAACAATTTGTCTTTTTTTGTTTCGTTTGCTACCGTATGCCAGTTCAAGGACGTCACGTTATCTTTGATAAAATACATTGCTGTAAAATCTGAACCAAATTCGTCAATGATGTCGTCAACCGGTAACCGCGATAGGGCATCATAATTCCCGTTTTACTCCGATTTTACCGTTTCGATTTTGTACCTAAACCCGGACAACAAATATGCCCAATGCTGTAATCCGGATGCCACCGTCAACGGGATGCCCCGTTTTGGTCCAAATATTATTTCTAACGGTTTGTGATTGGTGCGCAATATTATGTCATTCCCGAATACAAAATCATAAAATTTCATGAAGCCAAATACAATAGCGCTTGTTTCCTTATCTATGATCGCGCGGTTCCTTAACTATGACCGCTCCTTTTCCGGAATTCATTTTGACGCATACGCAATGCGCTTTTCTGATCTATCATTATACTTATGCGATAGTACCGCTGATAGCCCGTAATCCGAGGCGTCACACGCTAATATTAATTGCACTTTTGGATCATAATTCGCGAGTACCCTTGTGGATATCATTTCGTTTTTTACGCACGTCTCTCACATCAACTGCATTAACACATGTCGACTGAAATGATAACAATCTACACTTCTCGATGATTCCCGAAATTCCACTTCTGCGAGCTTTCATTGTTTTGCCATTAAGTTATAATTTTCGTCGCCAGTTGCTCTATTCTGCCATGCTACGAGGCACGTGGTAACATACGATATACAATGATTCAGATGAACAGCTTGAATATCCACTTTATTGTGATGACCGATTATACATGTCCTCCGACTCGAGCACACAAAGAAAGTGAGAATTGCCGGTACGTGCTTGAGCAACATGATGTGTGACTTAATCGATGTGTATCACGCACACATGCATATATACCAATGCATCGCCTGCGATAAGACTGCTTCGGTTCTATTGCATTTATTCGCCGTTGTCCTTGCATTTTCGCCATTTTACCCCATGTATTTAATTCCTTACAATTGCCGTTAGATACGAAACTTTCTCCTTCATATATATATATATACAGGGTGTATCTAAAAGACCGGAATCGACCTACATCCGGAGGTAGGTTTTTTTTTCGGAATCGAATGGCGCTGGAAATAATTTTCTGGAATGTAGGGTTTTTTTTTTAATTGAACGTTGAAAACGTATTTATTTCGGGGGAATTGCCTCAGCGAAACAATTGAGACAAAGTACGATCGGCCTTTGTGCTCTGCTTTAGTTCGTTCGCGGGATTCGTTGACAATTGAAAATCAAATTCAAAATTCCCGGGAAGGCAGGTTCGAACTGACAACTGATGGCAGGCGATTTCTAACCAATATTACCAAGCCTATTCGTAGAAAGGAACGGCTTCTAGTATGGCGTAATGAAGCAAATAAAGAACGACGATTGCTATTATTAATATGACTTCATTAATTTATGTACTAACCTTACTCTTTTCGTCGCACAGGATATACTGAAGCGCTATTGAGTAATAAATTGCCGCGCATAAAAAATGAAACATTGTCGGTTTTAAAAACATGCAAAATAGTATAAAATGAAAAATTTTTTTTATGCGCTTGGGTTTAAATTATTAAGAATTAAATAAATTAACAATTTTCGGCCTGTTTCGCATGCTTTGTATTATTGGGAATTTGGAAAATTATTCTCCATATTGACATAAATTTATGGTAAATATTTGAGCAAAAATGTGTGGAATTTTCGAGAAATTTTAAAGTTTTAAACGAAAAACATCGCCTATACGGATATAAAAGTTGGTATAACCAACTAAATGGTTGATCCAACCAACAGTTGGTTATTCCAACTAACTTTTTTTCCGTGTACGAGATTCAGCAAACGAAAATTAATTGTCTTTAGCGGGTAAAAAAATGGCACGCGAAAAAAATGTCACATTTTCTTTATTTTTAAAAAAATTGAATTACTAATTTTGGTAAAAACAGAAATGGTCAAAATCTTACTAGAAATACATAAATCATGCATGGCTCCTGAATATTAAAAAAAATCACGCGTGACAAGGAATATTTAAAATACAATTCACAATCAATAATGACTTTTGAATTTAATAAAGATAAATCACAATAAAAATAAATTCAAGGGAAATAGTCACAATTGAAAATGAATTAGGAATTCAAGTAAAAATAGTCATAATGAAAAATTAATTATAAATTCTAGTAAAAAATAATCTTAATTAAAAATGAATGATGAATTCAAGTAAGATTAATCATAATAAAAAATGAATTATTAATCGAAATTAAAAAAATCGAAAGTCACGAAATGATTACAAATTTAAAATAAATATTCAAGAAATTATCTGTATAACAGTACACACGGTGTTGATCCTGCTGTCGCCAATCATGGGGGCTAGATGACACACTCCATAATGTTTCATGATTTTATCTCAAATATTTTAATGTTTTTATCCAGAGATGAGCATAATTTGACTAGTAATACAGAAATTCAAAAACTATTAATGGATCCGGAATATTAAAAAAAAAAGAATCATTTCAGGCAGGGCAAGGAATATTCAAAATACAATTCAAAATCAATAATGAAGTATGAATTTAAAAAGACTTTAATTCATAATTTATTTTTCACGACGATTTTTTATTATGACTATCTCTTACTTGAATTCATAATTCATTTTTCATTTTGACTATTTTTACATGAATTCATGATTCATGTGTATTGTGATTTATCTTTTTAAAATTCATAAGGCATTACTGATTAGGAATTGTATTTTGAACGTTCCTTATCATGCGAGATTTATGCCTACTATTTTTTTAAATTTTCAATTCATTCATAATTTTGAACATCTGATTTGAGTGTTCACAAAATTATTACTGAATACTTTGTTTAAAGAGAAACATGCAATGGCCTATGACATTTTAGTTTGAAGAAGAATGCTCCAATGTACATGTTTTAGTTACTGCGCAAACATTGACAATTAATATTTTCATTTCAGTTTAAGAATATGATGGACAACGAAAATAACAGAAAATTGACAATTAATATTTTCATTTCAGTTTAAGAATATGATGGACAACGAAAATAACAGAAAATTGACAATTAATATTTTCAATATTTCATTATTTCTATGAAATATACTTAGCAATGCAGGTGAACTCGGAAATCAAGGTTTTAAGAATTGTAAGACGAATGAAGTCGCGTAATTTGAAATGTTGCAATAAAATAATAATATTGGAAAACGTAAAAAAGTCAAAAATTGCTTTGAAATGTGGATATTTGAAAAGAAACAGAGTATAATATTTTTCTTGTTTTTGATAACCGACCTCTTGTCTTCATTAAATTTTTCATGTATAAATGATCAACTGTGATATTTTTCGATATCACGCCCCTAGAGTCTCAGTATTTGGATTTTTAAGTTTACATTTCTCCTAGCAGAAGGGGGTATAATCACGAGTGTTCGAAAATAGTTCAAATACTCGTTACATTTTTAAATAACTGATCTACGGCAATATTTTTCGCTTTGACGCCCTTAGAGGCTCAGTATGTGGATTTTGATTTTTACATTTCTTTTAGCAGAAGAGGGTATAATCTCGCGTGTTCGAAACCGCTCCAAGTATTCATTAGATTTTTCGCATAAAAGATTTTGAACGTGCAAGATTATAAATCTTATCTGCTAGGAGAAATGTAAACAAAAAAAATTCACGTACTGAGCCTCTAGGGACGTGAAATCGGAAAATTTCAGAGTAGATCATTTATTTAAAAAATCTAACGATTATTTGAAGCCTTTTTGAACACGCGAGATTATAGCCCCTTTTGCTGGAAGAAATGCATAATTCAAAATTCACATACTAAGTCTCTAAGGGCGTGAAATCTAAGAATACCCATTTGTGGATAAAAATATCTAAGATAAAATCATGAAACATTACGGAGTGTGTCATCTAGACCCCATGATTGGCGACTGCAGGACCAACGTCGTGTGTGCTGTTATACAGATAATTTCGTGAATATTCATTTTCAATTACGATTATTACTTCGACCCAGACCATAGGTCTGGACGAAGTATTGAATTTGGTCACCTCGGGCAAAAAACTTACCCTATAGTTTTTCATCAAATGTCCACGTTTCAGACCCTAAGGAAGCCAGAGAAACAATAAAAAAATTTGTGTCCGTGATCTTGTACGTACATCCGTACGTACGCCCCGTTTTTTTGTCTCGCGGTTTTTCGCCAACGGTAAGACCGATCTAAAATTTGAACCTATATTTCAGTTCAGCATGATCAAACTTAGAACTGATTAGTTTTTGGTGTATGTCCACGGTAGATTATGGGATGATCGATTAAAAAAACATTAAAAAAACACGTTTTTTGCACTTTCTTGTCGAAAATACACATCGCATGAAAAAATGTTTGAAATAAAAAAGATAGAGTATCAAATTCTCTACAAAAAAGGTTGTATTCATTTTCTACGTAGAACCATCGGTAATACCGTAAAAGACGAATAAACATGAAAATAATCGACTATGTAGTTTTTTATATGCTCTAAAACCCACGACCGGAGCGGCAGATTAAAAATTTACATCTAAATTTCGATTTGGCATGACCTAAACTTAGATCTGATTATATTTTGGTGTCGATTCATACTTGATTATGAGGAGATTGATTAAAAAAATTAAAAACACGGTTTTGCATTTTATTTTCGAAAATACATGTCACACGAAAAAACGTTTCAAATAGAAAACAGTTAGAGCGTCAAATTCTCTTCAAAAAAGGTTATATCCTCCTGAGGGATGTCTGCATTACAGTGTCGCCCTGAAAAGAGGGTCGCTCCCTGAAAAGTAAAAAAATACGAATCTTTGCACGCCTCTTTTTAAGGATGCCAAATAAAGCACCAGAGATTATCAATTTGTTAGATCTATACGTAAGGGGGACGAGGGGGGGGGGGGTTGTAATTTCATTTATTAATACTTTGGCTGGTCCCTGGTCGGGGTCGAAGTTTTGAAAATGCTCATTTTCAAATTTTATACATTTAGGGAACAGTACATTATTGTAGTAAATATCGAACTATGTTCGACCCCCCCTCCCCCCCCCCTTCCCCGTTAATCCCTGGCTATGCTGCAAAGAAAATGTTCTCATAAGCGAAAATTTTTCCCCAAAGGAACTACAATACGCACTCGTATTGTAGGCACCCAGTTTGAAGGCACCCGGGTCGAAGGCACTAGTTTTTACTTGAATTCATAATTCATTTATAATTAAGACTGTTTTTTACTAGAATTCATAATTAATAATAATTATTTGATTTGCTTTAAATTAATATGCAATCTTTACCGTGGTGAAGGAACAATTTTGCAATTGCGTAAAATTCGAATTCACTTTAATATTGACTCGTCAATGTGTTTTCTTTTGTAATCTTGTAAGTAAACCACGAAAATGTTCTTAATGTATACAGCGCTAAACGGACGGAAATAATAGACGCGTTCCACAAAATTTATAGCTAAATAAAGACCGATTGAATGGTTCAATAATAAATTTAGAAATTTTGAAGTTTTCGTTTGGATAGATTTCGAAATCGACTGTTGCTCGGAGACTTGCGATTTTTAAAAATAATAAAATATAAGGAGATGGACTTTAAAAGTATGAGTATTATTAATAGTTTCTTAATCCTTGAAAATACTGTAAATAAATACAGTCAAATACAGTTTTTAAATAAATATTTACTTGAAGTAAACATTCTTCAAATTTGAAGTTCATTCGTCTTACAACTCTTTAAAACCTCGATTTTAGCGTTCACCTTCACTGCTAAGTATATTTCATACAAATGTATGAAATGTTAAAAATATTAATTGTAAATGTTGGCGCAATTACAAAAGGATGTATAGCATTGTGCTTCAAACTAAAATGTTCGCATTGTTTTGAAGTTCATGTTATTGAGATCTAAAATTTTAGATGTAGCTGGCGATTGAATATGACATTCTTCAAAGAAAATAAGAGAACACGTGTTATTCCGAATTTCAGAAAGATAATTTTTAACAATACAAGTATTTTTAACGATAAAAATAAAAGAAAGTTAAAAGATGTTTGTTTCTCGTGCCATTTTTTTTACCTTATGTAGACTATTAATTATTGTTTGTTGAATCTTAGAGTGACTTTTGTACCCTTTAAAAATTCGTTTGAAATTTAAAAAATTCTTCACTATTAACAAAATTACAGTAGATTTTATAAAAATAAATGAATTAAATTTTCTTGAAAATTCCACACTTTTAGGCATAAATGTTTACCATAAATTTTTGTCAATGTGGATAAGAATTAACGTAAGTTTCAAGCGTGCTGAATGAAATTTGTAGTTACAATTTGTTTCTAATATTTAAGGCCCATTAATGATTTTTTAATGTCTGTATTACTCGTCAAATTATGCCCATCTCTGGATAAAGACATACAAATATTTCAGATGAAATCATGAAACATTATGGAGTGTGTCATCTAGCCCCCACGATTGGCGACTGCAGGACCAAAGTCGTGGGTGCTGTTATACATATAATTTCTCGAATATTCATTTTAAATTCATAATCATTTCATGACATTCAATTTTTTTTATTTCAATTCATAATTCATTTTCAATTATGATTGTTAGGGACAGAATTCGTTTTGGAGGTGGTTTTTCCCCCATATCGTGACTCTCGAGAGCTGATACTCCGTTCCTTATAAATAGGCCTGTCGAAGGCATTTAGGGTCAGTTGTCTGCGGGGTTCCGAGACGTTCGGACCAATTCTCCGACGTGGGCATATTCGAGTCGTGACCTTCAGAGGGGCGTTGGTGGTGTCGCGTCCCGGGGCGCTGGACGGTCTCATCGGTGTAAGTATTGTTTATATCGTAATTAATTATTATGAGTACACTGTTAAAAATTGAATCGATTGAATGGTTCAATAATAAATTTAGAAATGTTGAAGTTTTCGTTTGGATAGATTTCGAAATCGACTGTTGCTCGGAGACTTGCGATTTTTAAAAATAATAAAATATAAGGAGATGGACTTTAAAAGTATGATTATTATTAATAGTTTCTTAATCCTTGAAAATACTGTAAATAAATACAGTCAAATACAGTTTTTAAATAAATATTTACTTGAAGTAAACATTCTTCAAATTTGAAGTTCATTCGTCTTACAACTCCCCAATAAGCAAAAAGATGTCTAAAAGACATCTAAAAGATATCTTGCAATTCGCGAAAGATATCTTAAAAATGTCGAAAAGATATCTAAAAGACATCTTTTAGATATGTTATGCAACACTTTCCGATATCTTTTAGACATCTTTTAGATATCTTTTAGACATCTTTTAGTTACTTTAAAAAATAACAAAAAAATAAAAAAATTACACGAATTATTTTACTTAATTTGAATTGTATTATTATTTGTGTGTCGTTAGATTTGTTATTACGGAATGTAGTTATACAATTTCGCTCGCGAATAAATTTATGAACCTGAGAAAAATCTATCCCGACCGAGGATCGAACCCGGGTCTCCCGCTTAAAACGCTGACGCCTTAACCACTACGCTACGCTCGGATATACATAAATATCAATCGAAGAAGGCTCATTCGCAAATGCAGCTTTAGTTAAAAAAAGAGATATATTCTTTAACATTAAATTAAGCAATTCTTTGCGTAAAATCATGTGATGTGGCCAGGTTCTTTCGAACCAAAGAAAGTATACAATGAAATGTGGGACAATTTCAAACACAAATTCATTGCTATATACATGATATGAATCCGAACACAACTTTTTATAAAAAAGTTATTTGAATCCAACATACTACATTAACAACAAACAAAATAAACAACGTTACAAAGTAATGCCAAGCATTTGTTAAGAAAATATAATTAATTAAAAAATATTAACTGCATTAATTAATTAACTTTTAATATAAACACAATAACATTGACCATAGGTTTGGAAAAATTAAAAAAAAACGGCGGCAATGGAGGGAACCCATTCTTCGCCCCTTCGCTCTTTTGCAAGATATCTTTCGAAAAGATATCTTTGAGAAGCCTTTTTGCGAGATATCTTTAGGAAATGCATCTTTTAGATATCGTTTGCAAGATATCTTTAAAAAAGACATCTTTTAGATATCTTTTGAAAGCTATCTTTAAAAAAGACATCTTTTAGATATCTTTTAGACATGCCCTCGTCGAAATGTTTATTGGGTAGTGCTTTGATAAATGTCTTTAATCGCAAATGTACACGTAAATAAATAAAACAAATTTACGAATCACTGCGGGACGCGATGTGCGAAAACACTGCAAAAATGGCGGCGATCGCAAAACGGGGAACGCGGGAAGAAATTTGCGCGCATGCGCATTTATCGGCGTTAAGAAAGACATCTTGTAGATATCTTTATCGAAGATATCTTTGCGAAAGACGTCTTTTAGATGTCTTTTTGCAAGACATCTTTCGAATAGATATCTTTTAGATATCTTTTGCAAGATATCTTCAAAACAGATGTCTTTTAGATGTCTTTGTTCAAGACATCTTTTAGAAAGATATCTTTTAGATATCTTTTGTAAAGTACTTTAAAAGAGATGTCTAAAAGACATCTTTTAGACATGCCTTCGACAAAATGTTTATTGGGTCTTTAAAACCTCGATTTTAGCGTTCACTTTCACTTCTAAGTATATTTCATACAAATGTATGAAATGTTGAAAATATTAATTGTAAATGTTGGCGCAATTACAAAAGGATGCATAGCATTGTGCTTCAAACTAAAATGTTCGCATTGTTTTGAAGTTCATGTTATTGAGATCTAAAATTTTAGATGTAGCTGGCGATTGAATATGACATTCTTCAAAGAAAATAAGAGAACACGTGTTATTCCGAATTTCAGAAAGATAATTTTTAACAATACAAGTATTTTTAACGATGAAAATAAAAGAACGTTAAAAGATGTTTGTTTCTCGTGCCATTTTTTTTACCTTACGTAGACTATTAATTTTTGTTTGTTAAATCTTAGTCACTTTTGTACCCTTTAAAAATTCGTTTGAAATTTAAAAAAATTATTCATTATTAACAAAATTGGGGTAGATTTTATAAAAATAAGTGAATTAAATTTTCTTGAAAATTCCACACTTTTAGGCATAAATGTTTACCATAAATTTTTGTCAATGTGGATAAGAATTAACGTAAGTTTCAAGCGTGCTGAATGAAATTTGTAGTTACAATTTGTTTCTAATATTTAAGGCCCATTAATGATTTTTTAATGTCTGTATTACTCGTCAAATTATGCCCATCTCTGGATAAAGACATACAAATATTTCAGATGAAATCATGAAACATTATGGAGTGTGTCATCTAGCCCCCACGATTGGCGACTGCAGGACCAAAGTCGTGGGTGCTGTTATACATATAATTTCTCGAATATTCATTTTAAATTCATAATCATTTCATGACATTCAATTTTTTTTATTTCAATTCATAATTCATTTTCAATTATGATTATTTTTATTTTAATTCATAATTCATTTTTCTGCCTTCGGCTCCGCCCGCAAAACTCACATTCGTGGAAAAAACTTTTACCCTTGTATCGAAAATTATTATTTAAGCGCGCTAATACGTGTTTGTATTTAGGATAATTTGTTTTCTAACATAATTTAGAAACTTTTGTTTTCCATGCTTTACGGTAAATTTTTTCAGAATTCTATGCAATATCTTTGTTGAAACTCTAATGGTACTTAAGAAGCAGTATATTGTGTATCAAGGGCGAAACGACAGTGATTCGACGAGCGAATCGAGTACGGCAAGTCGCTCGTTGCGATCATTATCATTTCGCCCGAGATACTCATAATATTTTTTGTCCTACTCTTTTTAAATTCACCATAAATCATGAGAAATCGGCCGAAAATGGTTAATTTCTTTAACTCTTAATCTTCAAATATTATTTAATTGCGATCTCTGAAAATAGGCGATTCAGATCGTCTATCTATTGTCTTTTGTTATTACGATTCTCCTACGCTTTCTCGTAACCATTTCGGAGTAAGTTATTAGGTTATGTGATAATTTACGTAATGCCATACACGGCATGTGAATATTCGGAAATGGCAGCTTGTTACGCGTTGGCAGGAGAGCGAGCAGTAGTAGCGGCCCGAATTTATAGAGAACGAAATCCGCAAAGCAACCGTTTTCCTGGCGGAAATGTCATAACACGGTTAATCCACCGAATACGAGATTTCGGTCAATTGCTGCCTGTGAATGTTGATAATGGGCGCCCACGTATCCCAGTAGGTGATGAAGACAGAATTCTTCGCATTTTCGACAATAATCCTACTGAAAGTACAAGAGGCGCTGGGCATCGGCTACAAATTTCACACTCTGTGGTTCATCGGACGTTACGTAGAGATGGTCGTCATCCGTACCATTATACTCCTGTGCAAAAACTGTATGAAAGAGATTATGTGTCCCGTCTTGAGTTTTGTGACCAGTTCTTGGCAAATGTCGATGGAGATCCTAATTACCACAGGAGAATTTTATGGTCAGATGAGAGCTTGTTTACTCCGAATGGTACATTCAACTGCAAGAATTTCCACCGATGGTCACACAACAATCCACATGCAATAAGATCCAGAAGTTTTCAGTATCGATTTACGGTAAATTTATGGGCTGGCATCATCGGAGACACTCTTGTAAGTGATCATTACATAACGAGACTTATTAAGGCCCTTCCCTAAGTAATAATTAGGAAATTGTGCACTTCGTTTTACGCGGATCTTTAAGAAATACAAATCATTTTCTGAATAATTTTTTTGCTAAATATGTCTTGTGTTATTATCGAGTAAGTGATTTCAGTAAGTGACAGCAGAAAAAAGTTGGTACTGTCATCACTGAATACGGAAATCAAAGTTTCTTGTTTGTTCTTTACAAATACATGAGCTGAGCTGAAGATTGGATATTTAATTTTTTCCTAAATGTAAAAATAAAAATAAGAGAAATGAAAAATGTAAAAACTTACTTTCGAGTGTCAAAATCAATTTTACTTCATATTCTTCAGAGTATTGATGATGTAACGATGGAACTTGGTAGAAATTTAGTGTTCAGTACATACATGTGTGAAGGGCAAAATCCTTCGACTTATAATTTTGGAGTAAATTCAAATTCGTCAACTTGCCCTCGCGCCAGTAGGTCTCCCGTACTGCGTGGAATTTAGTTATTTTATCAGTTATTTTCCGTTATCCCCAACGGAAATCTAAAAGATATTTCAGCTGGAAAAATCGGCCAAACGTGCGGATTTTTCGGCAGATTCAGCTGATTTTTTTTTCTCCGAGCAGTTTCATAAAGATCCGCCTAACATTGTCTCGCATTTTCGCATGCTCGAGGGCCCTAAAGGGCAAAGTGTGGCAATAGCCAACAAGCGACCAACACTTTGCCCCAAGTTCTAGGTTTTAATAAATAATAGATACTTGAATTCTGCTTGAAAGGTGCCCTAACCTGACAAACGATTCATCTCAATATATCTTTTTTACATTTTTTTTAGCGTTAGAATCACTCATTCCATTGCCATACTAGTAATAAATATTTTCTTTAAAGAAAATACGGGTAAATTAGCTTTTAAGACATACAACTTTGAGCAAAGCATGCAGTTCTATAGTGTGTCCAAAGTATTTTGCACAACATTTTTTGCGATCTAGATCGGACCAGTGGTTTTACCGGCACGAGTCAACGCTCATGTTTATCGACATTTCATTCGCCACGAGCTTCCTGTGCTACTCGATGAAGCTGATTTACCCGAAGAAGTTCGAGAAAACATTATTTTTCAGCAAGATGGAGCTCCTGCACATTTCGGTATAGAGGTTCGCAGAGAGCTAGATCGAGCATTTCCACGAAGATGGATAGGCCGTGGAGGACCTATGAACTGGCCAGCGCGATCACCAGATCTCACGCCCCTGGACTTCTTTTTTTGGGGTCACATAAAAAACACAATTTATAAGACGCCAGTCGAAACCGAAGAGGAGATGTTGGGCAAATTGCATGAGGCAGTGGCGACGGTAGATGAAGAAATGCTTTCGCGAAGCGTGGATACCGTGATAAATCGTGCTAGGTTATGTCAGCAACAAGGTGGCAGAAATTTTGAACAATTACTGTAAAGTACAGTGCATTGTAATTTTAAAATAAAAAAAATTTGGTTTGCATGTTCCTTAACTCGACTCAGAAAGATTCGTGTAATAACCTGTCGGCTACTCCATTCTCGTTCTCTGCAAGAAAAGAGCCAAGAAAAGTAAAATGTTAATTTCTCCACTCGGATGGAAATAATCGCTTCTTACTTTACAATATTTTTGTTGAATACTATACTTTTTTCTTAAAAGAAAAGAACTTTCCGCATACCTTCACAACGGGTGCTGTTAATCAGTGTAACAGGGTGACCAGTATCCTCTTTGATAGGGAAATAATACTAATTGGTGCCGATAACGCCGGTTCCTTCCTCATCAGGTATTGCAACTCGACGAGTACCCGGCATTGCCGAACACATGCGTACGCGACCTGAAACACCGCCATGTTGCAGGTTCCATAACGCGCTCCACCTTGAACTGATCGCAATTCATCTCAGAACTTACACCTTAGCCGTACTACGGGCGATTAAAAGATATAACTTTAAATTTTTTACCATATGTTTAGTGTCTATTTACAAGAAGATGACAAAGTTTGTGCAAGTTTTTTTTATTCAGTTCTTTTCAAATTTCCGTGATTTTTTTCTTATAATTCATTAGAAATAACTTTTTCGAAATCATAAACAATTCATGGCTCCTGAAAATTAAAAAAAAAATTATTATTTGTAACGCGTGACAAGGAATATTCAAAATACAATTAACAATCAATAATGACTTATTAATTTAAAAATGATAAATCACAAGTAAAAATGAATTACGAATTGAAGTGAAAATAGTCATAATTGCAAATGAATTAGGGATTGAACTAAAAATAGTCAAAGTAAAAAATGAATTTTGAATTCAAGTAAAAAATAGTCATAATTAAAAATGAATTATGAATTGAAATAAAAATAATCATTATTACGTACAGGGAAGGGACCAGGTTGGAGAGATCGAATATATTGCGATAAATATCCAAATCTTATAGGACGCTATGCTAGGTCCTCGCACGCAAATTAATAAAACAATTTATAAGTTGGCTTGTGTTTCGTCCCGGGTCCGCCCACGGACTCATCAGTGGGGCTTGTGAGCGGACCCTACCCCATATACTAACCGCCAATTGTAAATGAATGAAATATACAATAAAAATGTACACTGTTAGAAAAATGTTCATTAAATTTAATGAACTGTATTGGAAGCTCTGGTCATGCACGTTACTGAAATTTCATTAATGACAAAAATGAAAATTAATATTTGGTATCTTAAATTTAATGAACGACACATATTAAATTTAATGAATTTTGCTTGATGGAAATTCAACTACTCGTGAATTAAATTTAAGAACTTTTATCTTAAAAGTAATGCACGTGCCCGAATAAATATTTACCATCGGGTCGGATCCGGAACGCATCCGGAAGCCTTAGTACAGGTTCGATCCAGATCCGGATGCCTAATCTGAATCTGATCCGGATGTTTATCATACTAGATGAAATACGTGCTCCAGGTGGACGGGGTCGCCGATTACGGAGTCCAGGTGTCCCGTTCCGTAGTTTTCAATCATATTAGCTCAAATACATGATCCAGGTGTCTGGGGTCGCCGATTACGGTATCCAGGTGTCGCGCTTCATAGTTTTTTATCATACTAGATGAAATACGTGCTCCAGGTGTCCCACTCCGTAGTGATTTATCATATTAGATGAAATAAGTGCGCTAGGTGGTCGGGGTCGCCGATTACGGAGTCCAGGTGTCGCGCTCGTAGTTGTTTATCATATTAGATGAAATACGTGCACCTAGGTGTTTAGGGTCGCCGAATATGGAGTCCAAGTGTTGCGCTCCGTAGTTCAGTATCACATTAGCTGAAATACGTACACCAGGTGTTTCGGGACACCGTCCTTGTGTTTGACCCTGAACGCCATTTCAAGGTCAAATATTTTTTGACCTCAGGATCAATTTTCAAGGTTAAATGTGTTTGACCTCGGAATCACCTTCAAGGTCAACCTCAAGGACTGTGACCCGGAGCATCTGGTGTACGTACTTCAGCTAATGTGATAAAGAACTACGGAGCGCAACATCTGGACTCCATAATCGGCGACCCTGAACATCTGGGTGCACGTATTTCAGCTAATGTGATGAAAAACTACGGAGCGCGACACCTGGATACCGTAATCGGGGACCCCGGACACCTGGAGCACGTATTTTAGCTATTATGATAAAGAAACTACGGAGCGCGACACCTGGACATCATAATCGGCGAACACGTTTTTAAGCTACAATGATAGAAAACTACAGAGCGCGATACCTGGGCATCGTATTACATTAAAAGCTAAACTGCCGGTAATTAAGGGAGGTTTAATGTGGGTCATAATTTAATGAACTTGTTCATTAAATGTCATTCAATTTCGGGTTATTGAAATAGTATTAAGAACAAGTATATGAAAAATACATTAAATTTCATTACAATTCGAATTTAATGACCATATTCTTCAATTTCATGAACACGGCCATTAAAATACATTCATTTACAGTGTCATTAAATTCCATAGCCAAATGTACCTTAAATCTTCATTAAATTTAAGAACTTTTTTAACAGTGTACTCATAATAATTAATTACGATATAAACAATACTTACACCGATGAGACCGTCCAGCGCCCCGGGACGCGACACCACCAACGCCCCTCTGAAGGTCACGACTCGAATATGCCCACGTCGGAGAATTGGTCCGAACGTCTCGGAACCCCGCAGACAACTGACCCTAAATGCCTTCGACAGGCCTATTTATAAGGAACGGAGTATCAGCTCTCGAGAGTCACGATATGGGGGAAAAACCACCTCCAAAACGAATTCTGTCCCTAACAATCATAATTGAAAATGAATTATGAATTGAAATAAAAAAAATTGAATGTCATGAAATGATTATGAATTTAAAATGAATATTCGAGAAATTATATGTATAACAGCACCCACGACTTTGGTCCTGCAGTCGCCAATCGTGGGGGCTAGATGACACACTCCATAATGTTTCATGATTTCATCTGAAATATTTGTATGTCTTTATCCAGAGATGGGCATAATTTGACGAGTAATACAGACATTAAAAAATCATTAATGGGCCTTAAATATTAGAAACAAATTGTAACTACAAATTTCATTCAGCACGCTTGAAACTTACGTTAATTCTTATCCACATTGACAAAAATTTATGGTAAACATTTATGCCTAAAAGTGTGGAATTTTCAAGAAAATTTAATTCATTTATTTTTATAAAATCTACTGTAATTTTGTTAATAGTGAAGAATTTTTTAAATTTCAAACGAATTTTTAAAGGGTACAAAAGTCACTCTAAGATTCAACAAACAATAATTAATAGTCTACATAAGGTAAAAGAAATGGCACGAGAAACAAACATCTTTTAACTTTCTTTTATTTTTATCGTTAAAAATACTTGTATTGTTAAAAATTATCTTTCTGAAATTCGGAATAACACGTGTTCTCTTATTTTCTTTGAAGAATGTCATATTCAATCGCCAGCTACATCTAAAATTTTAGATCTCAATAACATGAACTTCAAAACAATGCGAACATTTTAGTTTGAAGCACAATGCTATACATCCTTTTGTAATTGCGCCAACATTTACAATTAATATTTTTAACATTTCATACATTTGTATGAAATATACTTAGCAGTGAAGGTGAACGTTAAAATCGAGGTTTTAAAGAGTTGTAAGACGAATGAACTTCAAATTTGAAGAATGTTTACTTCAAGTAAATATTTATTTAAAAACTGTATTTGACTGTATTTATTTACAGTATTTTCAAGGATTAAGAAACTATTAATAATAATCATACTTTTAAAGTCCATTTCCTTATATTTTATTATTTTTAAAAATCGCAAGTCTCCGAGCAACAGTCGATTTCGAAATCTATCCAAACGAAAACTTCAACATTTCTAAATTTATTATTGAACCATTCAATCGGTCTTTATTTAGCTATAAATTTTATGGAACGCGTCTATTATTTCCGTCCGTTTAGCGCTGTATACATTAAGAACATTTTCGTGGTTTACTTACAAGATTACAAAAGAAAACACATTGACGAGTCAATATTAAAGTGAATTCGAATTTTACGCAATTGCAAAATTGTTCCTTCACCACGGTAAAGATTGCATATTAATTTAAAGCAAAGCGAATAATTATTATTAATTATGAATTCTAGTAAAAAACAGTCTTAATTATAAATGAATTATGAATTCAAGTAAAAACTAGTGCCTTCGACCCGGGTGCCTTCAAACTGGGTGCCTACAATACGAGTTCGTATTGTAGTTCCTTTGGGGAAAAATTTTCGCTTATGAGAACATTTTCTTTGCAGCATAGCCAGGGATTAACGGGGAAGGGGGGGGGGGGGAGGGGGGTCGAACATAGTTCGATATTTACTACAATAATGTACTGTTCCCTAAATGTATAAAATTTGAAAATGAGCATTTTCAAAACTTCGACCCCGACCAGGGACCAGCCAAAGTATTAATAAATGAAATTACAACCCCCCCCCCCCCTCGTCCCCCTTACGTATAGATCTAACAAATTGATAATCTCTGGTGCTTTATTTAGCATCCTTAAAAAGAGGCGTGCAAAGATTCGTATTTTTTTACTTTTCAGGGAGCGACCCTCTTTTCAGGGCGACACTGTAATGCAGACATCCCTCAGGAGGATATAACCTTTTTTGAAGAGAATTTGACGCTCTAACTGTTTTCTATTTGAAACGTTTTTTCGTGTGACATGTATTTTCGAAAATAAAATGCAAAACCGTGTTTTTAATTTTTTTAATCAATCTCCTCATAATCAAGTATGAATCGACACCAAAATATAATCAGATCTAAGTTTAGGTCATGCCAAATCGAAATTTAGATGTAAATTTTTAGTCTGCCGCTCCGGTCGCGAGTTTTAGAGCATATAAAAAACTACATAGTCGATTATTTTCATGTTTATTCGTCTTTTACGGTATTACCGATGGTTCTACGTAGAAAATGAATAAAACCTTTTTTGTAGAGAATTTGATGCTCTATCTTTTTTATTTCAAACATTGTTTCATGCGATGTGTATTTTTAACAAGAAAGTGCAAAAAACGTGTTTTTTTAATGTTTTTTTAATCGATCATCCCATAATCTACCGTGGACATACACCAAAAACTAATCAGTTCTAAGTTTGATCATGCTGAACTGAAATATAGGTTCAAATTTTAGATCGGTCTTACCGTTGGCGAAAAACCGCGAGACAAAAAAACGGGGCGTACGTACGGATGTACGTACAAGATCACGGACACAAATTTTTTTATTGTTTCTCTGGCTTCCTTAGGGTCTGAAACGTGGACATTTGATGAAAAACTATAGGGTAAGTTTTTTGCCCGAGGTGACCAAATTCAATACTTCGTCCAGACCTATGGTCTGGGTCGAAGTAATAATCGTAATTGAAAATGAATATTCACGAAATTATCTGTATAACAGCACACACGACGTTGGTCCTGCAGTCGCCAATCATGGGGTCTAGATGACACACTCCGTAATGTTTCATGATTTTATCTTAGATATTTTTATCCACAAATGGGTATTCTTAGATTTCACGCCCTTAGAGACTTAGTATGTGAATTTTGAATTATGCATTTCTTCCAGCAAAAGGGGCTATAATCTCGCGTGTTCAAAAAGGCTTAAAATAATCGTTAGATTTTTTAAATAAATGATCTACTCTGAAATTTTCCGATTTCACGTCCCTAGAGGATCAGTACGTGAATTTTTTTTGTTTACATTTCTCCTAGCAGATAAGATTTATAATCTTGCACGTTCAAAATCTTTTATGCGAAAAATCTAATGAATACTTGGAGCGGTTTCGAACACGCGAGATTATACCCTCTTCTGCTAAAAGAAATGTAAAAATCAAAATCCACATACTGAGCCTCTAAGGGCGTCAAAGCGAAAAATATTGCCGTAGATCAGTTATTTAAAAATGTAACGAGTATTTGAACTATTTTCGAACACTCGTGATTATACCCCCTTCTGCTAGGAGAAATGTAAACTTAAAAATCCAAATACTGAGACTCTAGGGGCGTGATATCGAAAAATATCACAGTTGATCATTTATACATGAAAAATTTAATGAAGACAAGAGGTCGGTTATCAAAAACAAGAAAAATATTATACTCTGTTTCTTTTCAAATATCCACATTTCAAAGCAATTTTTGACTTTTTTACGTTTTCCAATATTATTATTTTATTGCAACATTTCAAATTACGCGACTTCATTCGTCTTACAATTCTTAAAACCTTGATTTCCGAGTTCACCTGCATTGCTAAGTATATTTCATAGAAATAATGAAATATTGAAAATATTAATTGTCAATTTTCTGTTATTTTCGTTGTCCATCATATTCTTAAACTGAAATGAAAATATTAATTGTCAATTTTCTGTTATTTTCGTTGTCCATCATATTCTTAAACTGAAATGAAAATATTAATTGTCAATGTTTGCGCAGTAACTAAAACATGTACATTGGAGCATTCTTCTTCAAACTAAAATGTCATAGGCCATTGCATGTTTCTCTTTAAACAAAGTATTCAGTAATAATTTTGTGAACACTCAAATCAGATGTTCAAAATTATGAATGAATTGAAAATTTAAAAAAATAGTAGGCATAAATCTCGCATGATAAGGAACGTTCAAAATACAATTCCTAATCAGTAATGCCTTATGAAATTTAAAAAGATAAATCACAATACACATGAATCATGAATTCATGTAAAAATAGTCAAAATGAAAAATGAATTATGAATTCAAGTAAGAGATAGTCATAATAAAAAATCGTCGTGAAAAATAAATTATGAATTAAAGTCTTTTTAAATTCATACTTCATTATTGATTTTGAATTGTATTTTGAATATTCCTTGCCCTGCCTGAAATGATTCTTTTTTTTTAATATTCCGGATCCATTAATAGTTTTTGAATTTCTGTATTACTAGTCAAATTATGCTCATCTCTGGATAAAAACATTAAAATATTTGAGATAAAATCATGAAACATTATGGAGTGTGTCATCTAGCCCCCATGATTGGCGACAGCAGGATCAACACCGTGTGTACTGTTATACAGATAATTTCTTGAATATTTATTTTAAATTTGTAATCATTTCGTGACTTTCGATTTTTTTAATTTCGATTAATAATTCATTTTTTATTATGATTAATCTTACTTGAATTCATCATTCATTTATAATTAAGATTATTTTTTACTTGAATTCCTAATTCATTTTCAATTGTGACTATTTCCCTTGAATTTATTTTTATTGTGATTTATCTTTATTAAATTCAAAAGTCATTATTGATTGTGAATTGTATTTTAAATATTCCTTGTCACGCGTGATTTTTTTTTAATATTCAGGGGCCATGCATGATTTATGTATTTCTAGTAAGATTTTGACTATTTCTGTTTTTACCAAAATTAGTAATTCAGTTTTTTTAAAAATAAAGAAAATGTGACATTTTTTTCGCGTGCCATTTTTTTACCCGCTAAAGACAATTAATTTTCGTTTGCTGAATCTCGTACACGGAAAAAAAGTTAGTTGGAATAACCAACTGTTGGTTGGATCAACCATTTAGTTGGTTATACCAACTTTTATATCCGTGTAGGCGATGTTTTTCGTTTAAAACTTTAAAATTTCTCGAAAATTCCACACATTTTTGCTCAAATATTTACCATAAAATTATGTCAATATGGAGAATAATTTTCCAAATTCCCAATAATACAAAGCATGCGAAACAGGCCGAAAATTGTTAATTTATTTAATTCTTAATAATTTAAACCCAAGCGCATAAAAAAAATTTTTCGTTTTATACTATTTTGCATGTTTTTAAAACCGACAATTTTTTATGCGCGGCAATTTATTACTCAATAGCGCTTCAGTATATCCTGTGCGACGAAAAGAGTAAGGTTAGTACATAAATTAATGAAGTCATATTAATAATAGCAATCGTCGTTCTTTATTTGCTTCATTACGCCATACTAGAAGCCGTTCCTTTCTACGAATAGGCTTAGTAATATTGGTTAGAAATCGCCTGCCATCAGTTGTCAGTTCGTGTCATGTGTGTGTGTGTGTGTGTGTGTGTGCGTGCGTGCGTGCGTGCGTGCGTGCGTGCGTGCGTGCGTGTGTGCGTGTGTGTGTGTGTGTGTGTGTGTGTGTGTGCGTGTGTGTCTTCAATTAGAGATGGAATAATATCGCAACAATCATCAGTTTGTATTGTAAGAAATTTATTATATTGTCGCTGAATCCAATCTTTTTTGCCACTCTTCTATGGTCCTCATGGACCATTTGTCGTGGTTCAGCTCCTGGTCGGAGATGTCCTGCCTTATACACCTGCCTTCGCGGTGTACTGCTGCCCTCTCCATAGCAAGAAGGTCTATGGGAGGGAGTCCCGCGACCACCGAGAGAGCGATGTCCGATACAGAACGGTAGGCACGGGCCACTCTTAGGGCGGCTGTTCTATAAGCCCGCCGGCAGGTGGCTCCATAGCTGTTATGGATGTTCATGGCATCAGCCCAGATCGGTGCCCCGTAAAGAATATCGGAGCTTACTACCGATGAAAGGAGGGACCGTCGCGGCTGTTTCGCCCCCCCCCCCCCATATTGGGTATTATTCTGGAGAGCGTACGAGCCACTTTGGAAGCCTTTGCGCCTGCGTTCATCAGGTGTTGTTTGAACGACAGCCGCGCATCTAGAGTGACTCCAAGATATCTAATAGTGTCCACCGTCCTGATCTGCGTATCTTCCACCGTGAAGGTGGCGTATACCCTTTTCTTCGTTCGAGAGATGAGCACCGCCTCCGTCTTCTCAGCCGCCAGATCTAACCCATGGTTGCTCAACTACCTAGCTATTACCTCGATAGCTTCATCTCCGCTAAATTGCACCTCGTCGATGGTCTTCGCGACGACGATTAGTGCAAGGTCGTCTGCGCAAGCTACCATGGACACCCCGTCTGGAAGGGATTGCCTGAGCAGTCTGTCATATAAGACGTTCCAGAGCAAGGGTCCCAGAACCGAACCCTGTGGCACGCCTCCCGTGATGTTGTAGGAGTGCCTGCCGTCATCGGTGTCACAATACAGGGTTCGTTCTGTTAGGTAGCTTGAGATGGCTTCTCTTAGGTACAGAGGCACCTTCAGATCTTCGAGTTCCTGCATGATGCAATTCCACCTGGTCGAATTGAATGCGTTCCGGATATCCAGGGCAATGATGGCACACATGCACCTGGTGTTTCGGCTGCCACTGATGGCATCCGTGGCTATTGCTTTCACTCGGCCGATTGCATCGATGGTTGAGCGCCCCTTCCGAAATCCGAACTGGTTTTCGGAAAGACCTCCGGCATTTTCGACGGCTGCTTCCAGTCTGGCACAGATAACCCTCTCATATAGCTTCCCGGAGATGTCAAGCATGCAGAGCGGTCGGAATGAGGATGGGTCGTCCGGGGGTTTGTTTCCCTTAGACAGCAGCACCAACCTCTGTTCCTTCCACTGCGCCGGGAAGCATCCTTCCTTCAGACAAGCACTAATTCGCACAATTTCGCAAAACACCCATTTTTTATTAAAATATTCATTGTCTACTTAAAAAATATAACAATTGATTTTTCTTTAATTAGAAATGGCACCATCATATATTCGATTCGGCATTGAAAAATAAAGTTAATTACAGTTTTTCTTTGCGAAAATAAAGTCATAAATATATATATATATATTACATAAATAGCGCGTTAAAAATGAAACCACGGACGAATACGCACAAGTACCGTCGTAAGAGAGAGAGATGGAGCTAAAATATGTCGAAACTTAGCTGATCTAGCTTAATGATGGCTGCCGCTTCGCTAGAGATCGTGGCTTCCAAAATTCCACCCGTTGCGTGGAGTTGCCGATTCAAACGCCAATCCAGCCAAAAATCAGCAATTATCACGCCGAAGTTCGGTGACCCTCGGTGAAGTTAGGTGACCATCCGGTTGGATATGTGAAAATTTCCACAGACCTAGATGGCCGCCTTGCTGGTAGTGTCCCTTACCCACTTTGAATCCTCGTACTGCTTCCAGGTCCCTGTACTGCTCACTAATGATGGCAATATCGGCCTTTTCCTCTCTGACCACCTGGAACAGCAGATCCTGGGCCACAGCACAGTGGTTGAGTTTCAGTTGGAGTACCTTAGCCATTGTTGTTCGGTACTCCGCCCTCTTGTGCAAACTGATGTTTAGCCGCACAGTCCACTATTTTGTGGCCTTATTTACCACATCGGAAGCACGGAGCTGACTGGTCGACTGACCTCTTCCAGTTCTTTGACATATGCCCGATCTCATGGCATCTGTAGCACCGAAGAAGTATTTCTAGGAGCCGTACTCGGCAGTTCACCCAACCAACTCTCAGTCGTCCCGTCTCCAGTAGCTTCTCTGCTCAGGGAGTCTGCCTATGGCTGCTTGATTGCCGCAGTACGCGCCTCTAAGTTTGATGGACTTTGGGGTCACACTTTCCAGGCCGGTGGCCGAGGCGACGGCGAGTGCCACCTCGTCCGTGGTTGTGGCCTCGTCCAGGTCCGTGATTTTTATGCCTTCTATTTGGGTCAGCATCTGGATGAGAGCTGACCCGTTTAGGGGAGACGCGGCCTCCAATCGGAGCTCCTCTCTTGGTGCTTCGTCCTTGCCCAGTTCCAGAAGGAGATCTCCTTCCTTCGTGCGCGCGAATCCTCGTGTGTGTGTGTGTGTGTGTGCGTGTGCGTGTGCGTGTGCGTGTGCGTGTGCGTGTGCGTGTGCGTGTGCGTGTGCGTGTGCGTGTGCGTGTGCGTGTGCGCGCGCGCGTGTGTGTGTGTGTGTGTGTGTGTGTGTGTGTGTGTGTGTGTGTGTGTGTGTGTGTGTGTGTGTGTGTGTGTGTGTGTGTGTGTGTGTGTGTGTGTGTGTGTGTGTGTGTGTGTGTGTGTGTGTGTGTGTGTGTGTGTGTGTGAGTGTGTGTGTGTGTGTGTGTGCGCGTGTGTGTCTTCAATTAGAGATGGAATAATGTCGCAACAATCATCAGTTTGTATTGTAAGAAATTTTCTCTACTCATTTTTTTTAACATTTGAAAAATAGTATTTTCTTAGCAAAGATCACTTTCGAATTTTATTTAAAAATCAGCATTAAATTTGACATATTTATTATTATTTTGAAAAAATTTGTCATTAAAAAATTTTTTAATTCAAATTCCACTTACATGAGAATCATTACTTGAAGTTCGCTGCAGTTCTTGAAGTTGGTTGAAGTTTTCTCTACGTTTTGTGACCCTCAATGGTTTCTGGAGGCTGATTGCTGCTTTTTGTCTAAATCAATCACTCGTTTTAATTGGGATTAAAATTGTTAAAAGTCAATGAATGTAAAGTTTAAAGTTTCTTGAATTTAATATTAAATAAAATCATTGAATTCAGCAGTTGAAGTAGTTACTTGTTTTTTTTTTCTTTATTTGCGCTGTTGCGTATCTCCACTGGCTCAGAATCACCTCAATTTCTCATTACATGTCTAAATTGTCCAATATATATGTAAAGAAAATCAGAATGTCATTATATAGATGGGGCATTCCACGCGAAGTGATCCAGCGTAAAAATGAATAGTTTTTCAATCGTGTTGTAATTTGCACAATCTTTAGTCCTATTCATAAAAAAGTTACAGGGAAAATGTTAGGAACCTATATCAAAGGGTTACCTATTCTTACAGGGACTTCAATTTCCACCATGTCGACCGTCATGTCCACATTGAAAAGACTGTAACTCCGGATAAAATGTACCGGTTTAAAAAAATGACCAGTGATTTTTAAAGCTTTTCGTTCGTACTTTAAGAATATATTAAGCAATATTAATAAAATTTATAAATTCTTAATTTTTTTTTAATATTAATAATAAATACCGATATATCTCGAAATCGGTATCTTCGATTTCAGTAGAAAATATTTAATAAGAAAAAGAAATTCCTTGCTTACCAAAAAGTCTTATGTACCGAAAGGGGCCGATCAATAGTTTTTGAGTTATAATACAATTTACGAGAGCCCGGGTAAAACGCGTTCCGCGGCGGTACCCTTCTGCGGCCCATCCGGCTCTTCGAACGCGCGTTGCGAACGCTGCTGTAGGTAAATGTCATTATTATGAAAATGTTATGTTATGCAAAGGATTAGTAGCAGTATTAGTTGTACAATTGTAATCTAAAATGTTTAAAAGTTTGTATTTTCTGTTACGAGGGAAAGCTTTCAATAAATTTTTACATAATAAAGGTTAAGATTTAAAGATTATTTCTGCTTCTTTTCGTTTCGTATTTCCCAATTTCGGAACAATTCGTACAAGTTATATAGATCGAAAGTTCCGAAAATAATTCGAAAATCGTCAAAACGCTACTAAGACAAAACATTGCTCGAACGTATTGATTATCACACTGTTGTTAAAGTACTGTAAATGTAATTATTATGCAAATTGTGTATTATGCAAAGGATTAGTGGCAGTATTAATCGTATATTTAGCAGTTTATGAAGAAAATCCGAAGGAAATAGTGCCCCAATAGTTCAATGAAAATAATAATTCGTGATATATTTTTATAAGGAATAACATATCCAATAGCGTTCCCCATATCTCTGCCGCTTGTACAAAAATTGGTTTCTATTCTACAAAACTGTACAAAAGTTGTTTAAAACATTTATATAGTTGTTTTTCCAAAAACCTATATGGGGGGGGGGGGTTCTTTTTTCGTCTGTTCCATTCTGATTCTACTATGTATTTTAGAATCATATAGCTAGACGATTCCGCACCAACTTTTTCTAGGAAAAATTTTAAAATTTCAATTTTCTTCCTGTCTTCTATTTTATACAGCATTCACATTCCTTTTCAAACTCTTCTATCCTTTGGCCAGCATGTAAAGTTTTTCCATCACATTTATCTATCTTTTGCTATTTTTCCTAAATTCCGTACTATAGATTTTTGTTGTTTATCCTCTAGTTCTTTTTCTAATGATCTTTTTATTGTTTCGTCTGTTATTAATTTTAAAAAAATAACTTCTTCATCTAAATATGTTTCCGCTTGGTTCACGTTACACTAAAAGAAGAATTTTAAACGTGGATTGCAAAACTACCAAAATAACACCCCTCAAATAATATAAAATATACCAAAAATAAAAGTATAATACTCTTCATCGATTCTGTCCGTTGTACAAAATATATCAATACGGGGTACGTGCTGAAAAAAGCATTATTCAAAAGCAAACAATTTTTTAACCACCCATAATCGAAAACCCTTACCCCGAAAAAAATCAATGGTCCATGATGTATAATTTTATCTTATGTATTGTCTCCCTGTACAAAATTCAGCAGTAAGCGTTATATGTTAAAAAAGGGGGTCCTATAAGCTGGCTGACCACTTAGGGCCGAATCGAACCAAACTAGTGCGAATAATTGATGCTCAATTGTTGCTCAAAAGTTGCTCTATTCCCGTATTTGTTGCACCCATTTTTTTTAAATAGCAGGTTCGGTTATCTTGCATAAGAGCCAGCCGAACATAGCTCAAAAAGTGGGAAATACTAATGCTATCATAAAAAAGAGTATGCAGCTAATTGTTGCTTATTTGTTGCTAAAAAATGATGATATAATAGGCAACAAATATGATCCGACATGACTGACAAACTAAGAAATACACATTTTTTTATTGCACCGTAAATCGGCGAGTTTTACCAGGCTTACATTAATGCAAGTGGAATGCAACAACAATTAGCCGACATTTTTGCACGATTCCTTTGTATTTTCCGGACATAATTAAAGGGTACTATCATGGTTTGGACCGGTTCGGCTAGTAAAATAAAAAATTACACGCGATTTAAAGTGACTAAAAAAGTGCCGTAAACTGTCAACAATAATCACCCAATCTGAAGGGAGCAACAATTAGCCGGCATTTGTTGTAAGATTCCTTTGTGTTTTAGGGACATAAATAAAGAATACTGTCATGGTTTAGTCCGGTTGGTCTAGTAAAATAAAAAATTACACGCGTTCACATAGACTAAAGAAAAGCATTACTATCTCAATAGTAATCACCCAATAAGAAGGCAGCAACATTTAGCCGACATTTGTCGCTCGATTCCTATGTGTTTTAGGGACATAAATAAAGAATACTATCATGGTTTAGACCGGCTCGGCTAGTAATATAAGAAATTACACGCATTTAAAAGTGACTAAAGAAGAGCGTTTATATCTCAATAGTAATCGCCTAATATGTAGGCAGCAACAATTAGCCGACATTTGTTTCTCCATTCCGTTGTGTTTTAGGGCCATAAATAAAGGGTACTATCGTGGTTCGGACTGGCTCGGATAGTAAAATAAAAAATTACACGCGTTTAAAAGTGACTACAAAAAGTGCCGTAATCTGTCAACGCTAGTCACCTAATCTGAAGGCAGCAACAATTAGCCGACATTTGTTGTTCTTTTCCTTTGTATTTTAGGGACATAAATAAAAGGCACTATCATGGTCCGGACTGGTTCGGCTAGTAAAATAATAAATTACACGCGTTTAAATGTGTCTAAAAAAGAGTGTCAATCTGAAGGCAGCCACAATTAGCCGACAGAACCACAAAAAACTGTCAACAATTCAGAATTACAGATAGAACTAAATGAAGAAAATCCAAATAACTATTGGTATCACCACTAATAAAAATCAAATTACTGACTGTTAAATCATACACTAGAAATCATGGGAATTTACGATTCAGGTTCCAATGTGTCCAAACTAATCAATCCAAAATTATTGAAAATAAAACAAAATAAATAGGAATGATATACAAACAGTAAACTTGAAAACAAGTGTTTTTCTTGAAAGAAAACAAAAGGTATACTTTAATAATAAAAATCTATAATATTGAAGAAACCACCAACATCTTTATCATAGATAATGAACATTTTAATTATGTTTTTCTAATTGGCTTCGACTGTATACAAAACTTTAAATTAAGACAAAACGAAAATCTAGAAATAATACAAAATAATAACCCTGATGTAAATAAACACATATCAAATACAAACGGAAAAATACCGATTGTAATTACGAATTGAAACTACGAATAATCGGGAAATAAAGTTCAAAGAACATATAGATACAAATGAATTTAACGTTTTAATAAATCACTTAGAGATATATCAGCAAGTAGAAATTAATAAATTAATAGAGAAATATAAATCAGTATTTGCTGAAGATACATATGAAGTCGGCATTGTAAAAGACTACGAAGCTCACATTGACTTAATAACAGATAAATATTTTTGCAAACGTCCCTGTAGGTACCACTGATATAAGTGATAGGTACACGATTGAATATAGAAAGGAGACAGAAGACCAAATAACAAAACTATTAGAAAAAGGTTTGATTGAAGAATCATAAAGTCCATTTGCCGCACCAGTTACTCTGGCATATAAAAAAGATCAAAGGCCGAAAAAAATCAAGATTATGCATAGATTTTAGGGAACTAAATAGAATTATTATTCCTCAAAACAACCTTTTCCACTAATTGAAGACTTAATGGTAAAAACAATAAATTGCAAATATTACAAAACAAAAATAAAACACTGGATATCTTTTTTTTTTATATATTATTTTACGTTGACTTTTCTGAACCCATATGGGACTAAATCGCGACGGGACCTACAGTTTATGAAGGTGGAGTCCGAACCACCTGTATTACCAACACTAGATATCAATTAAGCTTTTTGATCAATTCCTTTAAAAATTCAAGACAAATGTAAAACTGCATTTGTAACACAGGAAGGCTATTTTCAACGGACTTGCCTTCCACTTTGATTAAAAACGTCAGCAACCATTTATCAACGAGTATTAAGCAACATCATAAGAAAATACAAACTCGGAGATTTCGGAATAAATTTTATAGATGATATTATAATTTTTTCAAGAACTTTTCAGGAGCATATAATGCACCTATCAAAACTTCTTGAAGCAATATTGACTGATGGTTTCACACTGAAATTTTCGAAATGCATTTTTGCAAAGGCTCAAGCAAAATATTTAGGACACATAATAGAAAAAAATTCAGTAAAACCATTGGAAGATAATCTAATTGCTGTTAAACATTTTCCTATTCAAAAAATAATAAAAAATGTACGTCAATTTTTAGGAAAAATAAATTTTTATCATAAGTTCTTACCACATATGACCCTAGACCCACTATAGTGGCCATCTATAGATAAGTTATTAATAAAAAATGTACAATTCAATTGGTCGAAATAATGTGAAGAAGCAGTTGATTAAATCATGGCTATGTTCTGAACCGATTTTAAAAATATATGATCCAAAACTTCCAATTAATATTTATACAGATGCGTGTATAATAGGAGTGGAGGCTGTACTAAAACAAACAAACGAAAACGGAGATTGCTTATCATGGAGATTTGCTAACCACACGGAACGAAGGATCTAGGTTTCATAGCATGAAAACTGTCGCTTTGAAAGCATTGAATGTTATTTTGATAAATTGGTTAGAAGTGAACTCTATTGCAGTATAAGTTCACTCCTATAAAGCATAGACTGTTTACGAGCTAATAAAGGTAACCTAACATCGTAATATGTCAAGGGCGCCGTACTATTAAAGCAGCCAGTTCATGTAAATACAGCATAATATAGCCTCATCCTACAGTTCCTCGCGCTCATCCTATTTTAGGATAAGCGACTTCTGGAACTGATCGGTTTCGTTCGCTCTTTCCTATCGCGCAGTCCAAATTCGACTAGTTCCGCCATTCCGGTCGCACCTGCCAGAAAATGCCAACAGATTGGGCGCATCGATTAGTTATACTCGAATTATAACCTACTTTCATCACATATTCAAATTCATGTTTTGATATTTATTAAACTTTAATTCTTATTATTTCAAAAATGTTGAGATTTTACACGACTGGTATACGGGGTACATACGTGCAACTTCAAAGAGTTCGATTGTCATATACTGCACGCAGTTTCGCGCCAAATCTGATCCTCTATTCCGCCATTCCGCGTTATTTTCAGTTCCAGGACACGCATCTCCTCAAGTAGCATGAGCCTGAGGTATTATGCGATAATGTATAGCCACGCTTTATGAATGTAAACACCTTGCTTTTTAAGCATGCTATCTAACTGTAATGTCATATGTGATACGCATAAATTTCATAAAACCCATCACTACTAAAAGGTTAGAAATTATGATCGATTATTGGGAAAATACATGGTACAATGCAATGGAATACAATCACGCTACATAACCTAGATCCTTCGTTCCGTGCAGTGGCTTATTTTTCAAAAAAAGTAACAGAAGCTCAAAGAAAACAAAAACCTATATACCTGGCATTTTTAGCAATAAAGCAAGCTGTAACCCGCATGAAAAAACCATATATGATAAAAAGATATTGTAAAATATATGGCAATATATGGACAAATATATGGAGCCATATATAGATTTTTGCCGCTCTTTATATAAAGTTGAATATATGTAGATTTATATTGTTATATTATATTATGAAATATATGGTAATTTTATAAGATAAAATACATGTGTAAATTATATTTAAAAATATATGGCGAATATATGGAATTATACAAAATAATATGTTGTATCAAGTTATTTTTTTTCTGTGAATTTGTTAAAAAATGTATATGATACATTATATTGTAGAATATATAACAATTATATGTGCAAAGTATATGGGAAAAGTATATGAATAAATATAATAACATATATGGCTCCATACATGACAGAATAGTGAATATGATATATGGTACCTATATACGGTATCGATATATGGCCGCGTTGGATTTTCCTCTATATATGACTTGACCCGAAAATCCAATTATACAATATAAATATAAGAAAATATAATGCAGAACGTTACTTGTGTTTTTTAAACACTAAACAAAAATTAGAAAGTGAATTTATTGAATATACTAAAATCCAAATAAGTTAATTTTCACTTAGTCAACTTTAGAGAGTACATGTACGGTATTTACCTCAATATAAGAGCACTTTTGAGATTTTAGAGAGTGCTCATAATTGAGTCTTAAGAAAAGTGAGGTTAGAAACTTTTCCCCATTTTTAAGCTAAAATAGTTAGAAATTATTATTAAATAATCATAATAAAGGAAGACATTAATTGTGAAACACTGTCATGTTAACTGACCTGTCAATATTAAAAATGGCAATTAAAAAACATCATTGTTTAAATAAAACATATTTCATATTTTTGTAAACATATTCGAAAGAAACGAATACAATTTAAAGTGAATGTTTTATTATAATAAATAGTACATATGACACTAAATTCTAAAAACAAGCAACTTTATTATGATTCCAATCAGCACATTTTTTTGGCGCAAGAAAACTCAAGTAGAATCATTAACATTTTCTTCATTTACGTCTAGCAATAATCTATTTTTTCGTCTTTCGTCGTTTAGCACGTTGTTAATTGCCCCCCGCAGGGGACTTGTGGAAGAGAGCGGATCAGGTAACTCCGTCCGCAAGGAAGAGGGAGGGGTCGAAGCCCCCGAACTCGAAGAGGAGCAATGCTTAATCAAGTGGTTTTCCCTTCAAGAAAATTTAGAGTATATGTTTAACTAACCTTCAATGGCATCAAGAATGGTTTGATCCAGCTCTGGGCGAAACGGGGCGTTTTTGTTGATTTTACTCCGTGTTCCTCTCAGATTACTTTTTAACAGAACCGAAATAGAAAATAATGATCGTACCAAAGAAATTCCCATCCTTTGATAATTTGATTGAGCATTTGCTTTCCAGGCTTTTATCGGAATAAATACTCCGCTCCCGACATGACCAATTTCTATCTACAAGAAAAATTATAATGTTAGTTTAATTACAATACTTGTTACTATTACATTCGTGCATAACCTGCTCATCAGGATTGTTGTTTCCGATGTTTGTATAATTTTTTTTATTTTTATTTTCTTACTTCATTCAGTAACTCTGTCAGAAGAATTTTCAGAGATGTCTTCTCTAAAATATCACATACAAATTATTTATTATTATCCAATAAATTTCTGTTGTAACTATTTATATGGAATACTAGACTGTATTGTAAAATCTGACCTTCATTTATAGGGCTTTTACATGTCGATGGTAGTTTTCGAGTCTTATCTGTATCACTTTCCGCTTCGCTCGTCTCACTTGACAATGGAGAGTTAAGAGAGTTTGCCTTTTTTTGCTATGAAAATAATAATTACTCAATGCAGATTTTAGAAAATTATATTAGAATTATTTGTATGCCATATAAGTTTATCATAGATGAGTTTGTAAAGAACATTATGTTTTAATGTAGTAAATATTAAAAAAAAAACGTAAGATATTTTAAATAATTTGTATATTTATTTGATGTGCTTATTACATTTTAATAAATGTTGGTTAGAATGTTTCTGAATAAATAATATTATCAAATTAATGGAACATTTTTTGAGAATACTAAAGCTAATGATTTTAAATACATTTTTTGATTGACAAAAATAAGAAATGGTTTGTAAATTTATATCAAATAAAAAGATATACCTTTGGTGGGCTACATGTCGGATCGTGTAACTCATTTCCTATAATTCTTTTTACCTTATTTGTATTAACTTTGGTTGATTTATTCAGCGTTACCTATTTAAATTTAAGTTTTAGTGGTGACATTTCACCATCAAGATTTTTCATTTTTTTTATCAAGAATTTTACGTTATCTGTAAATAATAATTATATTTAGTACTAATTACTTTTCTATCAATATTTTGAAACATGTATATTAACGTGGATATTGAAATACTTACGCGATACATCAATCACCCATGCATCAAAATAATTTGCATTTCTATTTGTCTTCCTACCCTTATCGCGCCACTCAATAACATAGGAAATATCAGGATCTTCATTTTCAATGTCGAATGTACTAGCATCAAAATCCTTGATCCATTCTACGGGTACCCCTGGAGTATAGGTTTTGTCATATTCTCCGCCAATCCATTGCACGAGTGCAAATAATTTCTTATTTTCCATCGCCATGCTTTACTTGACACGAATGAAAATTTTATGCAATGAAGCTAAGTGACAAATGACTGCTATCACATATGCTTTCATTCCTTTTAACAGGACTACTAGATTCAAATTTTAATAATCAGTTTATGATAAAGGATAATTTAATTACAATTTTTACTTATTATAATCTGCAATGATTTTATCTTTATTAAGAAATCGTGTAGATATCAATCGCAGTATAATTATATATGTAAATAAATCATACGGGACATGTTTCGATATTTCTCGTCGCTATATATACTGGAGGAAATTGAATAGGAAATTCATAAAAATATTTGGTGTTTTACTATTCATTAGAATAGCCCGGGGACAAGCCATTTGACAAAAAATGCGAATATTTCAAGGAATCTTTACATATTATTAACCAACATTCCAATTCATAGTATTTTTAAACCTTTACTGGAAAATAGTAAAATTTTCAATAATTATATGAATATTTCCTATTCAGCGTCTTTCAGTGTACAATTTCGTAAAAGTATTATAATAAACTATAAGTAACAAATGTTTAAAAGCCTATAACCTGTATAAGAAAAGTTGTATAGTTTATAAGAGATTGAACAATATATAAATATATAAATATATAAATTTATAAATATGATTTTAGGTAAACTCAGTAAACTCTTATGTATATTAATTAAAACAGATTGAAAAATATCATTGTTTAAATAAAGTATATTTTATATAATTCAATTGATTTGAAAGAAACGAGTACAATTTAACTTAAACGTTTTATTTGTAATAATAGCACAACATTATACTAAACTGTTAGAACCTTACAACTATATACAATTACAATAAGAACAATTGCAATAATTTTATGTTAATAAATCAGAATCACATATATTTACACATCGAAAACTACGACTTTCTTTAGGATTTCTTCCGTGTTTACTGCAACTAAACAGTTATCTCTATTCTTGAGAATAATCAAATGTTCCAGTCGCCTATTTTGAATTAAGGGGCTAGTCCAGTGGTTTCATAAAAAAATCGTTTTTTCAAAAACATGATTTTTGCATAGAATATACATTCAGAAATACGCTGAAAGTGGTTAGAAATGATTTTGTGTCGAAAATTACTTAGAATTCGAATAAAAAGTTGATATATCAAAAACGCCGTACTTGCGTACTCGCCGCGTGCTCTGTCCTGTTATCAGACTGGGTCCTGTTTAGACATGCATGCTATTTTGTTTTGATTTCTTTTAGTAAGCATTTCAATGTCTTCATTGGATTCTACGGTCCTGGCATTGCTGATTAAAGTAAGTCGCTTTTTAGTCACTATTTCAGACCTAAAACTTGACACGCGTTTTTCTCGAAACAGTATTTTTTGAGCTGGCATTCAAGATTAAAATAAAACTATTCATCCGATCACGCTGAAATTTTAAGGGGATGTTCTACGCATGCCTGGCTATCATCTGAACTAGAATCTTAATTTTTTATTAATATTCAGCAACTTTATAAACAATTGAAGTTGCAAAAAACACGCTAAAAAATTAAAAAGTTAACCATGTCGTTATTTTTCATCGTACAATGTTTATTCTAGTTCACAACATAGCTACTAACTTATATTTTAAGAAAAATGATGATTTTTTTATTTCCGATGATTCAGACCCGAGATATCTTGAATTCCATTTTATGATGGGACCGACTTCACGCAGCTACAGCGGGTATGTCAGTTTCAAAGTGTGAAAAGATGTGTATGGATTAAAAGTCTCCATCATGAAATAAAAATTATTTTCTAAACCTGAAGAAACCACTGGACTAGCCCCTTAATGCCTCTGTGTTCGATATGTAATACTTCCCGATCATGTAATAATTAGTTTCACTACTATTTGTTACTCCTAGAAATGTGTGAATTTCAAAAATTTGACCATTTTTCAAAAGAACATTATAATTAACTCGCTTTTTTCTGCGTTTATAGGACTTTGCTTGTAATAACTTCTTCATCAATTACACATCGTTTATAAACAACATATTGATTAGTTGGATGAAGCTTAACATTTAAACGTCGGAGCGCTAAAAACGGATGCCAAGCTAAATCAGATAGAATGACCGGTTTCCCTGACACTTCGGTATTCCCAATTTGCACATTAGAGGATGGTTTAGATTTGTGATGTAATAAGTTATCCAAATATTCCTTTTGACGATAATCTAGATTTTTTTCACATATATTAAATAATCGATCAATGACACGTTTAAGTCTGAATGAATCACATATTTGTTATGCAACTCCATTGAAACTTTTTACGTATCCTTTTATTACTTGATTATAATTTTCATAAGTGAAAGCACTGTGAGTCCAAAGAGGACCCCAGTTTTCAACACTTGTTGCCAAATGTGCAAGCAAATGAACATTAAAACTCACATTTTTTCTTTTATAAAGCGTTTCGACACCTTCAATGAAATCATGCAAGCACTGGTTGGTATACATTAATTCTGCTTATTTCGATTTTTTCACTAAAATCGAAATCCCATGAACTAATAACGCCCAGTGATCCACGTACTTTCTAGAAAAATAAAGTTTCAATACAGATAGACTGTAGATTAACAGAAAAGCGATCCATTCGTGAGCTTTTAAATGAACCTGAACCTTCATAGGCCTTGGTGTTCTGGAAAATTCGCAAGTTGGATAGAATGAAAGAAGAAGAAAATCAATATCATCAATAATATGTCCAATATAGAAATCTTCCATATGATTTCGTGAGTCAAACCACAATCCGGCGAACTGTCGACAGACTCCTAACCCTACGGCATGCATCCACTCTGGAGGTAAATTATTGATGACATCATATCCTGGAAGGGTACATAATATTGATTTTCGTTTAATTCCTTTCTTAAAATTTTTGTTGGTGTAATTAGCATGCCTCAGAGTCTCTTTGTGCATTCTTAAACCTTTTCCGAAAGCATTTCCTTTAATTATAGGATGCACTCGTGTGTAACCTTTGCCTTTTTCTACACATAAACCTGGATGGAGACATAAGCCGCATCCATATTTACCATTGAATTGCGTTGAACATCTCACAAGGGGACGTGCAATGGTATCACAAATTCCTAATAAAACTGTCACTTTTTTGTTGTATTCATACCCGTTATATTTGTACGAAAAACCTTCGGTGTATAATGTTTGTGCTTCATTGTTAACGGAGTTAAGTAGGCATTAATATCTTTTGGTTTGCCTGCTCCAAACCATTTACTACTAAGAATCACTTTATTGCGTCGTTTAATTGGTCGTAATTCGTTAATTGTACATAGCACAGGATATGCCGAACTATTTGAACTATTAAATATTAGCGCACCATCAACACTAACATTTATAGATATAATATTATCATTTTTCAGAAATGCTTTTTTATACATTTTTCCATCGTATATGTCTTCAATGGCATAATTTCACGTTTTTTGCGACTCTTTGAATGCAAATTGCACGTGTCAGATATTTCGAAAATTTCTCGTAGTTGGTCTGTTAATGATAAATATAAAAATGAGCCTTCAAGTGATGCAGCATCAAATTTAACAAAACACTGCGCACAATTATCAGATTTTATGTTTATTGCTGAACCTAAATGATTTCCACAGCTAACGCATATATAGTGAGTAATTACGTTTTGAGAGTATTCATTTATAATTTTTTCCAAATAGTATTTTAGTAATTTGTTAGTAAGTAATTAATTAGTATATTATTAATAAGTAATTAGTTAGTAATTTGGAACTTTTGTTCTCTGAAGTATTAGTCAAAATGTTTAGTAACTTTACAATATCTATAGCGACAGTATATGTAATGTTACGTCGCCATTTAGTAGCAAGAGCAAGTAAATTATTAATTAACTGATTCACTGGTATTTCGATATTTGTTTTTTTAATCGTTGGTTGACGAAATTCTTTTTGACTATTTTCACAAATATCCATACAAGTATCCTGGGTGGTATGTACAAAATGTACTTGATGATTATGACCATTTAAGTCTTCAAATTCGTTGTCCGCATGTGGTTTATATTCATTGTTAATTCCATTCCATGGATGATTAGTAGAATTGATTGATTCTCTCAATGATGAGATTCTGTTCTCAAAGAATTTCCAATTTGACGTAGAGACTGATGAGAATCCATTTAAAACATGTTGCCTATAAATTACGTAATTGTATGGTTATATTTAATTTTAAAATCATTAACTGCCTGTTATTAAATTATTAAAATTTTGAGTTTTATACATTAACATTAACAACTATTACTTTCCTATTATTATGCACTATTAAAAATTTTGTTTTATTGAACATGTAAACATCATCGTGGTGATAAGGACGTATACTTTAAAATATTAAAATTTGGAATAATTTCACCCGAAGTGTAATAAATAGTTCATATTTTTCTTGAAACCAATGCACGCAGTGAAAAAATATCAAAAGTGGTTTACATTTAAAATTCCGTATACAGAAAAGGGACGCACATTCAAAATATTTTGAACATTGACCAGAATTCATATTCAAAGATAAACGAAAGTTTATAATCTACAAAACATAAAAATGAATTAAAAGGTTTTTTTTATATATATCAATTTGTAATTTTATAGCGTTTTGGCGCAAGAAGATAAAGGAAAATGGATGCCGTTATTTTTGAACAAGAAATTGGTTCCCGTTAAAATTAATTAACAAAAGTAATGTCGTTAGATTCATGACCAGGGAAAATGGATAGCGTTACATTTTAGAACAAGAAATTGGTTCTCGTTGCAATTAATTAACCAAAGTTATATCGTTAGATTCATGACAGGGGAAAGTGGATATCGTTACGTTTTAAGACAAGAAATTAGTTTTCGTTGAAATTAATTAATAACTGTAAAATCATTAGATGTGTGACAAAAGATAACGGATATCGCTAAAATTTAACAACAATGACCTTGGGTCTCGTTAGAATCACTTCACACCGGATTTGTTTATCATTAGATTTCACAACAACTCAATTGGGTATCGTTAAGAATTATGTTATAAAAAAATTGTCCTGAGACCTTTGTTACGGAGAAATGGATGTCGTTAGCATTATTGGTAAGCGGGATTATCGTTAGTTAACCATAGGCGAGGGGAGGATATTTAGAGAGGACATCCCTATTGAAAATGTTCGTAATATCATATGATAAATCATATTAAAATATCAGACGATCCGGGATACTTTTCATGTGATTTCTCATGTAATTATAAGAAATAATAATAATATGAGAAAATGAATTACAATCATCTGCATTCCTCTAAGATATTAAAGAAATTATAAAAATCTCATATTATTTATCATATGATTTTATCGAAATTTTCACCAGGGATTTAACCGATTAAATAGACATTGAAACTACTGGAGTTTATGTTTTTTTTTTTTAATTAGGACGGCAATCAAATCGATTTCACTAATCCTACCTTTGTCTCTCGGTGATACCCGCGAATCTAAGATCCTGGGCGGCCGGGGAATAAAGTTCCGAAAATCAATATACCGAAAGGCCAAAATTTCGATATAGCATGGCTCCAGCGTGATTTTCTTTACTTTGTCTTTGAAAATTTGGCAAAAAGAAAGCAAATTAAAATACCTTGGAATCGCGCAATATCGAAATTTTAGCCTTTCGGAATTTTGGTTTTTGGGAACTTTGATCCCCAGCCTCCTGGACTACGTGCACCGAAAGGTGCAAGCGGGAATTGTTTTGTATTTCTGTTACGTTAGAGGTTATCGGGCCACTGTGTGGCAGGCTATGGACACCCGCTATGGAGGTGTAACCCGGGGGTTTCTTTATATTTTATTTCGCAAAAGGGCTCTCGGCCCGTAGGGGCAACCCAAAATTATTTTTGTTATGAACCCGTGCCGCGCCGAATCCGGGAAATGAACTCTTCGTTTAATCACTCCGTATAGCTTTCGTTAAAGTGAAATCCTTTTTCGATAAAGTTCGTATTGGCAGAAATTCGCGTTGTGAATATGTAAGTACCGAAAGGAGGCACCTGGTATCTAATCCCGTGGCGCCGCGTTTAAATGAAGTACCCCGTCCTCGCCGGCTGCAATCGTTATTTTTCGTTGTTCCGATCTTTAGTTATTGTTTGTGCGCACGAATACCGTCCTCTCCCGTGCCGAGGAGATCTCGGGGCTGAGCATAGCGGGCACACCATCACTTGCGGCGCACCTATAAATTCGGTATACGTCGGCATGCATGGCGCCCTTATTAACATCTTGCGCGTTGTAAGGTTTTGTGACCCCAGGGATTCGGTTGGTTTTATATTTCGGTTGCGGGCGGTTGCGAGCGGCGACGACGGTGAAGGAATTTTGGGGTTAAGTTTTTGGGGGGTCACAGTGTCTTATCACGATGCGGCATTTGAGCAGCTCATTGCATCCCCTCTATAGTAAATCTAGATCCGATCAATAATGCACGTCTTCTTTTAGAAGTGACTAACGCTTCTTCGAACGATACGCATGGATGACTTTTTTCTCGAGATGAAGGATTCATAGTATCAGTGGATTTTAATAAACGTGATGAAAATTTTAATGCCAAAATGTTATCGAAAAACTGTTTGTTCTTGCTGAAAAATATTCTCCTTTCTGAGAGCCTGTATTCCATTTGGGGTATATGCCCTCAAAAAATGATTCTTAATCGATTAAATGGTCTCCATTTATCAGTAGTGACTCACGTAGCGGGTCCGCGTCACTCTATTATTGAGAGCGATTCACCCTATCCTCGGTTATTCGGGGGGAGAGTGAAGTAAACGGCGATTCAGCGAAATCCTTCAGCAGTAAAGCCGAGAAGGAAAGTTTTGATAAATAGAGATATTATTGTTATATTATTATGCATTTTGATGAATCATTTTGAGAAAATGTGGATACTTATATAATTCCTAAGGAGCTTTCAAAATAGAATGAAATCTCACTTTTTTCATTTATACCCATTAACGTCGCAGCAAAAATTGCCAATCATACACCGAGAGACTTTTCATATAAATATGATAAAACTATATACGACTTTCGGGATAATCGAGAATTTCAGGAAGTACTGTTGTAATAATTGTAAAAATTACACAAAATTTTCATATAGTGGTAGGAGAAGTAAGAGCAAAGTGGACTGCTTTTCGGAAAACTCGTATACTAAAAATATAGGACATAAGAATGGTTGGAGATGGCATAGAAACTATATTATAGATTTAACGTAGGTGCATTTAAAAATTAAAATAAAATAATTAATGGCTTAAACCTACCAATTGCATTAGATGTTAAAATGCCATAGTTTGGAAATTTCTAAACATTTCAAACACCTTCCGTCGTAATCGCTCGGATTAAAAAACTTTTAGGCCTTGTCGAAATATTTATAATCTCAACTAGTAATGAAATTAACAACGAAAAAAGGTAATAAAAAAAAGGTATAGAAACTCTTATTTGGACACTAAACTAACATTATAAAACGTATTTAAAGTGAAATATGTGTTTTATACTCTAAATTTCAATTTTACGAATAAACTATTTTAAGAAATCTGAAAATCCAATAAAAATAATACAAAATGTCATAAAGGAAAAAGTATTTTTTTTATTGTCAGAACAGAAAAATCGTACAAACATTACAATTTCGAATAAACTAAATGTTATGGGGCACAATCTTAAACCACGATTTGCGGCGTTTTTATTTATTTTTCCTGCTTTAATTTAGGTTATTTTTTCTATTATTTTTCTTACTTCATTTTTTTAAATCATCAGTGTCCTGAAGATTGAGATCTATTTCTGGGGCCTCTCGGAGTTGACTGTACTTACACTTGCGGAATGGGCATAACCTCTTCTTGCGGATTTTTCGCCAAATGCCGAGATTGCCTATGGGCTAAGTATGAGGGTTGATAATTCTGCAGTGTTATTAGAAGACGAAGTATCCAAAAGTTCGATATCTGTGGTTGTCAAAGGCAATGTCGGTAAAAATATTCGAATCTAGAGGACAAATATCTGTTTTTTCTTTTAAAGCAATTTAAAGCCATAGACCTAGTTGCCTAGACCTGGATTGCCATGAAAACTAGTGAAAGAAAAATAATTTTCAGTTAAATGTTTGGTCTGCAAAATTAATAAAAACAAGTCTGCCTATTGCTGTCCCGGCAATCTTGTATATCCCATGCACTCGCAACGCGGAATTTGCTCAGAACTCCGCATACTGTCCATGCTGAAGCTTTCACAGAGCTTCTTTAAAGCGCAGTATCAGCTCTAAGATAATTATAATCTAATCCACAGGAGGTTCCGCAGAAACTTCGTAGGAGTTCGCATATATTTCATATTGTGCAAATTCTTGTGAGTCTCACAAGGGACCCGTAGAATCTCTGTGGGTCCTTTGTGCTATATGGATCACTTATTCTTATTTTGTACGATATACCCATATATACTGTCAACACACGGGGGAAGGAGCAAAGATAAAAAGAAGACTACACGAAGAAAATTTCGTTACGTTTCGTGTATGAAATCTTAGACATTTCGTCAATAGACTATATTTATATATTGCTGTAATTTTTATGCACACAAGATGTAATATTTTAATAAAAAAATAGTTTTACAGCTGTAGAAGAATATAAGTAGCCCCTAACTCTATTTGCCAGACCATCGATAAAATCCTCAAAACACGATACGTGGTATTGTGATCATTTCGCTGTTGACGGGCATTTCCTCTTATACTCATGAGTATTCTTTTTCCCACGTATCCGCTTTCTGTCTATATGTATTCTATACTTGTAAGCGTTTTCATGACCTCCCGCAGTAACGAATATCGGTGACAGTGAATAACAAGTTTTTCCTCTGCCGAAGAAATTGCATTAAAGTACGAATATATTATTATATCAGACAAATTTCTGAGAAATTATAACAGATTAATGTACTTTACTTCGAATGTTGTCTTGTTTTAGTTCAGATTGTTCTCTTTATACTACTGTCTTAGCAATCTTATTTGTTTATTCAGGCAACCCAGGTGGATAATCCCGACAGATTTTCCTTAGCAACGGTCATCATCTCGCGACAAGGTAAGATTGTATTGAAATGTAGTATTGAAAAATATTGTCATTAGTTGTATACATTGTAATTAAGTACTCATGCGGAACTAATTTAATGACATTCACTCACATATCAGCAAAATAGCAGCAATAATTAAATTCGCAGTTGTGTATTTATTGTCAGAAGAGATTAATAAATTTAATATAGGGTGATATTATATAATTTATCTTAAACGTTACTGACTGTAGCATATGTATTTTAAAATGTTTGTAAAATCGAAGTATAGATATCATTTTCTTTTTGCAATATTGACGAAATGTATTATTGCCAATCTAACTAGCCACAAAAAATGTTCTTTATGAGATAGAAAATATCCAATGCTATGTCGGGGTTGGAACGGTTTTTGGTGACACAACGAAATATAACTCTCTTAAATTCAAGGATATTTGAATGTAATTTTCGAGTCCACAATCGACGTAATATTTTCCACTCTTTCCTTTTTTTGTGGTAAAATAAGATGTTCCTATCTAAAAAGGTAAATTAGATTTTGAAATAATATTCAACCGTCCGGTAAAATCTCGGGTAACGATTGAATCACCAGATACAGCTTTATAATGTAGCCTATATTTTTGTTCTACAATCTAATCCTCTAAAGGTATCTGGCCGTTTATATACTTTTGAATCACCCGTATACTTATATATGTATGGAAGTCCATATTTTTTACCACAGAATGAATAGAACAGAAAATAGTAATAATGGCAATAATAACTGTGAATACAAGCTTTGAAGAGAGTAAAATTATGACGACACATAAAAGCTTGTGAACAGAGATCGGCATAACCCGCTACAAGACTATATATATGGTACTATATGGAAAAAATACACATTACAATTGGTGTCTCAAAAAGTATATTTATTTGAGTATTTGACTGTCGTTGAAATGAGAATATAGATAGATAGATAATATTTATTATTGTCATGGAACAAAAGTTCCTTAGACAAAAATGCAAAATATGAACAATGATAAGGTATAATAATAAATTCTTATAACTATATTACAATCTAGTATAGAACGGTCAGTTTATACAATGCAAATTTTAAATGACCGAGTAATTAACGACGCAAATTATTAATAGAGCAGTGGGTAACACGATTTATGTTACGCTATAAACCCAACATAGATAAGTTGAGGAAAACAAAAAATATATATATATATATACATGAATACCGCGATTGTTAATTTAAGAATCTGAGCAACCCTATCTTAAAAGATGAAAGAGTTCTCGAGTCAAACTGTTCCAGAAGCGAAGCGCTGTGATCCAAAAGAAATTAGAGTCGTAATCAGTTCGACAAAATGGTAGATAGTATGGAGAAGCTGAAGTTCTAGATGAGCATCGAAGATATGAGATATTGATGAAATTAGAACGTAGATATGGAGGCGTAGATGTCATAAGTACTTGGAATATAAGGACGCCAGCTTGGATTGATAACCATTTTGTTCTTGTTAGGTATGGAGTTAAACTACAATCACGTCGTAAATTAAATATGAAACGAAGAGACCTATTTAGTAGCCGTTGTAACTTGATATTAAGATAGGCCGAAGAATCAGAAAATACCAGACAAGCATAATCTCAATGTGGAATGATAAGAGAATTTACCAACATTAATTTTACATTTGCGGGCAAAGAAGAGCCACGATAACGAAGACGATAAAGAGTAAACTGTACTTTAGATGAGATGGAAGAGATATGACGAGTCCAAGACAAATCAGATGAAATATAGACACCTAAATCTTTAACGGTATCAACAAGCGTAATAGGTTTCCCATCAGCATATAACGGTGCAAGAACTAACGTTTTAACTAGAGCACAATTATAATTGGATCCCAAGATGATGGCTTGAGTTTTCTTGATATTTAAGGTAAGTCCGAATTCTCGCGACCAAATAACAAGTGAATCAATAACTGCGTTTAGTTTCCCGATCGTTTCATCTATGCTATTAATAGGAGTGTGGAGGTAAAACTGAACATCGTCTGCAAAGATGATGGTAGTGTCTCGAACATAATTTAATCTCCGAAAAAGGGTGTTAATAACTATTATAAAGATTATAGGTCCAATGCTAGTACCCTGGGGCATACCGGATGTTATGGGGAGTGGCGTTGAAAACCGTCCATCTTTTCCAACAATTGATTGGGCTTCACCTGATAGAACAGAATAAAACCAAAGAATAGCTCAGTCTTCGAAGCCAATATCACGCAAACATTGTAGGATTATCGGATGACTAAGATAATCGAAGGCTTTAGAAAAATCAAATAAGACGAGTATCGTCATAAATCCTCGCTGAATAGCATTTCGTACGTCGTCAATTATTTTCAAAACAGCTGTTTGAGTGCTATGATAACGCCTAAAGCCACACTGGTGGGGATGAAGGAGATCATTGGTTTCGAGAAACTTGACAACTCTGCGAGAGACAAGAGCATCAAAAATCTTGGATAGGTGCGGTGGATTAGCAATGGGTCTTGTGTCTGCAGGGGATAATGGTTTAACTTTTTTATTCAAAGGGACAACGAAAATGTTTTTCCATAACGCAGGAAAAACACCACTGGCTAGTGAGAGGTTGAGTAGACTAGTCAAGGTGGAACTAACGGCCGCAAAGCTCTATTTGAGATGAGTTAATTGGAGACCATCAGGACTACGTCCACGAGACTTTGATTGTATCATATTAAGTCTCTCTATCACTTCTGCTTCTTGAATGAAGGGAATGACAAATGATTCACACGCACGCGGCACCGGTTTGCGTAAGATAAACTCAAGTTCAGATCTAGTGCAGGGTGACTGAGAAGACGATACGGCAGAGTAATAAGAATTTAGCTCTGAAGGTGAAAAGTACTGCAGAGCAGACTGCGGAGTATTACATGAGAGACCCATTTTAAATAACAGAGCCCAAATATTTGCGGATTTGTTTGATTTGTGAATAATGAGCACATGTAATCGCTTTTAGCCTTGTTAATGTGAGATTTTAGTTCTCGGCGCATATAGGCCTGCAACTCGCCGTTATTTTCTGCACTGAACCGGCAAGGTTAAGATAACTCAATGAAGCTATGAAATATCGAAAGTAAATCATAATTGATGTACTTTCAAATAACGAAAGTTTACCAAAGTTTGCCTTTCGGAACATTACAAACTGGCGCCTGAAAGGCTCGGCGCGATTGATTTACATTACATGTTTTTTCGTATCGATAATACAATGAAAATGAACAAATGAGTAGTGATTTTTATTCAGAAAAATGTGCTCTTTAAGGTCATATTTTTTATATTTACGTAATATTAAATCTAAGTCGCATAATTTCGCCAAAATGACTTTTTTTATATAAATTTGGTCAGTTTTCTATACTTTATTACGCTGTAATTTTGTTGCGGTACATTTTCACAAATAAAAGTTCAAACAAAAGTTGTAGAGCATATTTTTTTTACATAGGAATACATAGGCGCAATATTTCCAAACCCGTCTATTAAGTGCAAAATCATAACGCACGAAAAAATGTTCGTTCGTCAGTAATATCATGCGCAAATGTCGGGAGAGCCGTGCACTCTATCAACGATTTCTGTCAATGTAATGGCGATTCACATTCGAAAAAAATGCGAAATGAAACTGTAAAAACAAATACTTTAAATGTTGAGCTCTTAAAATCAGCAACTGTATAGTGCATAAATCTGCCCATGTCTAAGTAGTTACTTACATTACACTTGATTTTCAGACAATTTGGTGTTCTCTTATATATCTCTTGGCATGATTTAAATACATTTTTAATAGCGGAATGTAGAATAAACTGTTAGTAATTCTTTATTTTAACCGGTTGAAATATAGTTACTCCACCTGCCACTAGTCGCAGTCGTGCATTTCGCACTCTTGTGTTTCGCGCCCGTTAATCTAATAGTAATATAATATAATATAATATTACCATTTAGCACCTAAAAAAGTTCATAATTGATAATTATCGAATATTTCTTGCGGATGCAGCAAACATGCAACTTTTTTGATATATAATTGCACTTTTTTCTTATTCTATGGCAAATACATGTTGCATTATATGTAGTAAAGAAGTATCTGATGAAGATACTTCTTTAACGGAAATGGGCTTAAAAAATTTGCTTGAAGCAGCAAATGAACGGAACGATGATGCGGGAAAAATGATTATTGATATGAACAGTTCTGATCGTTGGAAAGAGATTAAATTTCACAAGCATTGTCGTGCTGCTTATGTAAATAAAAAAACACCAGTGTTAAAACGTCACCAGGAAAATAATGTTTGTGATACCGATACCGAATCACTTCCCCCAAAAATAACTCGAAGTAACGTACCGACATCTCGTGAGAAACATCCTGTTTCATTTGTAGAAAAAGCGATGAAAAGACAAAAAATAAACGGTTGACACTCCTGAGCTCAAAAGCGCCAGAACTTCGTGAGATTATCTTAAGTGCATCGCAAACAAAAAATGATAATATCGCTTTCCATCGATTGGTTTAGAAAAACATCTTCAAGCTGTAAAGGCCCATTATCACAAAAATTGTTACACAACGTACTGCCAAAAAAATGTAATGACAGCGATTCCAACAAGACCTGTATAGATGATTGGAAAACGATCGGCAATGAAGTTTGGAATACTTATAAAGTGAAACTTGTTGATGGACATTTGGTATATTTGTCAGAAATAAAATCCGTTATTATAAACCGACTTATCATCGAGGGTACATCTGAGAAAGAAGCTAACGCTATCCGCTCTTTTCAAGTTAAAAAATTAGTATTAAAAGATTGTAATGATGAATTTATATTTCACTCCAAAAATGGATATTCTGATATTATATCTTCTGTCAATTTTTCCATGTATGACCTCCTTCAACAAGAAAAAATTCGAAGTATGAAACAAGAAAATATTAATTTTGACACAAGTGTTACTTACGAAGAATCCGAACTTTCTGTTCTCCATAAAGCAGCTGGAATACTTCGACAACATATTAGTGACATTCCTGCAAGTACAGTTTATCAGGCTCCTAAACATGTACTTTTAGAAGCATCTGAAAAATTTATTCCAAAATATTTGCAAACCTTTCTTCTTTGGATATTTGATAACATGTCATTTCAATCAGCATTGTCAAATTTTCATGATTTGGTATTGAAAAGCCGGGTTTTGAGTTTAGGGGAAAGCTTAATTTACTGCTCAAGACGTGGTAAAAATCAAGTTATACCCCCATTTAATTTAGGTCTCGTGATACAGATGGATCTCGAATATCGAAGTAGAAATCTAATAGAAACACTGAATTCGTATGGCATTACTCCTAGCTACTCGGAATTGCGGACTTTTCTCACTTCAGCTGCGATTAAACAGATTCAAGAAGAAAATGATAAAAAGTTGATTCCTGCTGAAATTATAAGTAGGAATAACAGTGGCTTTTTAATCCAGGAAGGAAATGATCACATTGATATCAATACAGAAAGAACTGATGGAAAGAATACTTATCACAGTATGGCTCGTGTTATTTTTCAAGACCAATGCTCTGGTAATTATTCATTCGACACAATGGCAAATATTCCCTGGTTACAGGAAAAGTCATTACCGAAGGAAAATTATTATAATAGCCTTGCTCATACATTGTCCTACGAAAAGCTTGCCACTAGACCGCATCCAGCTCGATATGAAAATGCGCGTCAAAAAATTAATTAAAAAATGACACAAATACACTGTCTCACAGATAATGCATACAAAAAAGACATTACATTAAAAACTCATATGTCGACAAAACGTGTTCGGATGATGATTATAACTGTCTTCTTAATGAAATTGACGAAATTTTCATTACGTAATTTGATAATTTTAGACAAGAAAGCCGATCTAAATACGTTACATTTAAATATTGGGATGACTGTGTCAAGTTATTACAATTAATGCTACAGTTCATTCGAGCGGAGCGCGAGGGTGATTGGGAATTCCATTTAGCAGCTTCCGCAGCAATGTTGCCTTGCTTTTTTATTTGCAACCGCATTAACTATGCTCGTTATGGCCCTTTATATCTTTTGCAGATGTTTAATGACTTGCCTAATACTGTACATGAAGAGTTTAAAGCAGGCCGATTTGCCATAAAATTTAATTCCGGATCTTTTCGAGGTCTGTGGTCAGATATGGGAGCGGAAATGTCTGTTATTAGAGACAATAAAAGTGATAGTGGAATTATTGGGTTAACTCGAAGAGATTCCGCAGTTACTCGATAGGCTATTACGAGAAATATTTCCGGAGAGTATGGGAGGAAAATGAGATTAAGAAGTGGGCGGGATGACAACCAATTTAGTCATGAAAATGCACGCCATGCTATTGTACATCACATCGAAAATAATATGACTAACCCGTTTCAATTAACAGATTGTGACCAAAACCTAATCCACATTGGAAACGGCCTTGTGGCTGACAACGGTATTGAAACGTCATTATTAACAGCACTAGATACTGGCCGAGAAATGATGAACAATTTCATTGACAACAGGCTGACAATAACTGAAGACAAAAATGTAGGTTTTTATGATACACTGAAGAAATCCAAACTTCAAACATTTGTCGATATGGTAAAGAATTCAAAAATTACCAAAATACCCCGTGAGAAAAAAGCAACACATCCTCAGAATTAGTATATCAAAGAGCACTTGCGCTGTCTAAAGATCGAGCGGATGTTAATCTTACTTCTGTGCTGAGCGTGCCGGTCACTGAAACACCTTCGTCATTGTTTCAAGAAGATGGTTCAAAACGATCAACCACTAAATCTGATTCGTTGCATGTTATAGAGAAGTTGGTGGAATCAAGAGTAATAAAGGAACCATGTTGGACGGAAAACTCTATCTGCATTATTGATGCAATGGCTGATATCAGAGCACTTAACATTAATTCGATGAAAACATTTGGAGATATTGGCAAACACGATGTGGGTCATTTAATGTTTCTATTTCAATCGTTCAATGAGATTCATTACATTTTTGACTATTACGACGATGACTTGAATTTGAAAAATCAAGAAAGATATGGAATATAGTACATAAAAAGTATGACATATCCGCTACTCGCCCAATTCCTGATTCTAAAAAAATGTTTTCTAGTAACGAAAATAAACATGCTCTAGTATTATTTCTAAGTAATTACGTAGAAAATCATATTGAATTTTCAGCATTTAAATCAGACGATAAGAAATTATACTTAGCTGGCTGAAACCCAAATCATTTAGTAACGACAAAAATTACTATTAAAGGATCTCGCGAGGTCCCCGAGTTATTTTCGAATCACGCGGAGGCAGACACACGTATTATATGCAGCTTAATACAAATTTGTCATAAGAATCTTCCGTAATAGTAAAGTCCCCTGATACTGATGTGTTTCTGTTGTTAATTGCGCACTATTCGAAATTAGAAAACAGCCTCTAAATATGGTTTCAAACGGGAAAAAGTACGGATAAAACTAACCAAAAGCGATTTATACCAATTCATTCGATTGTTTCACAACTTGGTCTAAATCTTTCTACTGCATTGCTAACGATTCATGCTTTAACGGGTTGTGATACATCATCATTTTATGGAATAGGTAAAAACAAAAGTTTTTAAAGTTGCAATGACACTTTCAGATATAGACTTAATTACAATGTAAGGCATTGAAAAAGAATTGTCTGATGATTTTACCACTACTTGTGTACGTTTTGTATCTCGACTTTATCAAAACATAAAAACACACCTCAATAAATGCGACTTAACTAAAATAGGAGTGGAAATACAAAAGCAATTGCCATTACAAAGACTACCACCTTCTGTGCCAGCATTCCTTCAGTATCTTAAAAGATGCTCGTGGCAAGCATTGATTTGGATCCAAGCACATATTCCGATCATCTCGATACCAAATCTAACTGAATTCGAGTGGGAATTAGTCAATAATGCAATCGTTCCAGTCTACTTTCATGGGCCGACAAGTTTACAGATAATTCAGAAGTTTATCTGTAATTGCAGACGCAGAATTACTTCATGCAAAACTATAAATGCTTGTCAATGCCAAGCCGCTGACATGAAATGCAGTACAGTGTGTAAATGTACTGCACAATGTGAAAATACAATCTGCGAAGACGACTAGATTGTATTAATTTGTAATTTCGAGTTAACTGTTGTGTTCCAGTTTTGTATACATTAATTAAAAAACTTTTTTAAATGAAAAAAAGATTACAAAAATTTTAAAACAATTAAAAAAAAATAAAAAAAAGCACTTTAAAAGACCAACTTGAGATCTTCCCGCGGTAAAGTGCGTTAGTAAATTTTTTCAATTGAAGCTAATTAAGCTGTGGCTGAAAAATAATATATTCTTATTATTAAAAATGTTTAGGACTATAATTTCTATATAGTTTAGCTATTCTCATCTAACTAATATGTAACTTATAGTAATTAGGTATGAGTATTCCGAATGATAGAAATAAGTGCGGTAATTTACATACTAATCGCCATTATATTGACAGAAATCCTTGATGGAGTGCACGGCTCTCCCGACATTTGCACATGACCCATACAGCACAGGAATTTTCTAATGTATCGGAAACGTTTCAGAAACGTTTCCACAAAAATTTGAAATCATTACATAACAGATATGTGTCGGAAGCGTATCGGAAATCTTTAAATGTAGTAACCATGGCCGTTTTAGCTAGTCGCAGAAACGTAACGTTAAGCGCTTTGTTACATAACAAAAATACAACGGAATCATAACGGACACGTAACTTGATAAAATGTGTTTTATTATAGAAATGTAACTAGAAGGTATCGTACACGTAATAGTTATATTTATAGTTACGTTACGGAATGATAACAGAAACATAACGGACATATTTTTCCCCTTCGTTTCAGAATGTAACGGAAATATAGCAGAAACATATCGGCCACGTAACTTGGTAACGTTTCTAGGAAATAGCTGTCGTAATATTCAAAAAACGTTTCACAGCTGCAATGTTTATAATACGTTTCTGTAATGTTTTCGAAACTTTTCGTGTTGTAACATTTTAAAAACATTACACAAATCTATTATAAACATTGTTGATTTGAAACGTTTTGAAAATGTTTATAATGTTATATAAATTCATTAACATATATTTCCTGTAAACGACTAATTTTTTTTGCGTAGGTGCTACTGTAAAAAAAATCAGAGTATTTTCACTATATTTATGATTGAAAATAAATTAATATTTAAACATACATGAAATATAAACAAAAACTAAATGTTGAATATAAGAATTACAAACCTCGATCTTTGTTAGTTTTTGTTTTTTTTCTTCCAGTCTATTTATATTTTTCTAATATTCACTCTCTAATAATTGAATGATATTCTGGATCGCAATAACTCAGTTAATTCAATTAATTTTTGATGTGTTTTTTCGTTGCCATGGCATACAAATGAAAGTACACCCAGCGAATTTAATTCGCACGGGGAATTACCTCGGATTTCTCTGTTTCTCACATTAAGATATATAGGTAAAAACAAGGTGTAGTATAGAGTCACACTGTAACACTAGACTGTACTAGTGGCAATCTTGAATTTCTGCCACCTATTGACCATCTACTGAACTTCATTATTCAAACGTATATGAAGATCGTTTTGCTCATGACAACCAAATATAGTGACTTGTTGAAAATTAAATTAGCAGATTTGCGATCCGAATTATTAATAAACTTTTGGAGAAAACATAATAAATAAACCTACAATTTACAAAAATCTATAAATTACAAAAAATCAACAAATCTACAATTTACAAAAGGTTATTATAAGATGGAAAAGATGTAGAATTCAGATTTGAAAGATAAATAAATTTAAAAAAAAAAACGAAAACTGGCAAAGATCGAGGTATGTAATTCTTATATTCAATATATTTCTTTTTTCTTGTATTTCATGTATGTGTCAATATAATTAATTTATTTTCAATCATTAACTTTGTGAAAATACAATGATTTTTTTGTACAGTACGCAAAAACCTATTAAATATAGCCGCCTTGAAATGTTTTGAAAATATTTTTATAACGTTTTATAAACTCACCAACCTATATTTCCTATTAACCACAAAGTTCTATAACCTAATATACTTTTAATTAAAAATATAAAGTTATTTTTGGTGATATAACTATACCGTGGTAACACCAAAAAATAACTTTTTGTTACCCATAACTGATTAATTTCCAACCATAAACGTATTGAAAATACACTGATTTTATTTACAGTACGCAAAAAAAAAAAATAGTCGTTTACAGGAAATATAGGTTAATGAATTTATATAACATTACAAAAACATTTTCAAAACGTTTCAAGTCAACAATGTTTATAATAGATTTTGGTAACGTTTTTAAAATGTTACAACACAAAAAGTTTCGAAAACATTACAGAAACGTATTATAAACATTGCAGATGTGAAACGTTTTTTGAATGCTGTGTTTTTTGACTGCTATTTCCTAGAAACATCACCAAGTTACGTGGCCGATATGTTTCCGCTATATTTCCATTACATTCTGAAACTAAGGGGAAAAATATGTCCGTTATGTTTCTGTTATCATTCTGTAACGTAACTATAAATACAACCATTACGTGTACGATACCTTCCGCAGTTACATTTCTATAATAAAACACATTTTATCAAGTTACGTGTCCGTTATGTTTCCGTTGTATTTTTGTTATGTAACAAAGCGCTTAACGTTTCTGAAACGTTTCCGATACATTACAGAAAATTCCTATGCTGTATGGGGATATTACTGAAGAACGAAATTTTTTTCGTGCGTAATGATTTTGTACTTAATAGATGGCTTTGGAAATATTGCGCATGTGTATTCTTATGTAAAAAAGTATGCGCTACAAATATTGTTTGAACTTTTATTTGCGAAAATGCACCGCAACAAAGTTACAGCATAATAAAGTATACAAAATTGACCAAATTTATAGAAAAAAATTCATTTTGGCGAAATTTTGCAACTTAGATTTAATATTACGTAAATATAAAAAACGACCTTAAAGAGCACATTTTTCTGAATAAATATCACTACTCATTTGTTCATTTTCGTTGTATTATGGATATGAAAAAAAATGTAAAATAAATCAATCGCGCCGAGCCTTTCAGGCGCCATTTTGTAATGTTCAGAAAGGCAAACATTGGTAAACATTCGTTTACATTCTTCAATTATGATATACTTTCGATATTTCATAGTCTCATTGAGTTATCTTAACCTTTCCGATTACTCTTTTTTTAGAAGGCTTTTGACGGATGAGTTGCAGGCCTAATAGCTCTTTACTCTAGTAACGTAGTTTGACAATTTTGACGTTTCGCTCGCTTATACAATAAATTTCGCAAAAACTCTTGAATTGATAGGACTTGAAATTTTACCTATACACATGATTTTTGATGTAGAAAACACCAGTAAAATTTCACACAAATCGTAGAACCTCGACCGCAAACTGTTACATTTTAATATGGAACCCTCATTGTTTATTAAAAAATCGTATGTAATTTTTTCTTGCAGTTTGAAATAGAGTCTTTAATGTACCGTTGAAGTTTTAAAAAACGTTTAAGAACAGGATATTTGATGGCATTTTAACCCTCTTGCGCCCAGCGCCGTATCTATACGTCGCAACGAAGTCACCTTTACCAAATTGGTTAGCAATATTGGATTCGCCATTTTTACTTTCGATAATCTGATATTTGATTTCGAATGAGCAACGCCGAAAACCCCCGAATACTAATTTTCAAATAAATCAGGATACTTTTACAAAATTGATCCGCCATATTAGATCCGCCATTTTGAATTTCCAAAATCTGACACCGGAATTGGAATCATCGACCTCAAAAACATTGAACGCGATACTCTGTTGCTTCTATCTTGTTGGAAAAAAATAATGGGCATTTGGTAGCGTTTTAGCCCGGGATAATTCGGGCACAAGAAGGTTCGATGTAACTTCGATGCAGAAACTTTCACGAAAAAAACTGAAAAACCCCCACTTTTTCATTAAAAATTCAAACTTTAAGCGGCTTGCGGGCCAGGTTAATGCAGTTAAAAAAAACGAAAAAATCGTATATTTTTTTCTATATTCTACAATAATCCAGTCGAAAGTAAAAATCGATTTATTAACCACCCTAATATTACATTAAAAATCATTAAAATTTCTAGATCATATCATAAGCAATATTTTTGTAAGTGCTCGTTCGGCTCGTTTGATCACTATAGTTGATCGGATATCGTTTAAAGAACATCTTTTGAATGCAGGCCTAAAGGCAGCAAGGGTGGCTCGAGCATAGTATTCATTTTCTAGGCACGTTTACGATATTTCCAAACCGTAAACGGATACCTGTTTGAGCGTAAATTATGAACTTATGAAATTATGAACAAATAGCCAGGGAAAAATCCTTAAACTTTTGTATCGAAAATTTTCCACGAAAATACCTTCTCGCTGAGTTAATTCGCCATTACGGGAACTTTTAAGTTTCACTTGAAATGACCTTGATTATAATATCGGACATATCATATTCGGACGTAAAATGTTGTTCTCTTTCCGAATCCACGAAAACAGTAAGCGTTTCCATTTAAAAAATAAATTTCACCTCGAAATAACCCTCGCTATTTTAAATTCTTACAATCTAAGACCAGATTCGTAATCAGTAATCCGAAAAATCCTACAATAACTATTTTCAACTGATTCCAGTCACTTTTCGGCTTTTTGTCCGCCATATTGAATCCGCCATTTTGAATTCTTAAAATCTTAAGCCAAATTCGTAATCAACGACCCTAAAAACACATAAATGAATTTTTATTTTTATTTATTGTGCAACAAGTAACTCGAAATAGTCTATTTAAAGTCTATTTACGACCTGCCCTATCTCTCGATCAACTGTGCGAAGGTCTCTCCTTGCTTCCGTGGTAAGTCCAGTTATTATTAACGGGGCCCCAGGAAACAAAAAGAGCTACGGAGCAATCTACCGGCGCTAAGAGTGGCACGGGCGTATCGCACCGTATTCAACATCGCTCTCTCAGTGGTCACGCGACTCCCAACCATATACCTAATGGCAGCTGAGAGATCTGAGTGGTACCGGGAAGGTGGTTTAGGCCGATAGACGGCAAATGACGGGGAAGGGGGCATAGGAAATGGTCCGGGAAAATCACAGAGGAGGGGCAGAAGCGATGGGACTAAGCATCCAAAGGGCATTGGAACTTTCGGATTATCCCGAACATGGGGGATTGGACGTCCAGACAAGACGGATGCATCACATTCCATGTGACCCAGGTGCGTATTTATACGCATATTTATACGTACCGGGCATGGCTACTTTTTCAGCTACATACACCGAATTCGCATCTATGATAGTGTGGAGTGCCTGTCGTACCCTGAAAGTGACGAAGACGCGGAGCACGTTCTTTGAAAGAGGAGCGGGTGCAACTTCTGAAGCTAGGAAAAGGCACCCTTACACTTGAGGGATTTAGAAGAGTCCTGCTTTTCTCACAGGAAGAATGGGACGCAGGGGTCCAACTCGACACGTCCATCGTCGAGAAGCCGAGGGCCATCAGGAAGAACAAGGAGAGACGGATAGCATTACCATCAGGTATTCATCACGCGCCCGCGCGCGGTACAGTCGAGGGGATTACTCACTTTAAATCAACACTTCGAGTGGATCGGTTTCCTGCTGCGTCCACGTCGTTGATCCTAGGTGATGCCAAAAGCAGGCCGCATACAGGCGCGTATTGAATTGGCTATTTTGAATTTTCAAAATCTGATTTGAGATTTGTAACACGCGACCCAAAAATAATGCTCCAAGCCCTAATACAGAATACTTTGCCTTCTCAAGAAATTCTTTTTAATTCGTTTTATATAATTTGTTGTTTTAAAGCGATATATTGGTGCTGCCATGTTGCATTTTTTCAAAAGCGCCACAAAAATGAAACAAAAATATATAAGTATAGCTTGAAAATGAGACCTGGTGGAACCCTATATGTTGTGTCAAATTTCGAACATACCGGGTGACTACCGGACTCCTATGTCTCACCTCGAAAAACTCACCCGGTATGTATATGTTCTGGTTCTCTAATGCACGTGTGCATTCTAGCTCGTTGCAGACCGTAAGTCACGCGTTTCCATAACATATTTTACATATGCCTTTCTCCAGCAATACCAGCATCTGGACCTTCCACCTATATGGAAAACAATCTGCTGCCAAACACGCCTTGTACGTGTTTAGAAGCAGTTGAGGTTGGTAAGCGGCTTCTCAGTTGTAACGAGCCGTTTAATTTGACAGCGCGCGGAAGAGAAAGAGCGACGGAGAGAAAGAGAACCGTGTTGAAAATTGTATGGACGTGCTTTCCAGCTTATGAAGAATTCGCGGATTATGCGCTGGCAAGCTAAATAACGACGGTAACGCGTAAAAAGGAAAATATCCAGAGGACGCGATGCGCGTTTTCGCCAGCCAGTCGGCCATGTTGGTCCCAAACCCACGTGGGATCAGTAGTGCTCGGGTTCAGACATGCGCACAACGACAAGGCGCTGGCGCTGGTACGCCTCTACATGCGCAGAAGAGGAGCAACGGCGCCCTGGCCGCACATAATCAAGAGTGGGGAATGACGGGCCGAGTTCCAAGCTTGGAGCCGCATGTGTCGCCGCAATGGGGCGCATACGCTCCAAATTCAAATGAGGGGCGGGCTGTCACATTCAAGTCAATCAAATGACATTCGAATGTTTGACAGTTCCCGTCCCGATTCTCCGTAAAAAAGGGAACTCGGCGACAGTATTGGACATGGGGATACGTACCGAGGTATTATAAGACCTGGCCTCGGTAAGTATCCCTCTTCTTTCTGGACTTCTTCGTGACACCTTCTCGTGGACGACTCGCTGCCTACCAAACGATCTTCCGGAGGTCCTGGCTGCTCCGACGACTAGAAGTGGGCCCACGCAATTCTACAGCCAGCAACAAATCAATCATTCATGGAGGCGGCGAGGATTAATTGATGACGAAGAAGACCTCACGATTTGACAACGGCACTCCGTTGGTCCCGTCATAAATCAACACGAGGCTGCTGGTCCGCTCCTTCGGTGTCGCGAGGGAGTGCCGCATCAAGAATTGGTTCACCAGGTGACAGCAGCCGACTTCCCAAAATTACGAGACGGATGGAGAAATCCCGGAACAAGGAAAGAAGGACACCGCAAAGATAAGAAGAAATGCGTAAGCCTCTCTCTCTCTTCCGTTGATAAATGAATAATATCGTATAAATTGTCTTGTTATGTAATACCATGTGGCATACCAATATTCATGTGGATTTGTGTATGTATGTGTGTGCAACGTATGTGTGATCGCGTTTTCTCGCGTAATTTATTCCGTCCGCGTAACTTATTTCGGCACTTGACGATAAAGACTGACAATTCGACGCAATTTTACAAAAGACTCGACAATTTTATATTTTATGACACTTATTTTTTATTCGCGAGATCCTGGACTTCGAATGTGTTTGTATATGCGTGTGACGAATTGTTGTATTGACGAATTCAATTTATTGTGTAAAATTCAAATTGTGAAAATAGAAATTTTATTGAATAATAATTAGGATGACTTGTTATTTCAGCACCCAATGATTCCGATCTGCTATTTTATTTATGATATTAATTTGACGATCTTAATTTGTTTTAATTTTATGTTTGAACGATTCTTTAAAGATTTGAATAACCTTCACAAAGAATTCGTTTCACAGTTTTTGTCGAGTCCATCGCACGGGTTAGTTGCTCTAGGGTGAACATGGGTACTTCGTCAGCTCTTCCAGGTGCCTTCCTCGTGCGTTCGACACGAGATGAAATAGAGTATATAATATTTCCTTCATTTTCATCGGGTTTAACGGCCCGACTGTGGATTGCTGGTTTAGCCGTTTAGTCACTGTTCGGTAGCCCAGGCCCCACGTGTCGTTATCGACAGGTCTGTTTGGAAATCCAGCCAGTGCCTTCATTGTGGTGTTATTCGCAGACGATAAAGAGTTTTGTGTTACGCTCGGTTACGATTTTGTGTAGCAGGTTTTGAGCAATTTTGCTTCTCTGCAAGTTGCATTGGAGGACCTGGACATTGCTAGTTCGGATTAGATCATACACTGATCGATCGTCCTGATACACTTTACACAGTCGGGAGCGCGGTAGGAGGTCTATAGAAGAGTCCCCTTCTAGTACTTCACACAGGTAGCATCTAAGCGAGTTTTTGCATTCTCAGGCCTTGTGGTCACCCCGGCCGCAACTCCAGCACAATATCCTATCTGAGCCTTTGCATTGCATTACTACGTCCCCCAAACCGTAGATGCGAAAGCATCGTGTGATATATTTTTTTCGGCGACGCCAGGGCGAACCGGTCACTCCGCGTTTTCGGAAACGTGGATTCGATGGAGGTAGCTTCGGAAGCATCCGCGCCCAGTAAGTATCTGGGGCAGATGGAATGTGACGAATCCGTGGTCTCTGCATGTCCACTCCGCCACGTTTGGGATGAGACGGAGGGTCCAGCGCCCTTTGGCTGCTGAGTCCGATCGTTGCTGCCACTCGGCAAATAGTCTTTTGGACCATTTGCCTTGGCCTCCCGAGACATTTTCCATTTCTTGGCCTATACTCCTAGCTTCACGGTACTTCTCAGCCCTCTCAGGTACCATTAGATCTATGGGAGGGAACCCCGAGACCACTGAGAGAGCAATGTCGGACACGGTACGATACGCTCGAGCCACTCTTAGCGCTACTGTCCTGCAGGCCCGTCGGCAAGTGGCTTCATAGCTTTTCTTGCTTGCAATGGCGTTCGCCCAGACGGGGGCTCCGTAAAGAATTACAGAGCTCACCACTGAAGCAAGGAGGGATCGACGGTATTGGTTTGGTCCCCCTATATTGGGCATAATATACCCCAACCCCGCGAGCCACTTTTAGCGCTTTTGTGCCTCCATACTGCAGATGGTCTTTGAACGACAATCGTGCGTCGAACATAACACCAAGGTATTGAATGGCGTCCTTCGTTCTGATCCCCTTATCCTCGATCGTGAAGGTAGGGTACATTCTCTTCTTAGCACGAGAGACAGCACCGCCTCCGTTATCTCAGCCGCCAAGCAGAGTCCGTGGTTTTTCAACCAGCTAGCTACCACCTCAATAGCGTCATTTCCGAGGTATTGGACCTCCTCTATGGTTTTTGTGACGAAGATGAGTGCAACGTCGTCGGCAATGGCTACCATACTCACCCCTTCTGCCAGTGATTGTTTGAGCAATCCGTCATACATGACGTTCTAGAGCAAGGGACCCAGGACTGAACCCTACGGCACGTCTCCTGTGATGTTGTGGTAGCGCCTGCCGTCATCTGTGTCATAAAACAGGGTACGGGTTGGCTTGGCTCCGACGTCAGCGATCTTGAGCTCTAGCTTGGCAAAGGCATCGAGTAGAGCGCGGCCGCGTTGGTTAGTCTTCGCGGTGCCCCACTCTATTGACCAAGAGTCAAAATCTCCCCCTATTACTACTGGTAGTCGGGAGGTCTTAGCACTTTCAGCAATGTCGTCCAGGGACCCTAGGAATTCCTCGAAGGTGTCGCTGGGTGGAGGGTAGCACCTGTATAATCTTATACCAGCCACCTTCACCCATGTGAATTTCGGTAAGGGGGTATCATCCTGTGGGATATGTGAAAATTTCCACAAACCCAGATGGCCGTCTTACTGGTAGTGTCCCTTACCCACTTTGAGTCCTCGACGTCCCTGTACTGCTCACTAATAATGGCAATATCGGCCTTTTCCTCTCTGACCAGCTGGAACAGCAGACCCTGGGCCACGGCACAGTGATTGAGGTTAAGCTGAAGTACCTTAGCCATTGTTGTTCGGTACTCCGCCCTCTTGTGCAGACTGATTCGCACAGTCCACTATTTTGTGGCCTTCTTTACCACATCGGAAGCACGGAGCTGACTGGTCGACTGACCTCTTGCAGTTCGTTGACATATGCCCGATCTCATGGCATCTGTAGCACCGAAGAGGTATTCCTAGAAGCCATTCTGTTTTGTTGCTTTGTTCCCATCTTCCCTTCCCCTTTTCACCACCGTTGCCCAGCCCTTGTCGTGTGTTCGAGCTTGCTGCTGGTGATTTTTCACTGGTGAGGAGGAACGGTCTTTGTCCTCTGCCCCCTTTCTTACCTTTTTCTTCGCCGGCGTTGCTATCGGCGAAGGCTCTCTTCTCCCCGTGTACTTTGCGGGGCCCGCGAAAGAGAGGCGAGGACTCGCCCCATCTATGCCCCAACAACAAATTCAGCTTTCCTCGTGGCGTGGTTTACATTCGTCGAAGTTATAACTCTTCCATAATATCCGTCCATCGAGCAGTTTTGAATGCGTTAGACGCATTAGACGCATTAGTAACTAACGCTACTACAATACAGATATTCCTGGTTCTATGGTTGCACTTCTATGCCGTTTTCGCCGCTTCGACAACCTCATTTACTGCGTCCACAGTTGAATGTCCTGGTCTAAAACAATGTTGTTCATCAGAGAATGCGTTAAACTCGGTTACTTATGATCGTAGCCTAGCTCGAAGGAGCATTTTGTAAATTTCCCCCGCATCGCCTATCAAGCAGAGTGGACGGAAGGACGATTGTGTGATTGGAGGTCCCTTTCCCTTGTCAAAAAGAACCAGTCTTTGCAGCTTCCACCTATCGGGAAAGTAGCCAACCACGAGACATGCGTTGTACATACTTAACAACAAAGCTAGACGTGATGGTGCAATACATTTAAGAACCTCGACTGGGATACCGTCTAGGCCTGGAGCCTTCCCGTTCTATGCCGAGTTCGTGGCGTTTACCAGTTCTTTTATTGTGAACAATGAGATTGCCCCACCAGTTCTAAAGACTTTCTTGTGTCTTTCCGCGTGTGATGGGAAGAACTATGTTCTCTGCTATCTCAGCCACGGGTTGTACTTGCCTGCGATTTCTTCGCTTACGAACAACACGGAATTCATCTCCATCCTTTTTCTGCAGATTCGTTATAGGCCGTGCTTCGAATTGCCGGCTCGGTGTAGAGAGCTCCCTTTTCTTGTTTTCATGGCCGCAAAGTGTTGATTCTCTGGTAGGCCGCGCTTCTTGGTGACCTTCCGCTATGAACTTTTCCTGATGTTAGACTGCCTTCTGCGTCTTCTCTCCAATTTATTAGATGCTCTAGCTCCAAGAGCCTGCTAGCCCGAGCCTCGTAGAACTCGGTCAGAGCATTTCTCTCGAGTTTATTGACTGACCATCGTTTTACAGAGTTTGCCACTCTCCGTGTTTTTTGCGTCCAATTTATATAAAATTCAATATACTGGTGGTCACTGTGCGTATATTGCTCAAGCACCGACCACCCGCTTATTTTGGCAGATGCTCGGTGGGATTCTAACGTGATATCTACTATCGAACCGTTTGTCCGCGCTTTCCAGAACTTTGTCGTGTTTCCTTTGTTGAGAATGATAAGGTCTGACTGCAAGTTCCACGATAAGTCTCCCCCTGGTGCATATAGTTGGTGAATTCCACTCACATGCTTTGGCGTTGAAATCACCACAAATTATTATTTCCCCCCGTAACGATGATAAACAATCCTCGAGGGCACCCAATTTATCGCAAAATGTGCCGATAGGGTCGTTTGGGGACAAGTATACACTGATGTAGTTTGCGTTTCTACAGCAGATACCTACGCGCCCACAACCTTTAACGACCTGTAGGATCAGGAACTCTTCTGCCTCATGGACCAGGCATTTTCGGCCTCATGGTGTTGTTCGCAGACAACCAATAAGTCCGATTGCCTTTCAGCTGCAATTTGTTGCAGGACTTACTGAGCAGTTTTGCTTCTTTCTCTGCAAGTTGCATTGCGAAATGATAGCCATGCTAAACGTAGCTGTCACGAGACAGCCGTTGAACATATTCAAGAGCAAGTATGGCTGCATTCGTGCCACGATCTTGATGGCCTCTGCCGGGATGCCGTCTAGTCCGGGCGCCTTCTTTTTTGGCAGCGTTGCTGCGGTGATTTGCAACTCATCGACAGTAAACAATGGCGGATCCACGACCATGTTGGGATCCGGCCTTGCCCTATCCGGGTGGTTTGGGAAGAGCCCGTCCACGATTTCTACCATTTTCTCCGGCTCCATAAGAGTCGTCGGCGTCTGTTGTCCGAATTTTTTAATGAAAATTTGGTAGCTTGTCCCCACATATCGCCATCAACTTCGTCGTATACGGCTCTCTAACACTGCCGTTTGCTGATCTTAATGGCCGTAACCAGCGCTTTTTTTGCCGCTTTATAGGCTCTTCTTTCCGGCACGCCGCATTGGATTCGGAACATCTGCCTTCTTTCCCGTAAGCAGGCTCGTCGCAGCTCGCCTATTTCGTCTGTCCACCAGAAGGCTGGTTGCCGTTTTCTGCTTTGGTGTTTCCGCGGCATAGAGGCCTCACACGCTTCCGCTACCACCTTCATAGTAGAATCGATCAGTCTTTCGGCATCATCCTTATTTATTCCGTGCGGGTTGGCCTCTTGCAAAAAATGACCCGCCTCCACGATACTGGTCGTGAAAGCCTCTTCGTCCATTCACACTCATTCCACCGTCCTCTCCGTAAAAAAGGATATATGGTGGTGATCGCTACCACTGAAGTCGTCGAGAACACGCCATTCTGTTATATTTCTCGCCATACGGGGAGTAGCCAGGGTAATGTCGACGATTGTGCCCCGGTAACCAACACGCTCGAACGTGGGTTTATCACCGACATTCACGACAGTCAGGTCAAGCCGTGCAATCATGTCGGCGATGTCGTCTCCCCTTGCATCTGCCCACTGCATGCCCCACTCTTGGGATTTGGCATTAAGATCGCCTGCCACGATGATCTCCCCGTCCGTCGCGCGGATGGCATCTTCCAGTTGACCCAATTTATGTTGGAATTGGGCTCCTCGGTCGTTGCCATCTCCTGTTCCATGTGCTATCACCAACAAATTATGGTTTCGGACCCATATGGCTGCCGTTGCAGACGCGTCAAAGTACTACCCAGGATTCGGAGTTTTTATGTACTGCTCATATATAATTAGTAAGTCGGCGCCATATTCTTGGGCTCTCTGGTAACACTTCGCTGTAAATTACCCTGTAAGTACTTCACTTTTTGGTTGTCTCCCCGCCAATGGCATCACGATATGCTACGCACCGCACTGGCCCTGCAATGTGATTCATCTTAGCCCCATTTCTCCGATCGGAGCAGAGGAAGCAGCATGGCTCATGTATACAGTCGGGTATACAGTCGGAGGCCTTATGGCCAGGTTGACCACATCTCCAGCATCCCTTACTTCTGTCAGTACCTTTACATATACCAGACAGATGACCGTACCCTTGGCAGCAGAAACATATCACCACCTCCTTCTTCAGTCTTACTCGACAATTAACCCACCCGATCTTAATGCGAGCCAACCGTGCCAGTTTCGCTGCTACCCCTGCCTCCACCTCCACGTACGCTTTGATGCAGCTCCGAAACGATTTCTTTGTCAAGTTCACCTTTATCGTCATGGTGCTAGGAGTTGCCTCAGTTTCGCCGAGGGCCCTCCTTAGGGCCATTGCGACCTCTTCTTCCTCAGACGAGGCGTCTATGTCTAAGACTTCAACGCTCGCTTTGGGACTGATTTGCCGCAGTTCGCCAGTGTCTTTCACTGCTGTTTTGACGGCCGTTTCATAATGGTCTCGCTTTGCTTGATCCGCAGCGAGTTCTACAAGGATGTCACCCTTCCTGGTTTCCTTAATACCCCTGATCCGCACTCCCATCGCTTCTGAGTCGACCTTTTGCTTTATAGCTTTCAGCACTGATGCACAATTCTTACCCTGTGTGGGATGGATAAGTATCGGATTTGGGCGATATCCCACTTTTGAGATCTGAGGTTTCTCGTTCCTCTTTGGTGGTTTTGGCGACGAATGCAATAGTTTCATATTTTTTTCTTCAGTTTCCTTCACTGTGGGATTTAATTCTTTCTTCTTTTCTCTGCTAAGGACTTTCTTTCGGGGTCTACCCCCTTCGGCCTTAGCTGGGCTTGGTGTATCGCCTTCCCTCTTCGGCTTTTCTGTCGCTGAGCACGAGCCGTTTTTTCTAGCCGTGAAGCGATTACTTCCTTAATAACTAAAATAATTAGGTTCCTCTATCTTGCATAACAGCTGGAAGAGCATAAGTAGAATAAGGGGAAATAAACAATCGATCAAAAAAACAAATATGCCGTTAATTGTTGCTTATTTGTTGCTAAATGATTACATATATTACATGGACCCCACCAATTGATTTCGATATTTTTCAAAAAATAATCAGGATCTGGTTGTAGAAAAGCTGGCAGAGGGTGTACTAGTGCCGTATTTTGAAGGTAGCAACAATTATCTAGCATTTGTTGCTGGATTCCAACAACTTTTTGGGACATAAATAAATCAATCTATCGAGGTCCGATCCCATTCTGCTCAGCAGATTAAAAAATATTCCACTTTGAATAACGTAAAAAACAGCTGTTTGTGAAGAGTGTACCAGTACCGCATTTGGAAGGTAGCAACAATCATCTAGCATTTGGTGCTCGCTTCCAACCACTTTTTGGACATAAATAAGTAATTCTATCGAGGTCTGAACCGATTCAGCTCGGTAGATATAGAAATATTCCACTTTGAATAACGTAAAAAACAGCAGTTTATGCAGGGTGTAAAAGTGCATAATTTTGAAGGTAGCAACTATTATCTAGCATTTGTTGCTCAGCTCCAATGTCTTTTTGGGATATATAAAAGTCATACTATCTAGGTCCGGTCCGAGTCTGCTCTGTAGATAAAAAAATATTCGATGTTGTATAACGTAGAAACCAGCTCTTTATGCAGGGTGTAAAAGTGCACCATTTCGAGGGTGGCAACAATTATCTAGCATTTGTTGCCCGGTGCCAATCTCTTTTAGAGAGATAAATAAGTCATTCTATCGAGGTCCGTTTCGATTCTGCATGATGGATAAAAAGATATTCGATGTTGTAAGCCGCTTTATAATACATCAATTTTTAAAACGGCGGTCACCATGCGACGTTGACGTAGATGCTCTACAGCCCTTCTACTCGAATGATACATGCGCAGGAAGTTCGCATCGTTGGAATCCAACGAAAATTCGAAAAAATTGTTTTTATTTTTTGCCTTTTTAAGCCTATTATAGTTAAAAAATAAGGTGCCAATAAAAAAAATGCTAAAGCACCTCAAAAACATTTAAAAAAACGATGACAAAGTCGTCGCGCTAACTTTAGCCAGGGAGCGCCTATGCGCCTAAGTCCTGTATATAAAATAAATCCGCTTCCGAATAGATAATTATTTAAATATGTTGATAATGTGATTAACTAATTATAAACCAATTTTTATTCGATTTCTAGCAGTATTTACGTTATTCAAAGTGGAATATTTTTTTATCTACCGAGCAGAATTGGACCAGGCCTCGATAGAATGACTTATCTATGTCCCAAAAAGTTGTTGGAAGCGAGCAACAAGTGATAGATAATTATTGCTACCTTCAAAAAGGTGCACATGCGCACTATGTTTAAATAGCTGTTTTTTACGTTATTCAAAGTGGAATATTTTCTTACCTACCGAGCAGAATCGAACGGGACCTCGATAGAAGGTTTTAATTATGTCCCGCACAGTTGATGGAACCCAGCAACAAATGCTAGATAATTATTGCTACCTTCAAAATGCGTTAGTGGTAAACCCTCCATAAACAGCTGTTTTTTACGATATTCAAAGTGGAATATTTTTTTATCAACCTAGCAGAATCGAATCGGACCTCGACAGAATGACTTATTCATGTCCCAAAAAGACATTGAAACCGAGCAACAAATGCTAGATAATTGTTGCTACCTTCAAAATGCGTTAGTGGTAAACACTCCATAAACAGCTGTTTTTTACGATATTCAAAGTGGAATATTTTGTTATCTACCGAGCAGAATCGAACCAGACCAAGACAGAATGACTTACTCATGCCCCAAAAAGACATCGAAACCGAGCAACAAATGCTAGATAATTATTGCTACCTTCAAAATGCGCTAGTGGTACACCCTCCATAAACAGCTGTTTTTTACGATATTCAAAGTGGAATATTTTTTTATCTACCGAGCAGAATCGAATCGGACCTCGACAGAATGACTTATTCATGTCCCAAAAAGACATTGAAACCGAGCAACAAATGCTAGGTATTTGTTGCTACCTTCAAAATGCGTTAGTGGTACTCCCTCCATAAAAAGCTGTTTTTTACGATATTCAAAGTGGAATATTTTTTTATCTACCGAGCAGAATCGAATCGGACCTCGATAGAATGACTTATTTATGTCCCACACAGTTGATGGAACCGAGCAACAAATGCTAGATAATTGTTGCTACCTTCAAAATCGTGCACTTGTGCACTATGAGTAAACAGCTATTTTCTTCGTCATGCAACATCCAATATTTTTTAATCTACCGAGCAGAATGGGATCGGACCTCGATAGAATGACTTATTTATGTTCCAAAAAGACATTGGAACCGTGCAACAAATGCTACCGTCGAAATTGTGCTCTTTTACACCCTCCATAAACAGCTGTTTTTTACGATATTCAAAGTGGAATATTTTGTTATCTACCGAGCAGAATCGAACCAGACCAAGACAGAATGACTTACTCATGCCCCAAAAAGGCATTGAAAGCGAGCAACAAATGCTAGATAATTATTGCTACCTTCAAAATGCGCTAGTGGTACACCCTCCATAAACAGCTGTTTTTTATGTTATTCAAAGTGGAATATTTTCTTATCTACAGAGCAGAATCGAATCGGACCTCGACAGAATGACTTATTTATGTCCCATACAGTTGATGGAACCTAGCAACAAATGCTATATAATTGTTGCTACCTTCAAAATGGTGCACTTGTGCACTATGTTTAAACAGCTATTTTCTACGTCATACAACATCCAATATTTTTTTATCTACCGAGCAGAATCGAACCGAACCTCAATAGAATGACTAATTTATGTCCCACACAGTTGATGGAACCGAGCAACAAATGCTAGATAATTGTTGCTACCTTCAAAATGCGTTAGTGGTACGCCCTCCATAAACAGCTGTTTTTTACGATATTCAAAGTGGAATATTTTCTTACCCAACGAGCAGAATAGAACGCGACGTCGATAGAATGACTAATTTATGTCCCACACAGTTGACGGAACCGAGCAACAAATGCTAGATAATTATTGCTACCTTCAAAATGCGCTAGTGGTACACCCTGCATAAAAAGCTGTTTTTTACGTTATTCAAAGTGGAATATTTTCTTACCTACCGAGCAGAATCGAACCGGACATCGACAGAATGACTTATTCATGCCCCAAAAAGACATCGAAACCGAGCAACAAATGCTAGATAATTATTGCTACCTTCAATATGCGCTAGTGGTACACCCTCCATAAACAGCTGTTTTTTACGTTATTCAAAGTGGAATATTTTTTTATCTACCGAGCAGAATCGAACGAACCTAAATAGAATGACTAATTTATGGCCCACACAGTTGATGGAACCGAGCAACAAATGCTAGATAATTGTTGCTACCTCTAAATGCGTTAGTGGTACACCCTCCATAAACAGCTGTTTTTTACGTTATTCAAAGTGGAATATTTTTCAATCTACCAAGCAGAATGGGATCGGACCTCGATAGAATGACTTATTTATGTCCCATAAAGTTGTTGGATACGAGCAACAAATACTAGATAATTGTTGCTACCTTTAAAATGCGTTAGTGGTAAACACTCCATAAACAGCTGTTTTTTACGATATTCAAAGTGGAATATTTTTTTATCTACCGAGCAGAATCGAATCGGACCTCGACAGAATGACTTATTTATGTCCCATACAGTTGATGGAACCGAGCAACAAATGCTAGATAATTGTTGCTACCTTCAAAATGCGTTAGTGGTACACCCTCCATAAACAGCAGTTTTTTGCGTTATTCAAAGTGGAATATTTTCTTATCTACCGAGCAGAATCGAATCGGACCTCGACAGAATGACTTATTTATGTCCCAAAAAGACATTGGAACCGAGCAACAAATGCTAGATAATTGTTGCTACCTTCAAAATCGTGCACTTGTGCACTATGAGTAAACAGCTATTTTCTTCGTCATGCAACATCCAATATTTTTTAATCTACCGAGCAGAATGGGATCGGACCTCGATAGAATGACTTATTTATGTCCCATAAAGTTGTTTGATACGAGCAACAAATACTAGATAATTGTTGCTACCTTCAAAATGCGTTAGTGGTACTCCCTCCATAAACAGCTGTTTTTTACGATATTCAAAGTGGAATATTTTTTTATCTACCGAGCAGAATCGAACCAGACCAAGACAGAATGACTTATTTATGTCCCGCACAGTTGACGGAACCGAGCAACAAATGCTAGATAATTGTTGCTACCGTCAAAATGGGCACTTCTGTACTATGCTTAAACAGCTATTTTCTACGTCATACCACATCCAATATTTTTTTATCTACCGAGCAGAATCGAACCGGCCCTCGATAGAATGACTTATTTATGTCCGACACAGTTGATGGAACCGAGCAACTGTAACGTTTCGGCTATTCGACGTTAAAGAAAATGAAGTGGAAACAAACTCCAGCCAGAACGGCAATTCGATGAATACAAAAAAAATCAGCTCCGACCGGCGTCAGTACGCAAAGAAAAGTATTCGCGACCGCGGAGAGGAATCGGTATCACGACAAAAGCCACCAGGCAGCACACAAAAAAAAAGACACCATTTTTTTGTAAAATTTGTCCTGGCTGGCTAAGCTCTCGTGTTCCTAATAACCCGGCCGGTGCTGATTGCAATACTTTACACTGTTGGCAAATTTTGCAATTTTTGACGAAACGTCGAACATCACGCCGTATGGTAGGCCAATAATAATTGTGACAAAGTCACGATATTAATTAACGATATTAAATTACTAGAATATTAATTATATTTGGGCGAAAACAATACGCGTCGTAAGAACTGCAAGTTCTCTCTCGGCAGTGGGAGCGAGAGGCATGCGAGTTGCGCCGGCCCGGGTAGTGGTAAGAGAAGGACGCTCGATCCCTCCCGTCGATCGCCGGTTTGTTGTGTCGGCGACGGCGTCTCCCATTGTGCGACGGAGAGGAGTCGATCGGCTAGCTGACCAAGCGCGTGTGCATGTATACAGGCGCTACACACACTAACGCGTTATATTACGCACCCATTTAAGTATTCAAAATGTAAAGGAAATTAGCGAGAGAGGTGGAAATTGGTCATCGGTCAGTACCGATTGCGATTTTCAAATTTAGTAAAATCAAATAAAATTTTTTTGGAATTATTGAGACCGGAAATACATAACCACGGACAAAATCATAAATTTTTGGTTTGGGAGAAGTGAGAAACCGGAAGTGAGCGTGAGTGCCCGCTAAACATGTAACGTAAATAAAACGTTACATGTTATCCCATTTATGGCAAAAAAGTAACGTTTCGTAACAACGTTTTGACGCCGTTTACACCACGTTCCACGATATCTAAATACGTAAAGGTAATGCGTAACATTACCAGAATGTCAATTTATAACAGTTTCAAAAACGTTTTATGGAATCGTTTCTGCAACGTCACAAAATCACCAAGGAAATTTAAAACGGCGCATTCAGGTTACTAATGTAACATTCATGTAATGTTACGAATGCGACGTTTCATAGACATGATTTATTGCATATCTTCTATCGTTTCGGCTGGTTCCATCTCAGACTTCGCCTTCAAGATGCGGAAGCAGCATTTATTGTTTTCGTATATTAGCACGATTTACAAGCAATCTTTTTCTTCTTATAATTATTCTCTTTCTGGTGCATAATATTATTTGCTATTATTAATTTTGTTCTTTTTATTTCTTATACGTGTGTAACTTGAATACATTGATGTCCATTAAGTTCAATATTTTTTTTTTGTAATATTATTGTAAAAATTAATTTAAAATATAGAGTAATTTGAGACTGAGACTGCAAAGAAGTGAAATTTAACTAATGTAATACTTCACATTTGAAATTGAAACGGGCATTGTAATATTTAGAGAATATGCATTTTTTATATACAGTGTATTTATTTTAAAAAACTCGCTCCCTTTTAATATATTTATGTACAAAATTTGTAAATTTCCGTCACTTGTCCAGAAAAATAACTCGCAGCATATTATTTTTAATGTAAATTGTATTAAATTTAATTCATAATTTAAAAATTGGTTTACTTATGTTAATTTTAATATCTGCGTAATTTTATAACTTATTTCCAAGTAGGGCATTTGTAAAATATACGTGTGTCAATTAACTTTACATTTTTTAAACAGTGTCTATTAATCAATTTCGTTTAAAAAAAAATACTATACGGATATGATTAAAAATATTTATTTAAATTACAATAAATTACTATAAAATACTATTATGACTGATATAGAAATGATAAAAGTAATTAAACATAAAATTAATACTTTGATGCGAAAGCATCTAATAAATTTTTCGACCACTTGAAAATATAAATTTAATATTTGAATAATCTTGGTATATGTCGGTCAACTTACTAAGCAAAAATAAATTAGATTGATTTTAAGTGTCTACTCGGTTTTCGACGGAAACCACATTTGACATATTAAATGTAAGAAGCCGGGATTTGTGTAATTATCGCCGACAAAATCTCTGTTTAAAACGGGCTGTATAAGTATCTAAAAAAATAATTAATATTAATGGATTTTGTTTCCCTCTAGCGATAATCAAATAAACTAATGTCTATTGTAAATATTTTGCGTTTCGTCCCGAGATCTCGTGATGGACTCTGTAAGGCTAACACGAGATCTCTGCCTTAGACGCAAAAATGGTTTTGTAAATAATTTGAAATTTAAATAAACTAAACAATGAAGGAAATGTTTAGAATTATTGTAAGAAAATATTGTAATTATATTTATAATGTAATTATTTATATAATAATATAATATTTATTTTATTATTATTATTATATATTATTTATATAAATATATAATAATAATAATATTTATAATGTAATTAAACATATCTTGTTTAAACTAAACCCGCATTTATCAAGAAGCCTTCTACGATTAAGTATAAGAGCTCTCGTTCGCACGGTAAAATACGTATGCGAGCGTAGCGTAGTGGTTAAGACGTCAGCGTTGTAACCGGTAGACCCGGGTTCGATCCTCGGTCGGGATGGATTTTTCTTAGATTCATAGATTTATTTGCGAGCAAAATTATAAAACTACGTTCTTTCATAACATATCTAACGATACATAAATAATAATAAAATTCGAATTAATAAAATAATTCGTCGAATTTCTTATAATTTTTATTTATGACTGGTTAATGTACCGTTTTTGGATGTATAGTTTTCAAACGTCGCAGGTACGTTATGAATGAAACGTTATTTAAAAACCGTAAATGTGGCAGGACATTTCTGGTTCCAAGGACGTCACAAAAATGTTTTTGCAATGAAACAAGTTTGGTCGCATGGCTATAATGCGACGTTTCAAAGATGTTGCTGTAACGGAATATTGTTTAGCGGGTGGTTGACTTGGGTCGCGAGGAAGTTAGCGAGGAAGTTTGGGAAGGTAATGTGAGAGGTCAATCAGGGAATTTCCACTTCCGGCAACGTGGGCATAGGAGGATAATAATCATACCAGTTCAGCGGAAACCGCATTTTTGGGTCGCGTCCAAGAATAGAGATTTTTTTGTGTGCAATTATAATAATTTTATGTATATATAATTTTTTTTTAAAACTAAATAAAGAAAAATACAACGTTACATAATAAAGTCGGACACGTTCTCGTGTTTTCAATTGCCCCATGTGACCGGCTGTTGGCTCTTCATGACACTCTGCCAACACGGCTTGACGTTGCTCTTTAGGCAACACCAGATTCCAGCCATCTTCATCAGACAACACTTCTTCGATTCTCATGTCAGGACGATAAACATAAAGACGACCACCCATAATTTTCCATTCCTGGCATTCATATGGCCGTTGCAACAATTTCTGCCTTTGGGCTAAATACCACGCATCCTGGGTGTCTTCAGTCACTTCTATGGCTGCTAGCGGTGCACCTTCACTGTCTTCATACAGACGCGATAAAGCGTCGGGAACCGTGTGCAAGGAACCTTTGCGATGCTCAAAATAATAATTGTAGGCTTGCAACCATAATACCCAACGAGCAAGACGCCCCGTCGGGTTGTGCAGGTTTTTCAACCATTGAAGGCTACTGTGATCGGTGACCACTTTGAATCTATAACCCTCAACATATGGCCTGTATTTTTCAATCGCCCAGATAACGGCTAAACACTCGCGCTCGGTGACGGAATAGTTCCGTTCGGCAGAACTCAAAACACGACTTGCAAATCCTAACACTCGTTCCGAACTATTAATTTCTTGAACAAGGACAGCGCCTATACCAGTATCGCTGGCGTCTGTCTCAATGACAAATTCTTGGCTGAAATATGGCCTCTGGAGTACAGGAGCTGAAGCAATTAAGCTTTTTAACCGCTCAAAAGCTTGCTGTTGTTCGTCCGACCAATGAAATCGAACGTCTTTCCTCGTCAGCTTCGTTAGCGATTCTGCTAATGTAGCGCAGCCTTCCAGAAATTTCCTTTCCAGGAAGCCATACCTAGGAATCGGCGTACTTACTTAAGATTGGTTGCCTGCGGATAATTCAACACTGGTGCGATCTTATCTGGATCCGGACGGAAACCAGTTTTGTTTATCAGCACTCCCAAATATTTGGCCTCGCTCTGACAGAATGAGCTCTTCTCGCGACTGATGGTAAGTCCCACCGCTTGAATCTTTTTTAGGACATGTTCAAGCCAATGCAAATGATCCTCGAACGACTCTGAGAGGATAATGATGTCGTCCAAATAGCAGAATGCATGTGGCTCTAGTTCGGGGCCAATAAGGCTATCAAGCAACCGCTGAAAAGTGGCTGGAGCGCCTGATAAGCCAAAAGGCATCCGGACGAACTGAAACAGTCCCATCCCTGGCACTGTGAAAGCCGTGATCGGCCTCGCAGCTTTGCGCATCTTTATCTGATGATTGCGCTCTTGAGGTCCAGGGTAGAAATATACTTAGCTCTCTGCAGCTTACGCAAGATGTCATCCATATAAGGAAGTGGATAAGCATCTGTCTGCGAAACCGCGTTGACTTCACGAAAATCAATGCAGAATCTTACCGAGCCATCCTTTTTCTTAACAAGTACGACAGGGCTGGACCAGCTACTCGGTGACCGTTCTATTATACCATCTGACAACATTTATTGAACGTGCTCATGCATGATTTCTTCCATCTTGGGTGACACTGGATAATATTTCTGCTTTATAGGTTTCGCAAATCCAACATCAATATCATGCTCAATGAGCGTAGTACAGCCAATTTCATTCGAGCCAGTTGGCAAAACTCTGTCCAACAGTTTACTCGGCTGACGCCTTTCCGCCGTGGTCAGTTTAGCAAAGCCAACTTGCGGCTCTTCAGAATTCTCCGTCGAAAGAGCTGCAACTTCAGCCACTACTGGTTCATTTAGCCCATCAATCATTACGTGGTTCTTGCGTGGATGTAAAATGGCATTAAATTCTCGCGCAAAATCTGCGCCTAATAAATAATCAGCTTTTAGGCTAGGCATAATAAGTACTGGGAGCCTTTTTTGTACTCCACTAATCGATATGGGAAGTTTAGCGACACCAGTCACGTGAGATGATCGTCCGTCAGCGACACGAACTTTCTCACGAAAAGGATGCAGAATTTCGCCGCGAGCTGTGGCAATTTGGACACCGACCGGGCCCATTACCGTTCTGGCTGCTCCTGGATCGAACAGCGCTTTTAAGCGAAATCCAGCCACATCCACTCTCAACCACCAACGAGGGTACTTTCTACCTATTAATTTTTCCGGCCCTTGCGCCAATTGGCTGTTTTCTTCCAGGCCTGCGATTGGCCACCGTCGCGTTGTTGCGATTGTTGACATCGCTTTGCACCGATCGAGGTCTGGTCATTTCCGGGGGCGATGATGACCTCTCTTCTTCGCGCCCGTAGCCGTTTTTCGCGCAATTGGGACAATTATATGTCCTATAACCTAGTAGATGGCATTTCCAACACTCTATCCGTCGCGGCGATCGGTTGGATTTGGGCGAACTTCCTGAACGCGGTTGACCCGTCGCGGATGCGCGTTCGTGATTGAAGAACTCGGACGAAATTCGGTTCCTCGGCCAATCAGGAGCTCGACGCGTCGCTTGAGCATCAACTAATTGGGGTCTCCGGCATTCCGCGTTTTTCCGCAGCCACTCGTCCAGTTTCTTGTCGATCAGTTCCTCAACCTCTTTTGCCGTGAGCGCTGTTCCTACACTAGCGATGGTCGTTGACTTAGCTACCTTAGGTGCGATTCGATTCGCTACCTTAGATGTTTGGTCGCTAATAGGCGAGGATGCTATTGCTGCCACATGCGGCTTCCCGGTAGACTTGCTGGATGGACCTCCCTGTTGCAACCTTGCCGGGTTGAACGCTGAATCCGGCATCACACTTGCCTCCACTGTAGGTGGAGGTCGATATTTTTGCCTCAACTCAGCATCTCGCTCAACTTCCATGGCACGTCGTAGCAACTGGTCGCAAGTGCGTACCTCCGTTCTTCTCACAGCGCTCTGGATGTCCGGTCTTAAATTGCGATATAACAATTTCATCTGATCTTCACCTGTAGGTTGTGGTACGCATCGACTCAAAATTGTCAGTAAGCAAATGTCATAATCGCGAACTGGTTCACCTGGTCCTTATGTCCGCGCTTTCGTTTCTTCAAGCAATCGCTGTTGGAGATCGGGATCGGCTCCATAGCAATCGCGTACGGATTCGCAAAAGTCTTGCCACGTCTGCCACCCTGGCTGAGATAGGCGACACCACTGAAGCGCCAGTCGCACATTAAATGCGGCATTGCTAACCGCATTTCTTTATAGCTAAGATTAGCTAACGCACGGCATTCTTCAATACGGATGAGGAATTCTTCGATGCTTTGGCCTTTGGCACCAGAAAACTTAATTCCCCTGCGACGCACAATTTCACCGACGTCACGATTTTGCGGTAGTAACGCTTCGTAGGCGGGAAGAGAAAGACTGGCATCCCCCCTCCCCCTAAGGTCGACATATCGACTAGAACCGAAAATTGTTCGATTAGGAATCGAAACGCCATCGTCTGCTTCGCGATCTACGTCCTCGTGAAAATAATTAATGTTGACGTGTCGCGAAAATTGACTTTGCTACTAGAAGATTTCGATCGAACGCTGGCGTTACCCTATAGTTGCAGAATTTCGCGTTGTTTCGCTTCTGACCGCATATTATTCTTCAATTCCGCGACTTCCCGACGACTTTCCTCGAGCGCTTTTTCTAAATTCGCAGCTCGCGACTCCAATTTTTCCAGAGCTTCTAATATGCTTGCCAGCATTTCGTTTCGGCCCTCCCCAACGTTTTCTGACGAATTATATTCGAAAATGCGATCAAAATTATTCGCAATTCCTGCATTTTGCTGCGTGTGTGCCGTGGTTATTGTAGATGTCGCGAAAGTTGTCGTTGGCGCCGCGGTTGTCGCATTTGGTAGCGTTGTAATTGGCGAAAAACGCGATTCGATATTTGCCCGAACTTGCAATTGTTGCGGTACTTCGTCCGACCTATCCTGCGACGACTGGGAGAAACTATTTTCCGATCGTGTATCAGCGTCCGCATTTACTATAATTCTGTCTGAACGGTTTAGGAAATTATCCCGTAAGGTGTCGCGCAGAATCCGCAAGGATTTTCCGCCATTGCAGTTGGCACGAAATCGGCTTCCGAGTAATTGCCACGTAGGCGTTGGTACAGATGTTCCATTCGAACATATGGCGTACCAGATGTATGAAGTTGGAGTTCATTTAATGCCGACTCAAATTCACTCTCCGTGAGTCCGAAGACCTAGTCCTCGAGAGGGCGCAACGATACGTCACGGTTCGCGTTTGCCGAATGAGCTATTTTACAATGCGGATGTACAAATACAAAAATACACGTAAAATATGTAAAATATCACGCAGTATGTATATAAATAAACTATTACTTTTAAATAATATTAACTAAATAAGTGTCATTGCCCAATTTAAATTACACATGACAACACCGACAAATAATTAAATAAGTCAATACGTAAAACAGATTTATAGTTACCTTGTGTCAATATATTTATATAAAACAAATTCTTCCCATTAAGTGGATAAAAAAATTAAATAACAACAGTCAAATAAATAAATAAATATATAAGTTCATAACGAAATAAGCCCGTCCGTAAATAATTAAATAAATAAAATATATGTAAATTAATAACTATATAAAAAAAAATTCAACAACAAAAAAAAAACAACTAACATCTAAAAATTAAAATCATAATAATCTAAAATTAAAATATCATTCAATACAGAAAGTAAAAAAAAATTAAAAACAATTAATGTCAATAAATAAATTCAATAAATAAAAAGAAATAAAATAAATGAAATAAATAAAATAAATAAAATAAATAAAATAAATAAAATAAATAAAATAAATAAAATAAATAAAATAAATAAAATAAATAAAATAAATAAAATAAATAAAATAGATAAAATAGATAAAATAGATAAAATAAATAAAATAAATAAAATAAATAAAATAAATAAAATAAATAAAATAGATAAAATAGATAAAATAGATAAAATAGATAAAATAGATAAAATAGATAAAATAGATAAAATAGATAAAATAGATAAAATAGATAAAATAGATAAAATAGATAAAATAGATAAAATAGATAAAATAGATAAAATAGATAAAATAGATAAAATAGATAAAATAGATAAAATAGATAAAATAGATAAAATAGATAAAATAGATAAAATAAATAAAATAGATAAAATAGATAAAATAAATAAAATAAATAAAATAAATAAAATAAAATAAATAAATAAAATAAATAAAATAAATAAAATAAATAAAATAAATAAAATAAATAAAATAAATAAAATAAATAAAATAAATAAAATAAATAAAATAAATAAAATAAATAAAATAAATAAAATAAAAAAAATAAATAAAATAAAAAAAATAAATAAAATAAAAAAAATAAATAAAATAAATAAAATAAATAAAATAAATAAATAAAATAAATAAAAAAAACTAAAATAAATAAATATATGTCAATTAATTTAAAAAAAACTAACAAAAAATATACTGACACACATAAAATATTAAAATCTTGTCCATCAAATTCACTAAAATCGTTAAAATATAAATAAATAATAAATAAATAAATGACAAGTAAAAGCGAACGTATAAAAATCACTCAAGAATAGACCAATAAATAAATAATTTACACAAATATACTACCATATTATATAAAACACAATTAACTTAATAGATGTACATTAATATTTAAATTGAGCAATGGAGACGAGCTACAACAATTTTTATTTTATTCTTCCCAATCATCTTAAAAACATTTACTCACTTTTCAAATTTCATGAAATTCTAAAATGCACTTATTTTTCTTTAAACGCTTAATCCGCCTCATATCTGGTTGACCGGTGTAAACATAAACATGCGAGGATTTTCGCGAACTGTCTGGCTTTCGCCGTTACTTCGTTTGAAAATTGATCGTATTCAATTTTGAAATTTTTTTTCCCGTGAAACACGTTTAGGGCGCCACACAGTGGTCACTTCGAGTGATCACAGATTTTTTTTTTTCAAAAATACGCGCGAAGGTTAAAATCTGAACGTATGGTAACAAATTTTTTTTTTAAATTCTCGTTATAGATTGTACTTTAACGGGTCACTGCCAAAAATTCGAGATAAACAATTGTAATATTAAAAAAGTTAATAACATTCGCTATATGTTAATAGCAAGAAGTTTAAAATGACCCATGACCTTATTCCACTTATAATTTGACTTAGAAATCGTTATATCAGGGTTTTTAAGGTCGCTGATTACGAATGTGAGGTCATAATTCAGAAATTCAAAATGGCGGATCCAGTATGGCGGATCTAATTCGGAAAAAATATGCAAATGATAATAAAATGGGTATCATGGTATTTTCGGGGTCGCTGATTACGAAATTGAGATCGTAAAATAGAAATTCAAAATGGCGGATCCAATATGGCGGATCCGATTTTGAAAAAATATGGAAATGATAATAAAATGAGTATCTTCGGGTTTTCGAGGTCGCTTTCGACGGAACAGAGGCTATAAAAATGGAATTCCACCGTATGAAGTATTTAGCGGAAAAAATATTAAAGATATAGATTTAATAGGCAGTGTTAAATGATTCATAACCTTGTTTATGCACTTTTACTTTTGCTTGATTTATTTATAAAATTTGTAACGAAAACTAATTTAGCGGAAACGGAATAGAATAATAAATCCAGAATATTTTTGGAATATTGCAGTCAGAATAATGGGACTTTGGTGATATTCTTTCAAATAATATATTCTAGAAATACATTAAGCAGAATATTGAAAAGAAAATATTTTTGACATACATATTATATTAAACGAAATGTTTTAAATTCAATATTCTATGAATATTTAATCTGTGACTTCACATTATCCACACTCGTATGGCATTCTAAAAATATTTGATTTAAAATATGGCAATATATCTATAGATACTTGAAATATTTTTCCAATAATACAATTGTAATATTCTACAAAATATCGAATGAAATATTCTGAAAATATTTCATGCTGAACATTTATGTTTCTAGAATATCACCAAAGTCCCATTATTCTGACTGCAATATTCCAAAAATATTCTGGAAATATTCTAGAAATATTTATAAATTTATTGAATAACATATACTTGTTTTAAGTAAAACATGTATTTTTAAAAATTAATAAAGTAACAGTAAAAAATGCATAAAGAAGGTTATGAATCATTTAACACTGCCTAATAAGTCTGTATCTGCAATGTTTGTTTCCGCTAAATTAGTTTTCGTTACAAATTTTATAAATAAATCAAGTAAAAGTAAAAGTGCATAAACAAGGTTATGAATCGTTTAACACTGCCTATTAAATCTATATCTTTAATATTTTTTCCGCTAAATACTTCATACGGTGGAATTCCATTTTTATAGCCTCTGTTCCGTCGAAAGCGACCTCGAAAACCCGAAGATACTCATTTTATTATCATTTCCATATTTTTTCAAAATCGGATCCGCCATATTGGATCCGCCATTTTGAATTTCTATTTTACGATCTCAATTTCGTAATCAGCGACCCCGAAAATACCATGGTACCCATTTTATTATCATTTGCATATTTTTTCCGAATTAGATCCGCCATACTGGATCCGCCATTTTGAATTTCTGAATTATGACCTCACATTCGTAATCAGCGACCTTAAAACCCTGATATAACGATTTCTAAGTCAAATTATAAGTGGAATAAGGTCATGGGTCCTTTTAAACTTCTTGCTATTAACATATAGCGAATGTTATTAACTTTTTTAATATTACAATTGTTTATCTCGAATTTTTGGCAGTGACCCGTTAAAGTACAATCTATAACGAGAATTTAAAAAAAAAATTTGTTACCATACGTTCAGATTTTAACCTTCGCGCGTATTTTTGAAAAAAAAAAATCTGTGATCACTCGAAGTGACCACTGTGCGCCATTGTAACGTTTCGGCTATTCGACGTTAAAGAAAATGAAGTGGAAACAAACTCCAGCCAGAACGGCAATTCGATGAATACAAACAAAATCAGCTCCGACCGGCGTGAGTACGCAAAGAAAAGTATTCGCGACCGCGGAGAGGGATCGGTATCACGACAAAAGCCACCAGGCAGCACACAAAAAGAAAGACACCATTAATCGAGACAATCGAGATGTATTCTTAAAAAAAATACTGATATCAAATAATTAATAAGGCGACTACACGCGATTATCCAATATTCCGGCACGCGCCGGTCACACAAGGTACGAGGCGATTTTCGCGGAAGAGAGAGAGAGAGAAAGCAAGGTAGAGTCGGTACTTACATTTTTCCTTTCTCGCTCGCTCGTCTTAATCCAATGGGACCACTACTATTAGCGAAGGCTCGCACACACTCACGCACGCCACCCGCTGCCGAAGCTGACAGAAAACAAAAAAAAAAAATAAAGACACTCTGTGTTATTCGTAAAATCGCCAACCCAGGCTATGATCGTGGCGCAAAAAAAATGCAACAAGTGCTTCTCAATGACGTAGCTCCTCTCTGCGAATTCGGCAATTAGCCGTCAAGGAATCTATTCGCGGGTAACGTGATCTCGCGGACCTATCAAGGGATATTCACGCGGTCTCTCTCTCTCCATATGTCGATGCGCCGCTTCGCTCTTGTGCGCTGTAAATAATAGATATACATATTAATGCCCGAAGGAGGCCTGTAATGTTTTCAGGAACGTTACACAACAAATGCTAGATAATTGTTGCTACCTTCAAAATGCGTTAGTGGTACACCCTCCATAAACAGCTGTTTTTTACGATATTCAAAGTGGAATATTTTTTTATCTACCGAGCAGAATAGGACTGGACCTCGATAGAATAACTTATTTATGTCCCAAAAAGTTGTTGGAATCGAGCAACAAATGCTAGATAATTGTTGCTATCTTCAAAAAGCAGTACTGGTACAACCTCCATAAACAGCTGTTTTTTACGGTATTCAAAGTGGAATATATTTTTATCTACGGCACAGAATCGGATGGGACATCGATAGTATAACTTATTTATGTCCCAAAAACTGAGCTGAGGAACAAAAGCTAGATAATTGTCTGATAGTAGTAAAACCGCTTCCACGGGAGAGTAGGGTGTTCGGGAAGACGTTCCAAAAATTAAACAGGAGATAGCTAATCTTTCGATCCGTAGAGTTGTGCGAGAGTTAGTTAGTGAACATTTAAATGAGGACGGAAATGTTGAGGATTTACGCGATAGATTAACGCGATTTAAAATATTAGAAAAATTTCCCACTTACCGGTTAATTGGGATCAGATTATAGATGAAAATGTAAGCGTAAATCGCACATCATTAGGCGATATGTCTCATTCATTGGATACGGATGGATGAAGATTCATCGGAATTGAAGAGAGAAAATTTTTGACGAGCACTGTTAGTATTACGCTGATAGCAAATCAAGAGAGTGCCACTCGTGTTACTTGGAGTCAAGCTGGTTTAAGAGGGTCTACTTTAAATTTACAAGCTGGAATATTTTATCCTTCAAGACCTTCCTCGACAGCCATCGGACCTAGATTATCTAATGTGGGATGTTGGTACATGCCACCAATTTGGGATAGTTCAAGAATAGGCCTAACAGGGCCTGTTGTTCGTGGATTGAATAAATGAATTTCTGGCGGTAACAGGAGCGTGGAGTCTAATCGTGCATATTTGAAGTACATGGTAGAAGACGTCATAACCAGAACATCGAAGAAGATTCGATTTCAAATTTATCAGAGGAAGAAAGGCTTCCCCAAGTTCGAGCTGAAGTGGGAGAGTAAATAGAGTTAGTACAGCTACAAATCGAAGATCACCCGAGAGACATGAAGATATATTAAGGAAGGTCCGGAACTGGAATATCAATTTCTCTGGAGAAGATTCGATGACTGGAGAGGATTTTCTCTCAGATCTTCGAGACTATAAGGAAAGTCTAAACTTATCGGATGAAGAAATCTTAAGATGTCTTCCAGCACTATTGAGTGGAATTGCTCGTCAATGGTATAGAGTTGAGCGTTCTTCATTGCAAACCTGGCGTCGATGAAGATGATTTGAGAGACAAAATTCAACGTCGGATACAATTAGCAACGAAATCAATTACACGATTTTTGTCGGAATTCCGAACGCTTCTAAATCGATTAAAACAGCCGCTTCAAGAAAGTAAGCAAGTGCAGATGGCTTATAAGAATTTGCGTCCGGATTATCGACGATTTATCGGGTCCCGACCTTTTACTAATTTTTCGGAGCTGAGGAAGTTAGAAAAGCAGCACGAAAAAGAAAAGAAATGGGCCAAGACTATAAGGGAACCACTGGATCGATTGTTGTTCTAGAGTGGGGAAAGCCAGTGAAATATTCAACTGAAGTCGCACCGATAGAATCGTCGGTATCAAAGGAATCTACGCCAAAGAGAAATAAGTAGAAAAAGGCGACGAAGAAACGCAAAAGTCCACAAAAAGTCGTAACAGTCATACAAAAAGAACAAAATCGGTCAGGAATCTCTCAAGTTCAGAAGAAATCTTCACCAGCCCGTAATAATCGTCTAAATGTACCAAGTAATCAAGTTCCTAGGTCCGAGAGACAAGTTTGAAATACCCGAGTATTCTCAAGTTTTTACGAATCAGTGGCAGGACCTTCCTGGAGAAAAGAGACCAGATGGCGACCAACGTCCGGTCCACCAGCGAGAATGATTAATACTCCTAACCCACTACCTAAGGATAACAGTAGGTTGAATGGAGATACGATAGTCTGTTACGATTGTCAACAGCCTGGACATACCTTCCGCGTATGACTAGAGCCATTCCGTTGTTTAGGCTGTGGACTCGTTGGATTCCAGAGGAACAGATGTCCTAGTTGTCAGCAGTCCAAAATTGTGGATCAGGGAAACGGTCAGAACGGGCCGTGGCAGGGTTTTCCTCGGTCCGAAGCAGCACCCAAAACCCAGTAAAGATAATTCCGAATGACCGAGCTCTTCATGACCAATGCCAGGAGCCGGAGCTCCAAGAAGAGTTGGTGAAGGAGGCGGTCCGTCATTTCGTGACCACTAGATAGAACCCAGGATCGGGAAATGTAGAAGCCCCAATATGCTCTGAAAATGGCGCAAGAGATGAAGAAGTTAGACATTCATCTGGCCCAGTAGAACCAGAAGCAGGAGTTCGGTTGGATAGGGACCCCAGACTATATTTTTCACTAGAAATAGAAGGTCGTCCAATTAGAGCCCTTTGCGATCCAGGAGCTGTTAGGTCTTATTTTGGTCCACCTATGAAAGAAAGTCTTCAAAAATGGATTCAACCAAGACATGGTTATATTCGCGGTCCACTGGATATCAAGAAGAGATTGGAGGTTTGGTCTGCATTTGTATGGAGGTGGACGATCAAACAGTGTTTGAATGTCCGGATAGCCGATTGTCTGGAATATGATACTATCCTAGGAATGGATTTTCTGCAACTATTCCACATCAAAGTAGATTTTTTCAATCGAAAATGGCAAGTTGGCATGAGCCCTTGGAAGTCATTTGAAGATAGAAGTAATTCTAAAATCTATGCAGAATGTGCAGCGATATCAGAAGTTTCTTCGGTCCAGCAAGAAAGATTAACTCAGTTGTTGAATCTAGTTATTCCAACTGATGATAGAATGATAGGATTGATGACTTTGACATCTCATCATATTGATGTCCAGGGTGCAGCACCTATTAAGCAGCGATTCCGGAGAGTATCTCCCGCTGTCCTATAGGTAGCCCATAGCCAAGTAGATCGGATGTTATCAGAAGAAGTCATCGAGCCAGATACATTTCGAAGTTAGATCTAAGTCAGGCTTATTTCCAGATCCCGTTATCAGAATAGAGTAAAGAAATCACAGCGTTTTCAGTCCACGGGAAAGGACTATTTCAGTTTCGAAGAAAGCCTTTCGGACTGTCCAACGCGCCTGCTACCTTCCAACGATTGATGGGCGCTTTATTTAGACCAGAGTTCGAGCCCCATGTTTTTGTCTATCTAGATGACATTATCATTGTGTCAGAAAGCTTTTATGATCATCTAGAATGGTTAGGGAGAGTCCTAAAGAAAATTATAGACGCGGGACTACAGCTCAACCGAGACAAAAGTGAGTTTTGCCCTTCAGAGGCTCGATATTTGGGATCTCTCGGAGACCGGAATAGATTGAGACCAGATACAGAGAAAATAGAGCCCGTACTGTTGTATCCGCCGCCTAAGAACTTAACGGAATTAAGAAGATTTCTAGGCATGATTGATGGTACGCGCGGTTTATCCCAGATTTGGCCCAGAAGAGGATCCCTCTAACGACATTAACGAGAAAAGACGCGGAGTCGGAATGGACCAGTGAGCATGAGGAAGCTTTTAAAATGTTAAAGCAAGACCTGTGTCAGGCTCCCGTCCTTGGAAGACCTGATTTTTCTCATCCATTTTGTCTTCAGACAGACGCAAGTACTTATGCGTTGGGTGCAGTATTAACTCAGTAGCAGGAAGATGGAGAGCACCCAATCGTATTTTTAAGTCGGACTTTAAATTCTGCCGAGAGGAATTATAGCACGAGGGAGAAAGAATCTCTTGCTGTGGTCTGGGGAATTAAGAAGTTAGAGTCCAAGAGATGGGCGTTAGAATTACAAGGCTGGGATTATAGAATTAAGCATAGGAAAGGTGCTTTTCATCGAGTCCCAGATGCTTTATCTCGATTGAGAGGAGATATCGAAACTATTTTGTCGATAGAAGAGACTCAGGATGGCTGTTATCAGCGACAGTACAAGAGTGTGGAAAAATATCCATGGCGATTTCCAGACTGGAAGATCGAGGGAAATCTGCTGTATTTTCTTCGAGAAAACCCACTATTAGATCCTATTAATGAAAGAGAGGATCAATGGAAGTTAGTCCTTAATCAAGAACTTCGTCAGCAAGAGATGGATGGAGCACATCGCGAAGCGCAAGCTAGTCATTATGGAAGAGAGAAAACTTATCATCGAGTTGCCTTAGAATATTATTATTAAGATCCTTTTTTGACCTTGGCAATCGAAGGAACGGTCAATTTTATATCAAACTTGTCTTATGAAAAAATTGCTTATGCGACCTTGAAAATGTAAAAAATTAAAGTTAAATGTCTAAAAAGCGCTCTGACGTACTTTTTCTAAAATGACGTGTTTTTCAAGGTAACATAATATTCCTTCAGAAGACTGAATTAATTATAAAAGTGTTGATCACATTGACTGGCTGAACTGGATGTCAATTTTCAAGGTTGTTTAAAGACCGTAACGCATTTTTTATTGGTGAACCTCATCATTGACTGCAAAACCTGCTTTTTGACATTGGGCTTTTAAATAATGGAATTTTTTGTATGAACATAGAGATTTTTTACTTTCTCGACATGACCTTTCTAAGGTTATATCAAGGCCAAATGTACCTGCATTTTACTTTCATCATCGAGTTGCCTTAGAATATTATTAGCCCGGCATGAGCTACGACATTTCGAATTACATACGCGCTTGTCCCGAATGTCAACGATATAAAGTCTCGCAACAAGGACCAGTAGTATTAATGGGCGAACGCGTAGTGGACCGGCCATGGATAATCGTTTCCGCCGATATAATGGGATATTTACCGCCAAGCACGAATCAGTATTGATATATTTTGGTTTTCCAAGAGCTCTTCGTTGGGTAGAAATAAAACCGTTGACGAGAGTCGAAGGGAAAATTGTTCCTATTTAGGTGGGAAACGCCCTATTACTTGTTGACTGACAATGGCAAAGAATTTGATAACCATGCTCTAAAGTGAGTCTTAGAAGAACCTGAAGTCCAATGGTTACCAATTCCGCCATACCATCTACAATCCAATCCTGTCAAGAGCACGAATAGCATCATAAAAACGATGATTTCTACGTTTGTCAAGCAATATCATCGAGATTGGGATCGTCATTTACGGGAGTTTAGAAGTGCAATAAATACTGCCGATCAAGAGAGTACTAAAGTATCTCCGGCATTTTTAAATTTTGGGAGGAATCCTAGACCGGTAAAGAGTTTCAGGAGGACAATGGAACCTAGTCCTACAATACTGAGAGTTGATGCTGAGACATGGATTGATCGTGTCAAACGTTTGAGTGCCATTCAAGATTTGGTGGTGAGACATATCGATAGAGCTAGGCAGCGTCAAAAGCGTTATTACGATAGAGGTAGACGCACTATATTATATAATGTAGGTGACTTAGTTTTAAAACGAAATAGAGTCCTTTCGTGTGCGGCAGAAAACTTTGCGGCGAAGTTAGCACCTCGTTATGACGGTCCATACGAGGTTACTTAAGTCCTATCTCCTGTCGTTTATGAAGTACGAGGAAGGAATCCTCCACGAATTATCAAAACTCATGTGAGTGATCTCAAACGATTCATTCCAACGCGTCGATGTACTAGATGGTTAGATGATTGAGCAGTATGTTATTTATAGAAAAATGTATCGACGTGGATTTTCTCGTGGGAATCTGCGTGGGCGTCGAGTTCTGCCTCAGTCAGTTTGTTAGACCCACGTTCAGAGGTCCCTGAAGTTCCGGAGGTAGTTCCTGACGTTCTGGAAGAAGAGACGGTACCTGAATGTGATCCGTCAGGCAGCGAAGAGGTAGTCTCAGAAACTACCACTCGAGAGAGTCCAAAGTCAGTGATCGAAGTCTACGTCATTAGGGAGGTTCCGCGTCCGGTTCCCGGGGAGCGTTTGCGACCTATCCGAGTATGGGGACCGTTCGATAGAGACCGAATGTTTCATCGAAGGGTCGCCTGCGGAAACCTGAATACGAACCCCAGTGACCGAACCGTGCACCCTCCAGCTGGAGGCTGTTTCAATTGTTGGAGGAAGGACCACAAAGCACTCGAGTGTCCGGAACCGCGGGTAGAAACGAATTGTTTCAATTGTCGCCGGCTGAACGTAAAGGTGTACGATTGTCCGAGATGCCGGGATGCATACCGGGAATGGAGGCGAAGTGGCCCACCAACCCCTGTCGCGTCTATCTCTTCAGGATCTCGACAACATATGCCGGAGCCTCAGCCGGGACCATCAAAAATAGCCTCGGAAAAGGCGGTCCCTTCTTCCACAATTGTGGAGGCCTCGGCCGAAGGGTCTGCTTCGAGAGGCAGCCGGAAAATGCGCCTAAGATGTTAAGCCATAAACATATTGATATGACACCTGAGACGCACAAATTCGTGCAGGAATTTATCCAACGAAGGGATTCGCGAACCGTCGAAAAGTCTCGCGGAAATTTGGGCACTTCGTTGCGGACCGTCAAACGCTTTATATTGTACGGCACGATAAAAAAAAATTGTTTTGTTAGCTGATTAAATAATTTAGCTCGATTAAATCCTATTAATTTTGTTTTTACCGTGCGTCGCCACGATACCGTTTTGAGAGTCTGGAAACTTGTGTATCGAAAAAGACGGTAAGTCCGAATCTATTGTTAATTTTATTGAGTTTCGTTTTTTTCCGATTTCGGTCTCGCGAGTCGGTATCTGACAGAATATTGAATATTATATTAATTCAAAAGCAGTTACATATAATAATTTTCTAAACTAGATGAAGTGTGTTCATTAATTCGTTTTATCCTAATTCGTATATTAAATTAACAAAAATAAAATAAAAATCCCTCGCAATATGACGGGACAATGATCCATTTCTTCTCGTTTTCAATCATATGCCCGATGATGTTGTTAACTTGCAATTATCGCCAAGTTGCGCTTCCAGCTTCGTCCTTTCTGTCAGCCAACGTTGGCAGTAAAAAAACGTGTGCTCGGCGTCGTCCGCTAGGCCTGGGCAGTATACACACTCTGATGTCAGCGCCCTGTGCATCCTATGTAGATCGGCCTGAAAGAAGCCATGTCCCGAGATAAACTGAGTGAGATGGTAATCTACTTCTCCATGTTCTCTATTTATCAACGGCTTGTTGGGGCCAATGAGCTTGGCTGTCCATCTACCTTTGTTGTGAGCGTCCCATCTGGCCTGCCACTCTTGCACGGTTCGTTGGCTTTCGGCTTTCCTGGCTTCCCCTGGATCTTCTATGGGCTTCCTCAGGTAGAGCCGTCTCTTCTCATACGCCAATAGGTCGATTGCTATTGTTCCGACGATGACAAATACCGCTGCCTCGGACACCGTTCTGTAGACACTAGCGATTCTTAGTGCACTTCTTCTTTGCAGTCGAGTAAGGCTCTTCCTGTATGCCGCGATCTTAACCCATCGGCCCATATTTCAGCCCCGTAGAGTACTATCGACTGCACCACAGCCATCAACGTCTTCCTCTTATTGGATCATGGGCCTCCCACATTCCTCATGCGCCGAGACAATGCACTTACTAAAGTCGCTGCCTTGTCGGCTCTTCTCCTGATATGCTGTCTAAAGCTTTCTATCCAGCATAATGCCCAGATATCGTACGGCATCGCTGACACTGACCATCTCTTCACCTACTTTCAATTCAATCGGTGTAGGCACTCTCCTCTTAGTCATAAGCAGAACTTCCGTTTTGCTAGCAGCGAATTTTAGTCCGTGCTCGGTCATCCAGATTCCTACTCGTTGCATAACGCGTACCAGCTTTCATTGTATGTCGTCACCATCGCGTCCTATGATGACAACAGCGATATTATCGGCGTATCCCACAATGAAGCAGCCATCGGGTAACTCCACAGTGAAAACGCCACCATACATATCGTTCCATTGGTCAGGCCGAAGTACCGAACCTTGCGCCGCACCGGCCGTGACCTTCCTACATCTCTAGCCATCCGCTGTTCCGTACATCAAAACCCGATCTCTTAGGTAGTCCCTGACTATCCATAAAAGATATTTGGGTACCCGAAATCTACGTCTTAGTGCAGTCAGCATGTCATTCCATCTCGCGGAATTGAAAGCATTCCGCACATCAAGCGTAACCAGGGCGCAGAACGGTCTGTATCGATGATCACCGCGTTCTGTACTTTTTGCTGCGTGGACCACTTCTTGGACAGCGTCCATCGTTGTCCTTCCCCGTCTAAAACCATATTGCCTAGGGCTGAGGTCACCCGCGACTTTCATCGCCTCATCGAGGCGCGGTTTCAGTAGTCTTTCTAGTACTTTCCCCGCCATATCAAGCATACAGAGGGGCCTGAAAGACTGAGGGCTATTAGCCTCATCCTTTGCTTTGCTAATCAGCACCAGCTTTGGATTTTCCATTCTTTGCAGAAAGTACCAGTCTTCAGGCTTCCGTTGTACATATTCAACAGCAGCTGTGGGCATGTTCCAGTAATGATCTTGAATATCTCCGCCGGGACAGCGTCGGGGCCAGGTGCCTTCCTGTTCCGGAGGACACCCGTGGCCGCTCGCAGTTCTGCCGCGGTAAATTTCGGTATAACTTCGTCGGTATCTTCAACCTCGTCATGTACACTAGGTTCCTCATGCACCGGGAACAGTGCTTGTACTATGTGACCCATAGTTCTCGCGCCCCGCACAACTGGTGGCGGAGCAGCAATCTTGCGCGTAACAATCTTGTAGCCCTTACTCCAGATATCGTCATTTACCTCGGCGCATATATCTTTCCAGAATTTTGTTTTACTGCACTTGATGGTTGTGCGCAATTCTCGATCTTGAAAATCACCACACAATTTTAAATAAAACAGACTAAGCAGGTTCGCCGAAAAATAATGCCAACGAATGGTCCAACAAAAAGTCTAACGGAAGCCGAGAAGAAAAACACTTCGACAATCACGCCCGACAAAAAACAGAGAAAAGAGCTGCGAAAAACGACCCATTCGCTAGCGCAGTTGAGAACACACGATATACTTTTTCTGACATTTATAGACTTTTAGAGAATTATATTTATTATAATTGTGACATGTTTTACATTATAAGTTAATTAACGCAACAGAGATCACAAATTAACAATACATCCTCTAATAATATTTACTTCGAGTGTTAATTTTTATAAACTTTTTTCCCAACCTGGTATAAGAGTTTAAATAATGACACAAAAATTTAAATATTTGTTGTCATTCGTTTTTCTAGTACAAATGTTCTTTTATCAGACGATATTATAATTCTTTAAGTGTTAAGTATTTCTCAATCATAATTTTCAGATTTCACCTGTGATATTTAATAATTATTGTAATCCACGTGTTATTTTGTGAATTTGTTTTAAATATCGAGATCTTGCTTTAGGTTAGATATTCAACCATTATTTCGAATGTCACGTTGCTTGAAGAAAACAAAAGAGCGTAGCCATGTCCCCGCCTTGGCTATGCTTATCTTTTTTGATTTCATTCATGCGATTTTATCCAATAATGCATCTGTTCGAATTTCTCCCAGGCAATGTAAAAAGCTCCTATTGGTCAATTTCAATGCTGAATAATTCGAAAACGGTAGCTGCCTCGATATTTTTTCAAAGGAAAAAGTTTCTTAGAATTATCTAAATAATTGATGAGTGCTTTGGTGATATAGGTATGAGACTCACCTTGCATTTCGAACACTATTTATAAATGTTGAGAGCGTTTCTTCGGCTCCCTGCGTGCTTTTCCAAATTGTCTTCGGGATCTAGTGGACCGTATTCACTCGAAAATTCTTTCTCAAATTCCTCCCAAGTGGTCCAGGTACTTTTCGTAGTTTTATACCAGAATTACGCGCTTTCAGTAAAACTAAACCAAAAATCCTCGTATGGACTAAAATGATCGCGAACTTTGCTGAGACTTTCGAGGAAAGTGACCACGCTTTCTCAAGCTTTACCGTTAAATTTAATTTTCCGGACTTCTATCTCCCTGATACCATGGTAATTGACTCGAACTGGTCCTACTGACCTAATCCTTCTTGAGAGATTTATTGATCGGATCCTAAGGGCGACGTTTGGAGGATTGAAGTGATCACTCTTCGTCCTGCTGGTAGCCTCGCATGTATAGGAGACGTCTGATTTTTCCTTTTTCCCGTATTTTTCCCGTATTTCGCTTACGCACATTTCAAACTGGCTCCGTATATTTCATCGGTGACTATGCGACGCGTACGGGCATACCATGCCTATTCGTAGCAAGGAGGGGTACTCCTATACTTTTATGTCATCTTCTACCATTATCGGTGGGACGTTGCGCTCTAATTTGCGGTGTGGTGATTCATTACTCCGCGGGGCAATAGGGCTTGTGCTTCTCCAGAACCGACTGGCAATTGCCACGTTTTATTTCTTCTTGCCTGATATCATGGATCTACCATAGATACGTACTCCATCTATCCATCGTTTGCAATGTCTGAAACTACGTAACAAATGACATCGTAAACCACATCGTAAAGGACATCGTGCATGATTCAATAGACGATACGACTGTCGTATATCGTAAACTACATCGACATAAAAAAATTACATATATATAGATTATATATAATCTCTTATATATAATCTATATATAGAATTAAGCATATATACACTATACAGGGTGTCCCATTTGAAATAGGACAGCTGGACTCTTCAGGGAATGGAGGGCAAAAAAATTGTTGAGATAAAATTGTAGGGTTCGAAGGGGGCCATAAGATGGTGATCTTGAATTTGACATTAAGGTCAATTTTGAGCATAATTGATGGTCAAAGTATGTTTTTTCAAATGGAAAACCCTACGTTCGACCTCAGAAATGAAAAGAGCGGACAATTTTATGTCCGAATATGTTAACATATGAGGTCATTTAGAGGTCATTTGAAGGTCAAAAAACCATTTTCTATGAATTTTCACGGAAAAGCCTCAACCAGTTGTTTCTCTGACCAAAGTTATTAAAGTTAAAATGAAACCTCACCGATTCGACCTCGAGAACGATAATGAATGCCAAATTTGAAACAATAATTAAGAAATTATGTATTTTTCCAGTTCGTCGTTTTATAATGAATATTCTTAAAGCTACTTCGTTATACCAACAGTTTTCATGACAATGTTATTGAACTCTACAGATAATGCCGTGTTCTAATTCAAAAATAAAAAAAAAAAAAATTTATTATCGTGTATGATGAGTGGCCTTATAATGAACAAATAGATGGAATTTTTTGCAACTTCATATTACTTCAACCTTCGGCTGTTCTTCCTTCCAACGTTGGAAACTTGTCCGCCCATTCAGAAGCGTTGCGAAAAATTGCCGGAAGTTTGCATGTCGCGTGTACAGATGGAGATACTTTTTATTTTTTTAGAAAATTTTAATTCTATCACCAGGCGGGAGAGATGGATTCTTCCCATTAACAATGGAAGTAATACATGAAATAAAGTGAGGATTACATCCCTATTAATTCTATTATTGTATTTTCACACACTCAGAAAGTTCAAACTAAAATAAATTTACTTTTGACTTGCTATTTTATTTTATCCTTTTAAATGTAGAAAATACAACTTTCTAATATTCAAAATAACTTCTGAAGTTTAATCTTTCTTACAGGTGGCACAAATCCGTTGACGGGTGTGTAACACACACTCATTGCAGGAGATGTTCGAATTGACTGCCATTTACTTCAATACATAACTCCAGCCGGCGTCGAAAGTTTCCAAGAACAGACTAAAAAACTTCTGCACGAATATTCGCAACTGCGTATCTGATGCGTTGTTGTAGATCCATAGCTGTTGTTAGTCGACTGGTATAAAAGACATTTTTTACGTAACCCCACAAATAAAAATCTAGAGGTGAGATCAGGAGATCTTGCCGGCCACCGTATAAATCCACCTCGACCAATCCAACGATTGAGGAAAAGGATATTTAGATAATCCCTAACACATCGAGCAAAGTGTGGTGGTGCCCGGTCTTGCTGATACCACATCCTCTGCCTAGTTGCTAATTCACATCTTCCATGAGAACTGGTAATTCATTCTGTAAAAACTGTCGATAATTAGGACCGTTAACAGTTCCATCAAAAAACACGGCCGAATAATTTGATTGTCTAGATTTCCACACGAAACATTTATACTCCACCGCTGCTGATAATCAACTTGTTGAGTCTAGTGCGAGTTTTGCGCTGACCAATAGTGGCTATTAAGATGATTTAACAAGCCAGTACTTTGAAACGTTGATTCATCACTGAAAAGAACATATCGAAAGAAATCGGGCGCTTCGTTCAACCTCTGTAAAGCCCAATTCCAACAGTTAGCCCGATTCTGCATATCTTGTTGAGATAATTCTTGGGTCAGTAAGATGTGGTATGGATGATATCGAGCAGCTTGTAGAATTCTGTGTGCCGTACTGCGTGGAATACCCAAATCGAGTTCAATAACACCAAAACTAACACGAGGATTCATGTGTATTATTGCTAAAACAGCAACGCCTCGAGGGTCGTTAAAGTTGAAGCCTTGATTATTTCGGCGTTCACCAATCCTTCCTTGTCGACAATTTCTTTCAACTTGGCGAATGACTTCTGGAGAAGGATGTTGCTACCGATCTCCAAACCGCTCTCTGTATAATCGTGACGCCCTTTGTTACACTCTGCAACACTCACCTAAGATTATTAAAATATCGACACATTCTTCAGCTGAATAAACCATTTTGAACCCGCACTTACACCGTAAATGATGAAAACTTCTTAATGATCATTTTCTCACAGATATGAAGAATAAACTCTGAAGGTTAGTTACGTTTACTTTATGTATTTTATGTACTTTAAGTAGAAATGAACAAAAGTTAATATTGACATTTTGTTTATGTCTAATAAAGACAATAATAGAATTGTTTTTCATTTAAAAGGATCAAATAAAATAGCAAGTCAAAAGTAAATTAATTTTAGTCTCAACTTTCTGAGTGTGTGAAAATACGAAAATAGAATTGCTTTTTTTTACATTTTTGAATTAGAACACGGCATTATCTGCAGATTTCGTTAGCATTGGCATGAAAACAGTTGGTATAACGAAGTAGCTTTAAGAATATTAATTATAAAACGACGAACTGCAAAAATACATAATTTTTTAATTATTGTTTCAAATTTGGCAATCATTATCGTTCTCGAGGTCGAATCCAAAGTCGCAACATGGGGTTTCACTTTAACTTTAATAACTTTGGTCAGAGAAACAACGCGTTTGAGAGTAGTACTCCATAAAAAATGGGTTTTTTACCTTCAAATGACCTCTAAATGACCTGATATGTTAACATATTCGGACGTAAAATTGTCCGCTGTTTTCATTTCTGAGTTTGAACGTAGGGTTTTCCATTTGAAAAAACATACTTTGACCATCGATGATGCTCAAAATTGACCTCAACTCTTATTGATCAAATTGATCACAACTTTTATCTGAACACTTTTGTCCCCACCATTCCCTGAAGAGTTATTCAGCTGTCCTGTTTCAAATGGACACCCTGTATATATTAATCATATATAATTTGTTAAATATAATTTGTAATCATATACAGGGTGTCCAAGAGGTATCGAAACACGTGTATAAGTTTTTACATAAAATATTTTTTACCCAGTCTAAGGTAATTTGCACAGTAACTTTAGTCGGTGGATCTAATGGTGACCTTGGTTTTGAGCTTGTCGATTTCAAGGTCACCTTCGTTGTTTTTAATGACAAGATCCTTTTTTGACCTTGGCGATCGAAGGAGCGGACAATTTTATATCAAACTTGTCTTATGAAAAAATTGCTTATGCGACCTTGAAAATGTCAAAAATTAAAGTTAAATGTCTAAAAAGCGCTCTGACGTACTTTTTCTAAAATGACGTGTTTTTCAAGGTAACATAATATTCCAGAAAACTGAATTAATTATAAAAGTGTTGATCACATTGACTGGCTGAACTGGATGTCAATTTTCAAGGTTGTTTAAAGACCATAACGCATTTTTTATTGGTAAATCTCATCATTGACTGCAAAACCTGCTTTTTGACATTAAATAATGGAATTTTTTGTGTGAGCATAGAGATTTTTTACTTTCTCGACCTGACCTTTCGAAGGTTATATCAAGGCCAAAAGTACCTGCATTTTACTTTTAGCGTTACGTAGAAATAACGACGTGGACATAGTAAGTTCTGTTCCCGTTAGGGTGCTTGATTATCGCGAGTCCTCTTTCCTCTCACACCGGGGTCATCGGAGACCGGAATTGTTTTTACTTTATTTATTACAATATCTTTACTTTAAGTGCTCGAATTGTTCACAATTTTCTTCGTGATTGTAAGCTAATCGACGGAGGACAGCACCAACAGCATTTTCGAAAATTATAGGAGTAATATTTGCTGATAATCCTCTGTCGTAATTACGACCGGTTTAAAACCGGTTTACGACCGCTTTTAGGACCAAGTTACGACGTCTTAAGACCATGTTACAGCTCCTCACAACCACTTTATGACCGGTTTACGACTAACTAACGACCGGCTTATGACTACTTACGACCGGCTTACGACTACTTACGACCGATTTACGACCACGTTAAGATCTCTTACGACCACCTTACGAACTCTTACGACTACCTTTCGACCGGTTTACGACTACCTAACAACCCGTTTACGACCACGTTACGACCTTTTATGAACATAACATTATAGCCCCGAGCCACAAACATTATAGCCCCTAGCCACAGCCATCAATCACCCTTATCGAACTTCAATCATGCATAAACCAAACCGCGCTCTTTTACTAAAAGAGAAGCCTCCTGAGAGCATAAATAACCAAGCGATTTCCATGGCCCACTAACTCTAAAACTTCAAACTTTCACCTGGACGACTTAAATGTACGTTCTAAGTCTTGCGATTGTAAAATCTAATTGTAAAATCGGCGATAAAATCTGTTTGTACTGCTGTTAAAAATGTTACAGCTTACGGAAAGAGAAAGAATCACACTTCTCATGATGAGAGGCTAGGTTGCTGCAACGCAACCTTACAGGAGAGTGATTGATCTTTTTAATTTGAATTTTCGGGCTGGTAGAACTGGGATTTCCATTTTCACTACTAGCAACGCCATTATAATTTTTGAAGAAACTGGCACTATCAATGACAGACCTAAATCAAGGAGACCAAGTTCAGCAACGAACGATGATAATTCTTTGAATGTTTAATATCATTCAATGAGGATCCGCAGAGTTGCACAACAGCATGAAATAGCTAAGTCATCTGTTCATAACGTACTAAAATACTCAGGTTTTCATCCATTCAAAGTCACACTGATTCACAAAAATAATGAAGATGACTTCGACCGTCGCATTGAGTATTGCGACGATAAGATGACACGCACAGTACGACATTCTAACTTCCCATCAAATATTGTTTTCTCAGATGAGGCAACATTTCAATTTAACGGAACCTGTAATAGGCATAATTGTGGATACTGGCTGGAAACAAACCCCCACTGAGCACGAGAAGATAAATCACAATATCCACAGAAATTAAATGTATAGGCAGGCACATTCAATAACAGGATTCTGGTCCCGTTTTTGATTGATGGTAACTGAAATTCTGCAACCTACGAAAAAATGCTATGAAATCAAATCGTCCCTACAATACGAAGAATAGCTGTAAACAACTTTATGAAGTTTAAATGTACTTCTCGATTGCATTCCGTGTACGCAATCGAATTGAATAGAAAAAAGCAGATAATACAAAAATCATCATCTTCATCTGAAGTTTCTTTTGTTGCTGTCTTTTTCTTTCTGAAAGATTTCCGTGGTGGTATTGGCGAAATGACTGCTCTGGTTTTTTCGACACTTTTTTCAGCATTTTTACGTTTTTGTCTTTCAAAACGGCAATGTTTTCCTCTGACGTTAGAATGCAACTCTTCGTTGGCTTTCAACTTCAATTGGTATTTTTTTGTTGCTGGTTTCTTTTGCAATGGCCTGATGTCTGATAATACTGCTGTATTTGACAAAGACATCGAAATAGACGGTGAAGGTGCTAACAAATTTCCTCCATTAGCTACAACACTCATATTACTAATAGTGACGAAAGCAATTAACTGGTGTTCAGCATCAACAGTTTCCTCAATTTCGGCTTCACCATGTAGTTCGACATCGATAGTCATTTTCATAGAAAATGAGTGGATTAAAAAGGTAAATTCCTGTAGCTTCAAATCCCGATTTAACCTTTAGAAGCCGGAGAATATGGGATTTAAGATTTCTCAGAATTTTCTATAAAAAACACATAATATGAGTCTCTAATATTGGGAAATACCTACATGTAAAGTGGCTTTCCCCAGAGGTAAGGCAAATTTTGACACTTTGAAAGAATAGTTTCATTTTCTTAAACTTTATATAATAAAATGAAAAAAATTCTACGAACTAACCTTGATATTATTATTCATAATCCAATGATAACATAGTTGGAATTCAAAATGGCGCATCCAAAATGGCGGATACAAGTCGGTATTACCTTCATGAGGGAAAAACGCCTATCAATTTTGATAAACGCGTTTAGATATTTTTTTGAGCTATTATAATGGTTTTCCTGTCCTCTAAAGGTTTTCGGCAATAAAGAAACATCAAGAACCTCTTTGATAACACCGGCAATGTGATGAACTTCTGCTGCTACCAAAGATTTATAAGCATTTTTTACTGGGAAAAATAACCAAAGTCAAGCAGTTGCATGCTTTGCGAAAAGTTAGCATCTGCACATCGTGTTTCACAGCTAAATTAAGTGCCGCAATGGACAAATGCGATCTGTGATTATCAAGAAATAACACAGATTTTCCAAAATTGATAAAATTATCCTTTGCGGCCATACGCGTTGATCACTACAATGTCTAAGAACGTTTTCCTGAAGTGACCACCTTAGGGCCAAAAAGGTGTCCACCTTAGAGCCAAGACACTATTTTTTAAGCATCAATGAAATTATTTCTAAATACGCAAATTAGATTTTTAGCACTATATAATCGTTTCTTTCGCTGCATTTAATACCTTGTTAAAGAAAAGTGTCTAAATTTTGATAACGTATATTTAACGACGTTCATGCTAGAAAGACACGAGCACGACTAATCGTTTCGGAACTTAACCAAAAACTTCGTCTTTGCATTTAAAAACAACGACGTCACAAATTCATCGCTATCACGTAATGCACAGAAATTTTCCCTTGGTGTTCATCTTCGGGCCCTCTCCCCTACATATACAAAAACATATATTTCCACAGATTTATGTTAGCAGAAACATAACTTTTTTTGTATTTTTTCTTGATGATGCTCTCTCCCTCTCTCTCTCTCGCTCTCTCTGCAGCCAAAAAGTGGCTCCGATATCCATCTCTGCACCGGGTCATGTAGATGGTGTAACTGCGACCACTCCCTTACCATCGGATTAGTGGTTGGAGGATCTCATTTGATCTCAGCATATGGAGAGATCCCAGCAGCACTGCTTTCTGCATTCTGCCTACGATGAAATTTGCATCTTGTTGGCAGGCCGGAATACTTTTGATGTTATCAAGAAAAGTTGGTTTCACTCCTCCCAGCACTCCAATTATCAGCACGACGAGCTTGATTTTGAATCCTCGATACAGCTTGCGAAACTAAAACATGAGTTCTTGTTATTTCATCCGTTTTTCGTCCTCCTTGCTGACTATGTTTGTCTCTACTGGTGCAGAAAACTCGATGACGAAGATGGATTTGTCATAGAAGTCAACAAGAACGATGGCAGGCTTATTGGTGGATATTTGCCTGCTCGTCGAAAATTAGTAATTCCAGTATATTCGGCACGACCCATTTCCGACTACGGATTCAATATCAGCGGAGACGTATGGCAAAACTGGGGTCGGGTCAATACCGTAGATACTGCGGAGATGATAATACATCACTCGGAAAGCCGCATTGTGACGTTGGATGTATGCTGAGACTGTATATCTTGGACAAGCTGACAAGTGATGCATTAGTGTCTCAACATGACATCCACACGATCTACAAAGCGTACGCTGTACTGGCTGGTGTAAGATGTTGTGGTGGTTCGCTAAGGTATCGACGACCCCATCATGACATGCGAAGATAAAACCCTCGGTCCCAGATTTCAAGCCAGCTGATCTTAAGAACGAGAAGGACATCTCTACCGACAAGCCAAGTTGCTGCACATTTCGAAAGGATTGTCCATGCAATGGTTTGTCAATATGCCTTCCCTCCAACATACGGAGTTGTTCCTTTCGTATGTTAGCCCTGAGACACAGTGGGCACAGATTGATGACTGATTCAGATTCCTGTACACCACTACGTCCCACGTTGAAGACCAGACCAAGTTTTCGCGCCGCTCGTTCCGCCGCGTTATACAAAAACGCCCCCTACCCTTGATTTTCATGTTGATGAACTAGCATCATCAGTGGATCCTCCATTCGATTAATCACTTCGCAAGCCGTTTCCAGGACCAATCGGTCATGCGTACACTCCAGGCTCAAAAGGCCACGACCTCCCATATTTCGGGGCAAATACAGTCGTTCCACGGAAGATCTTGGATGCAAACTGCGTTGCATACAAATCATCTTCCGTGTGCATCGGTCAAGACCCTTTAGCTCGGCAACATTCCACTTAAGTGCCCCAAATAAATAGAACACTTGTGAAACGGCTAACATATTCGTGGCTGTCACCTTATTTTTCCCCTTCAAGTTTGATGACCAGATCTGACGCAGAAGGCGCCGGTATTTCTTAATGATGGTCGTTTTAGCAGTCTGCACATCCTGGACATGCCTCTGAGGCACTCCCAGGTACGTGTCTGCTTCCTCGGCGCTAAGGTGGCGGATGACATTTCCGTTGACGAGCTCCATATCGTTGTTAATGGAGTCTGACCTTCCTCTGTGTAAATGAACTATATCTCTCGAGTATGTGTCGGCGATGTTCAGAGATCGATGTAATTGATCCTCGCCTGATGCGTATAATTTAAGATAATCCATATAATATAAATGGGTGATCTTATATACACGTTCACCAGGCGGCCTACAAATGTACCATTGAGATTGTCGAAGAGCAACGGATAGAGGCAATAGTAAGATGCTGAAGAGCAGAGGACTCAGAGAATCTGCCTGATAGACAGCTCTTTGGAATTGAACCAGTCTAGACATGGTTCTTCGCTTGTCCGATGCAATGAAAAAGAGCGTTTTCCAAAGAGGCATCAGGTCTTCTACACTTCTCACTATATTTGGGTGGACATGGAGGCGTTTGAGAAACAAGCTTAAAAGCTCGTACGATGTTGAGTCATACGCCTTCATGTAATCCAGCCAGGCTATCGACAGCTTACGCTTGTACTGGGCTGAGTTCTGACAAACACACCCGTCGATAAGCAAGTTGTCCTTGCAGCCGGATACACCAGTTTTGCAGCCTCGTTGTTCTACTATCCGTTACTACACTGGTTTCACAGATTTACCAATAATTTCGTTCAAGATGTTAGTGAACCATTTCTATAACGTATTGAGACACGTGATTGCTCTATGGTTTCTCGGTTCAGACAAGTCTCCCGACTTTAGGATTAGTGTCGTACGGCCCTCCACCAGCCAGTACTGAATAGGTTGGTCTCCATTTATATAAGAGGTGAATATTCGGGCTAGGTGTTGATGTACAGAAATGAACTTCTTCTACCAATAGTTGTTAATTCCATCCCAGCCCGGCGAGGAGAAATTATGAGTTCGTCATACAACTCCGTAAAGATTTCAATACCTGGAGTGCCTGCATTAAGCCTGGATGTTTTCTTGTAGATGCTCCCCCAGTATTCCTCAACTGAGGCCATCGACTAAAACTCGCGTGAGGCTCGATACGTTGTTTGAAGAGGTTGGACGGATTCGACCAAAATGTTGCATTTTGTCGAATTCCATCCTCCCTTCTTCGCAGCCGCTTTTTAGCATCCGCCAAAACCCGAATTTTATCCGCCAAACGTTGCTTGATGTTGAGCAACTTCAGCTTGTTCAGTGTGTGATAGTACGTCCGCAGTTATTCCGCGAACTTCTTGACTTTCGCCGTAAATGAACGGCTAGATGTTAAATAGTCGATCACACACTGAATTCGGGAAGCGAGATTCCGTGTCATCGAATCTTGCCGTTCAATTGAGACATGCGTTTTGTAATCTGCCGACTCCCCGATATCTGTGTCAGATTTCGCGGAGTCAACAGATCACTCGCAGCCTCGTAAACGGCACAATTGAATTTCAGATATTGTGAAGAAGAGCGATCTGCTAGTTCGAGATGCATTACTGCCATGTAGCCTCGCTGTTGCGGACAGCTCGTAGTAGTACATATTCCTTGTCTAAGATTCTCCGTCCACCGAAATCGTCCGTGGGCATGTTTGGGTTGTGGTCCCGTGACACCCGTTAGTATTCTTCTCCTTCTTCTTCTTTTTCTTATTATTATTATTATTATTATTATTATTATTATTATTATTATTATTATGTATAATTTCTAGAACATGATGGATTTAGAAGTATACAATATTATTAAAATTAATAACGAAATCTTATTCGAACCTTTGTAGACTATATTCTACTATTTCTAAATATTTCTTATTTGTATCTATTTATATGTTTCTATTTATTAGTTTTTCTTGTCAATTATAATAGATCTATTATATTCTTCTTTAATATAAGAAGTAATAGCAATACAATGAATAACAACAATATAAAGAATTAATATGTGCACACAAAAAAATCATATAATTCGATAGTCATCATGTTTTCTTAATGGCCACAATACCTACTAACCAAAATTCAAGAACACTAGGAAATAACTCATTTTTAAACTAGAGGCTGATGCTTCCGGGAATATTCCCATTTTAACACTGCCAAGAAAGAAGGCGGCAGAGGGTAGTTCTAGCATCGTTAGGTTCGAGTAGTTTCTATCCATATATTGTAACAATATATTGTTCCTTAAATAGGGTGAATATGCCAATGAATGGAGGGTTAAGCATTTTTCACACTTTGATCGATTGTAACTTTTGAATTCCTTTATGAAAATTGAATTATGATACCAACATTAGAATCGTTAGACTCTGCTCTTTATTACCGTGTAGTTCGACCTTTGATTTTATTTAATTATTAACCTCGTCTTCATACGTTTGTAAAAATATCCGCTAAACCCCAATGAATAGACGGGTTACATCAAATGGGACGTTTTCAGTACCAGTTTTGGATGGCTTTAAAACTTTGCTTTGATTTTGCAAAATAATACACACTAGAAGATCTGAATAATACTGTAAATATTGTTTTAAATGTTCAAAGAACATAAAATAGTAGTTTTCGATCCAAGGGCGTATGCGTAAAGAACTTTACACACACACACGTGTGCCGAAATATTGTTTACATACGGCTTTTTCGTGCGTAAAGTACAATCGAGTGCGTAAAGTTTACTTTACGCACAAGTTTACTTTACGCACCGAAAAGACGTACATAAATATGTATTTTGTTGCATGTTGTGCATCATACATTGATAAGAAATAGAAATATGTAGAAAATCGTCCATTCATTGGTAGTCGTCCATTCATTGGCATAATTACCCTATAGTAAAATTGAAAATGAGCATTTTCAAAACTTCGACCCCGACCGCAGGTCAGCCGAAGCACTGATAAATGATCAAGTCTTGTTCACACTGATGCTTAAAAAAACGCGGTTTAGTCGAGTTTTTGACAGGTCGGGGGGCGGGGGGGCATACCCGCCACGCTCCCCCGCTTCCTGCGAAGCCCCGAACCCCCCTCCCCGCTACCACCACCCCGTGGCTACCCGACACCAACATTATAGTGAATATTTTGTTATGCCCCCCCCTCCCCCCTTCGCCCTGACACCCGCCTCACTCCCCTGCTTCCTCTGTGTCTCTGTTTTTCATGTAATGTATATAATATACATACATATGCTTTGTATATGTGTATGTACAATTTATGTTAATTTCATGTTAATTTGCTTTTTACAGCATTATCGTTGATTTTACGAAGGAATGAATACAACCTTTTTTGTAGAGAATTCGATGTTCTATATTTTTTGTTTGAAACATTTTTTTGTACGATTTGTATTTTTTGTTAAAAAATGGAAAAACGTGTTTTTTGAGCGTTTTTTTGTTAAACCTCCCCATAATCCAGTATGCATTGTCTCCAAAAACTAATCAGATCTAAGTTTGGCCAAGAGAAACCCAAATCCGTTTGTACTTTTTAAATTCGTCATTCCATTCGCGAGATATCGCGTATACAAAATTTTGCCCACGGACGGACGGACGGACGGACGTACAACGTAACGGACACCAATTTTTTTATTGTTGTTTTGGGTTCTTTAGGGCCTGAAACGTCGACATTTGAGGAAAAGCTATGGGGTAATTTTTTGGCGAGAACTGACCAAATTCAATCCTTCGCCAGACCTATGGTCTTGGTCGAAGTAATTCGCTTATTTTTATTATGAATATATATAATAAAAGAAATAAAAGAAAAAAGTAACCAATGCAATTAAACATTAATTTCATATTTCGATGGGTCTTGCAGACTCACACGTATGACATCCATTTCTATTTGTCAAAATGTATTGCATGAGTCGGAATTTTGAGAATTTCTGTTCATCTATCTGATCTTAAAATTCAGATATTTATTTCTGTACGTTTGTATGACTGCAACATTGTAAATCTTGTAAGATCTCTGATAAGGATCTCTAGGTTGACCTTTTTTCTTCTTTGTGCAACATTTATATCTCCCTGAATAAAGCAGTTTTTGCTGAGATGTCATTCTTTTTTCATTCATTCATTTTCGAAGAAAAACACTAAAATAATGCCGCATTTGTAAGCATAATTTAGTTAGGCAGTGTAATGAAACTTTTTATTTTTTGCATAACATTTTGTCTTTGACAAAGCATTCGTAATCTTAGAAATTAATTGGCCATTCATTATGAAAGGCTTAGGTTTTATTATTTTTCTTTAATATTAGAAATCGTTGTTGCGTCATCATTGCTGTCTTCAAAATATATTTTTGACGTTTTATACTTTGAAAACTAAAAACAATGCGCGATAATCTATATCGTGCACTAATATCGTAATGTACTGTTACGATGTTAGTTTTTCTTAAAATGCGATCATTTTCTGATGATTTTTCCTCTTTTACATCTTGCATTTGTTTATCTTCGGTATCATTTCCGCATCCGATTTCCGCATCTCCCGAGCTAAGAATACTAAATTCAAACTTCCAATTTTTCTTAACACACTTAACTTTTTATATTAGTAAAGGATTGCTGGACCGATTAACGGGTGTCATGTTTAACGAAGGAGGCAGGAAACCGGGCGGGGCCCATATAACGCGTTCATACTTGTATAGTACACTGGGGGAAATATCCCTATAAAACTTTTAATTAAAGCCTCGGTTTAATCATACAGGATCGACAAATACCAAACATCATCATTCCAAATAAATTTTGTATTACAGGAAAGCAACATAGCTTTATGTTTTTTGGATTGCCGAATACGGTATTTAATCAAGTGCCATACAAAGTCTTATTTAGAAAATCAATATTATGTGAAAGGAATCCAATATATCCATATGTTTTTGAATTGCTGAATCCAAATCTGGACTCAGTTTTACCTCGTCTAGCCTCAACTACGGCTACTCCTAACCCCCTATGGTGCCTAATGCCTTTACCTCTTCCGTCGAAAAAAGGTAAAAAAATAATCATAAGGGTGCGAGATGGATACGACGGCTAAGGCGACCGCCTTGTTTCGTAACCTGATCATCTCCGAAGGTTCTCGGTTCATTTCCCAGTATATAAAATTTTCTGCGGGTTGAATTGAACTCACGATACTGCAATTACCAAACCTTATGATTTGGGGCGTAGTTGCAGTGAAATTTAGTACGCTAATCAGGTACGGATTACATCACAGAACTTACTTACTATACATATATCAGCAAAGGTTGAGATCACCACTAAGTTGCTTTATAGTCTGACCCGAAAATCCTTGTGTATTTTTTAAATTTATACAAGTTTTCATAAATATTTTTTTTCTAATAACAGGCGACATTGCCCTTTTTAACTGCTTTCATATTCTGTGTGCTTCAATTTTCGAGAGCTGCACATCGTCTTAAAATATGACGATATACTTCACATATATAGAGGATATATAGGAACTGCAGAAACCTACATCAACAGCATCGGTCATGAGTCGATTTCAGGCAGAGGAATAATATTACAAAACGTAAACAAACAATATAGCCCATGTTACAAAGAGCGAGTTGATACTTGAAAATCGTTTTCGAAGTATTGTTCTCCGGACGGGAATCGAAATCCTGACCTAATACTTCGTAATCCAGTGTTTTTACCGCCTGAGCCATGAAATCGATATTTTCAAACATAATTCAACTCTTTTAACTTCTAACTCTATAAAAATATTTTCATAAAACTTATATTCAATTTTAATTAAAATCGTTATTTGTCATTGTATTATATCGAAATTAATTGATTTATTAGTATTAACAGTGTTGTAAATAAATTTGATTTTTATTGCAGGAACCAAATTACCAGTCAAATTCATTTTAAAAGAATTCCACGCGAACCTGCCTGAAAATATAGTACCGGGCAGTATTGTTCTCACGGCTGGCATTTATAATGGAGACGAAGTAATATTTATTTACTTATTACAATTTATAGTTGAAAATTTATAGTTACAATTAAATTAATTAATTTATTTTATAAATTGAAAAATAACTTTACGGTTCATATTTTAAGATATGTTAAAATAAAATTATCTTAACACAACTAGCTTTATATAGATAGATATATAGATAGATGGTTTAATCTCATATTTGGGGATAACAAATCCCATCGGGAAGGAGTTCCATAGTTCGGAATACATAAACGTACGGGAGACCGAGAAAAGTACAAACTGCAAGGTCTTAAAGACTAGCGGTTTGTTAACGTGAAAATTAATAGTCTGCGGCCCGATTACATCCTAGTCCATTCGATTATTTACTAAAATTGCTTAATATCTAAATGGTTGACAGAGTGCGGTACAAAGACTTTTAATTCGGTAGTACATTTTAAACGCGCAAAGTAATGCTCACTACTACAGACAAAAAACCTAGCATGAAATTTCTTCGCACAAAGGAGGCTTTAACACATGAAAAGAGCTTTTTCACTGACTGAGTCTCCATTGAGCAGAGTATCTTTAAAAATTCTTCTTGAATAGTTGATGACGAAGAGTTCCTTGTTATTAGGTAATTTTTACGCAGCGGAGAGAGTATTGGACACTCTAAAAGTATATGCGGCAGTGAATCGAACGCGCCGAGGTTACATACCTGACAAATTGCGGAGGGATCATAAACATATTTCACTCTGGCGAGAGTAATTGACCTAGCGTAGTCAGAAGCTAATCTCAGCTGAATTTTGGCTTTAAGACAATGCAGGGGCAGGCGGTTAGGATAGATATTAAACGTACAGTCGGAATAAGAACGCCGAATCGAAAATTGGGCTGACGTAGGCACTATATGAATTCAAGTCTCTATTCCTGCAGCGTTCAGCGAAATTCCGAACAGCAGCTGGAGTATGCTGCTCCCAAAAGCTGGCATTAAGATTTTGCCAAAGATCGCTCGCCTCGGCATTCTCCGTTAGAGTTTTCAGCTGCCCAATCCAGTTTAAGTAGTTTGAAGGGGAGGAAGTACAGACTAATTCGTTGAGGCGAAGAAACAAAATTTTTGGTAGCCTGTAATCGGGCATTTTTAAGATTCTGGTTACCCATTTGAGCGCTCTGTTGAAAATTTCCACCGCATTAGGGAAGATTCCCAATTCTAATCTAATAAGATATGTTGGGGTATTCCTGGGTAAATTAAAAAGGCGCTTAAAAAAAAGTAATTTGTACTGGTTATAGTCTAGCACGATATCTGAGGGCCCACAGCGGTGCGGCATATAGCATGACCAACATTACCAGGGAACTATAAAGTTTCCAGAAGGCTTCCCACGACTCTATTCTGGCTGTGGATGCTATTGAAAGTATTGAGGCAACGGCGGAGTTGGTTCGTAAAATAGCGTCTTCTGTGGGTTGAAGACCTAAGCCTGAAGAGGAAAAAATAATATCTAAATAACGATATCTGCTGACCACCTCCACCGGTCTGTCCCTGTAACAAAACGCTCTAGAATGGCGGTCGAGAGACCCACCTCTTCTAAATCACATTATCTTGGTGTTATCGACGTTCACTGCGAGGGCGTTTTGAGTACAGTACTCAGAGAGAACCGTCAATTTTCTGCGTAAATCGGCTGAAGAGTAGGCGAATAGCACGATATCGTCAGCGTACAGAAGCATGAGCAGATCATGAGTGGGGGAAATATCCACACCGCGGGTGCCCCTTTCTCTGAAAAAATCCTCGATATCGGCGAGAAATAAAATAAATAGGATCGGACTCAGAATTTCGCCCTGCAATACGCCTTTGGAAACTTGATATTCACTATCTGATACTTCCCTAAATTGAAGATAAACAGAAGCAGACTGATACAATGCACTTAAACACCTTACAAATTTTGCACTTATACCTAAACCTAATAGTTTTCTCCACAGTAAATCTTGAGGAACAGAGTCAAATGCTTTTTGAATATCAATAAAAAGACTGAAACGTTTTGATTTAGGTCGACGCACAATAATTTGAATAGTTGCTAAAAGGGTAAAAACGTTATCATCCGTGCCTCTGTTATCGCGGAAGCCGCTCTGTTCCTCAGGAATCAGACCTCTCGGACGGGTCCACTCGATAAAGCGATTATATAGGATCTGCGAAAAGATTTTCGATATGGCTTTAGTTATCGCGATCATTCTGTAGTTTTCGGGGTTATCTTTCGGACCCTTTTTGTACAACATAAACACAGCAACTTTGGCCCAACTATGTGGAAATCTTTCCTCAGCCCAAACCGCATTAAAGAGTTGAAGAAGTTTGGCGAGCCATTTGTCATCTAAAAGTTTAAAGATATCTGCAGGGATCCCGTCTGGACCAATTGCTCGTCCAACCTTCAGTCTACTGATGCTAGCCACTAGTTCAGTCATAACAAAAGGAGAGTCCAGGGAATGGTCATACATTCCGAAGAAGGTCTCTGGAGATGAGGTTATCCTAGAAAAGACTTTTGAGAGATGCATTCTTCAGGCCTCCCCGGAGACAACCGACCCCACAATGGACTTCCTACGAAGCGTACGAACAATATTCCAGAAAACCGCGGAGTTTTTCATTGAGTGGAATTTACTAACGATTTCGTCTGCATAATAGTGCTTTGTTTGAGCTAGAATATTGGCATAATTATTCTTGGCTTCATACAAAAGTTTAACCGCACTCGGAGTGTACAGATTTTTCCTCATGTTAATAAGTTTATGTCGTAAATTTTTCTTAGCGAAAACACATTCTCTGTCAAACCATGGTTTGGTTACAAAATTTAATTTACGTAATTTAATAGAAACTGTTTGCAATAAATCGGCTTTTTCAGCTAACTTACGTATACCAGCGCAGTACAAATTCAACGATACATAGGTGTCGGCCCCGCGACAAACCTCCGCGAGAGTAGCAGTACCAGTAATTTGCAGGTTTTCCTGAAATTGTCTAATCCCGTCATTCGACTTTAAGAATCTCGTTTTACGATATCTCTCCACGGCCGGAGAGGATTCTGCAGGCCTGGGGCTACACGAGTCAATAAACAAGGAAAGTTGCACGGGAAGATGGTCAGATCCGTAAAGATCATTGCCCGTTTTAAGGTCGTGCTGAATCCCCGACTGCCAAGAAAGGTATAATGCGCAGGACAGTCGCTATTAGTACGGCCATTTAGAAGAACAAAATTGTTTGAGTACATAAATTCATATAAAATGGAGCCGCGTGTATTATGAACCAGATCGTAAGTTTTTCTATTCATTGTGACGTTAGTATTTTCAAAAATTTGCGGAAAATCAAACAGAGTATCTAGTGATCCGATCCTAGAGTTGAAATCACCGGCTAAAACGAGAATAGAGTCAGGATAAAAGGCTTTCAGAGAGTCTATTATTATTTGGAGGGGTACGAGATCTTTAGTTATATCTGAGGTGGGGGGGGGGGGAATACACCGAACCAATAATTAAGGGAGACGGAAAAGTTCTGATCGAAAAGAAAATTCAATCTGGAGAGACATCTAAGCTGTCGTGAGAGTGTGCCTGTCTAATTAAAGAAAAGAGCCCACCACTGCAGCGTTCAATAGTTGACGCACGCGTTGCGGAGGAGAAAATCCTTGAAAAACCCGGGTGAAAATCCTTAACTCGATCCTCGTTTTCACACCAAGATTCGGAAAAATTAATAATATCGGAATTTAAATAAAAACTATTATTTGTTACATTGACAAATCCGCGAGAATTCCAAAACACAATATTAAACTTATACGGTTCTGCGGCTGCAATAAGATTCACTTGTGATGGCGATGCACTTGACGAGCTGGAACATAGATGTGAAGTGACATCCAGACGAAGACAGGATTTTTTTTTAAATTCTGCTGGCGTTTTGAAGAGATGACAGGCGACAGGCCAGATAAAGGAGAAGGCGATCGGCGTTGAGAAAAGGCTCCACCAGAGCTCTGGAAGTTCATTTCTGAGGGAGTTTGACTAGATTCTCTTGTGAGAGCGGTGAGAGAAACAGTGAAGTCCTCATCTTCGTCCGACCAGGCATATCCAATATTATTTATGTAAATAATATTACCTTTTCTTCTAAAAGATGCACCTTTTAGATTTGCCCTCCGACGAGCTCATCTTGTTTTATAGGCTATCAGCCGGTCCTTGTCGGACAAATCATTAGAAATAAAGATGTTTGTCCCTTGGAGAATGTTCTCTGTCCTTGGTATCCTCAGATGATAATTCGACCAAAATAAGCGGAGGTTGTGTGCGGATCAACCTAACTCCTGACATAATATTTTTTAAATTAAATTATTCCTCAAAAAATTTAATTACGTCTGTTTTCATTGATTGTGGTGAAGTATTCAGACCGGAAATACAAATATTCCTTTTTTTTGCGGAGTCTGTCCTGTCGCTCTATCCTGTTGGCAAGCTTCTTAATGGTCAAGTCTTGCGCTTGAATTTTTTATTCGAGCGCGCTTACCTTGAGCGCGAAATCGGACTTTATTCCCTCCAATGTTACATGAATGCGCGCAATGTCCGTCTTCAATTCTTCTTTGACAGACTTCGACGCGCTAATAATTGAGATGCCATGGTGGAAGTGTCGGATAAAGAGGTGAAGTCTGAGGAAATTGATTTAGGGTTTTCTAAGTTCCTAAGAGAAGGTGATGTAGCAGTCTTCGATAGTCGAACAAATTCGTGTGCGCTTCTCTCGTACGACGAAACTGACAAGCGAGCCATGTGCTTCGAGTGCGAAGACCCTTCCAGCGACTTGCTGTGGTAGGGCGACCGATGTGAGTGTTGTACAAACACTCGTACAATATGTAAGAACGTCTGCGGTAACAGATTGGTCTTGAGGAGTGTCTTCTTGCGACATGTAAATTGTCTATAATTCCCTGGAACGTGCTGTCGCCTTGAGACTAAGTACTGAGGTACAAAGACAGAAGTTCGGAATAACGTTCATGACCAAAACCCCACATGCGCAACACGAATGAAAAATACCACGTGTGCTCACTATAATAATTTCCACCAGAATAATTAATAATGACGAACACAAGTCCAAAATTAAATGCCAATAGCAAAACTACGGCGTGTTCATAGTCAAAAAGCCTTTGTCACACAACATAGTACACCAAAAAACAAAAACAGTGAAAGAACACCAAAAATCCGTCAATAAATCGGGGCCAAACATATAGACGACTGGTCTGTAACGAATCTAAACCGGAACCGCTAGCTTTATATATTCACTCGCTAATGGTCGATCAGGGAGTGTACTTATAATGCATTCACTATTAGAATATTTTTAAAAATATTGCTATAATAATTAAAATAAACTTGGTTTGCCCCAAATTGATCCATGTATATATTATAAACTATATATAATGATTGGTTTGTATGCGTAATCATTACTGCATTTAGAACATATTATTGGTGTTGACCGACATAAAAATAAAGCTTCAGATCTATACGAAAGCTAAATTTAATAGCCTATATTTTGTATTGTCATTTTTATTGTAAGCTCTTTTCATATTTGCATTACTGCGCATGTATAACATTCAACCTTTCTTACTGGTAGGATTAATTAAGACGTACTTCATTGCATAAACATGATGTTTACAGGATCGTAGGGTTTAATGGATTTTCTGTATTTGAATAAATATACGTATCTTTTTTTTGCACGTGGTAAGCCACCTTCTCCAATTAACGCTTCAACCCTTTGAAGTATACATTATGTAAATATATTAGGATAGTCCAAAAAAAGTGAAACTGTCGGGAAAAAATCGACAGAGAATAAAAAAAGGAAACTTTTTTCTTTATAACAAAAATCGATTCAAAGTGATCTACCCGGCATGCAAATGGCTTGCAGTTTTGCATTTAATTAACATGGGAAAATTCTAATTCTTCGTTTTTAATTTTTTTAGGCATCAAGGAAGTGTCGCAAAAATGTTTTTCTTTTTGGGATCGAAAGCTGAGACAATTCTGCATATTTTTATATAAAAAACTTCTTTTTGGTTGATTGAGCCGTAAAATATTAAGTCTTGAAATATTTGCCACTTGGTTTCACACTCTGACTACTGCAGATAATTTATTCAACCTCGCTTATATCGGTTTCATTCGTTTCAAAATCGCTGTACTATGTGGAATTTGAGGTAGCAGATCACGATTTCAATGTGACAAAGAAAACCTGTTAGTTTTTTAAAGGTGTGCCGGTGTAAGAAGGAAGATAATTCATTCAAACAAGCACATGTCAGTATGATTCGCCTCAGAATTGCTATTATAGGTATTTGGGATTACGGTTTTTACGCTCTTTCCGCACGGTTTGGGGCAATCCGGTACTTTTTCGCACAGTACGATAATTCCTTACTTTGTGCACAGGCTGCAGTTCTTCGACTCTTTTCGCTATGTTTAAGGCATTTTGCCACTTTTTCAAATGTATTATCACTTTTTATACTTTTTGGGATACTCCGATACTTTTTCGTGCAGTATGGGGTAAAACCTTTTAAAAATCTAGTAATATCTGCCTAAAAAAACATTTGCGTTTTAAAATATCGCTAAGTTTTCTTTAAAAAAATGTTAAATGTTATTTAAATATTAAACAGTGCGAAAAGTGATAAAAGACCTGAAATAGTGCAAAAAAGTATCAAAATGTCGTAAACCGTGCGAAAACAATCTTCTTGCGAAAGATTTTCCGTGCATCACGGGTAGACTGATGATATGGGGACATAATATCTGTTAAGTTCACCCCGTGAGAAATGGTGGAATAAATATTGCGAGAATACCCGAGATAGTCCGATCTTTCGGAGAAGAGCCCACACTTTAACAGGGTCCGATTGGCGACTAATGATATCACAAATATACGCGTTTTTGGCTACTTTAAGAGATGTTTTAACAACTCTATATTGTGCCATGAGTACGCTATTACGAGTACATTTAGGTTTAGAGTACAGTCGCTCTTTTCGCTTAATAAATTGTTTTATTTCATTAGAAATCGGTGATGCGGAGTTCTTCCTTAAAAGTCGGGTGATCATGGGTGCATGCTTATGAAGAGCTTGAGTGACACAGGAATAGAGATGTACTAGCTGATCGGCGGTCGAATGATGATGGTGGCTGTTGTTTATACTGTATTGTTCGGGGCAGCTGACTTGTAAGGCAAGATTAAAATCAGTCTTGAGGGACTCAGCATCACAACCACCAAGTTCTCGGAACATAATTGTTTTACGTCGATTTGAAAAACTGCAAACTTTGTATGTTACACTAATCATGCCATGCCCTGCTGCAAACAGCGTTGCAGATTTTGAAAAGTTAAAGGATTTAGCTTCAGCGTCAACTAGAATCACATCGATGTGCGTATGAATAATCGTATGGTACGTATGAAGCGTTGCACCAAACGGAACGAAATACAACGAGTAGTCATAAATTAGTTCTTTGAAATAGTTCGCATTATAATCCGAAGTTAGCAAGTCGCAATTTAAATCCCCGATAATAATAACATTCTTAAATGTAGACATATAAAAATTTAATTTGGTTTTAAATTCAGATAACATATGACCATTTGGTCGACTACACAAAATTGCCAATAGAACACTTGCATTTCGCGGTAATTTATCATTCAAAAAAGATATTCCGGTTCATTTACCTATGTATTATCAGACGATTCTAACAACTCATATAATAGAGATTGGTGAAGGTAGCACGCTACTCATCCACCTAATTATATAATATACTTATTACTAGTTGCACAACGCAGAACCCTATCGTTACGTACCACGTTATATGACGGAATAGAAAACACGTAGGGAACACGTAAGGAATTTATGTTACAATTAATTATATTTAAGCAGTTATTGACATAACTCCGATTTAAGGAAGTGAGAGAAACGTTCGACTTCGACATCGCTTGTCGCTTGATAACGTTTGTGTCTGATGAAGTTAGAATGGCTATCTCATGTGAGTTACTATTGCATCTAAAGAAAATGGTAGCGTTGCGAACCCAAATGCGCCATCCAGAGATTTGTCTAGCAAGTTCTCTTGATTTCAGTAACAGCTAATGACATGGACGTGACAAAAACTCATTGATATATAGTGGCAAAACTGTCTTGAGGGTAGTGAAAATGTCGCGACGCGAAATCATACCGATCTTACGTTTTTGGTCATTTACGATATCTAGCAGTCCACCAGAAAGGCATGTCACAATGATCGAGAAAGTAGAGGGTATTGTGGCTGTTAATCCGGTACATTTCTCATTGCCTCTAGGCGCAACTTTCCTAGTTTCCGTGATGAACACATAGGAATTGTACCGACCACGATCTAGTTTCTTTAACACACGCCCAACGATATCATTCTACGGTAGATTGCATGTAGTCAATTGGAAATCAGTTTTTCAACATTCAAAATGATGGTCTCAATATCGCGACTGGGATGTGTAAAAATTTGCATACCTACGAGACTAAAATGCCAAGTTATTCTACTTGTAATTTGAGATAAAAACTATTAATGGTTATTTTTCGATTTCGTGCGTTTTTTCGTGCGGGAGGCAAAAAAGTATAATTATTCGTTCAGTAAAAATTATGCATATATTTTGTTATAAAGACGGTTTGTGCCATTAAATAATCAAAATTGCGAATTGAAAAAGATGCAAATTATACTCGTACGTGCTTTCGTGCGTGTGTGTCGTGAGTAAAAGAGAGTCCGAAGCCCTAACCGAAAAAAACCATTCTACGAAGAATGGTCGGAAGGGAACAAATTGTTAACTGTATGCTGCAGTTGAAATGGAAGAACATGATAATTTTATTTATTATAACATCATTCCATATATTGATGTTTCTGGTGAATATGATTCGGCTGATTCTCAAGACGAAAATGCTGAACGGTAATCATATTCTTCTGAGTTTGAGCATTATTTTTGATTCATTATATACTAGGATAGCACACAATCTTACGAAAATGTATATGAAGGATACAGTAGTTTCCAAAAGAAATTAGAATCCGACTATAACGAAATTGGATTGATGGGGAATACAGATACAATCGAATTTTGTGAATAACGTGGAATCTTCGTCACGGAGACATACATTTGGATTCAATGACGCCCAAAACTAAATAAACTGGAAATTGATAGATTACAATTCCACTCGATTGTATTATAAACAAGAAATTTAATGCATTTTTGTAGATGGTGAACAATCCGACATCTTGAATATCGACAACGTGGTCTAATTTTGTTTCCGGAAATATGAATAAACTACCCTTACGGCTAAATAACTTATCTTATGTTTATCTGAGCTGAGTTTTTTTTTTTAATTGTTCATCAGTAATAAACTTAAAGTTAAATATCGATTATAAGAACATAAATAAGTGAACATGATGCAAATAGCGATCAGAGATAGGAGAAGACTTGTTCTGGTACGTCCAAAATATGTAAAATGACTACGTTTGTAAATAAAATTCTATGTTAACCCTTTAACGCCCAAATGTACAATTTTTTTTCATTAAGTTTGACAGTATATTTTAGCACTTAAACTCTATGGGAAAAATGCTGCGTTATTCATTTCTTATTGGCCAAAGACCACTCTTTCCAATGGTGCATTGCAAAATTGTTTATGTTTAAAAATAAAAAAGTTATACACGTTTTTTTAAAAACAAACATGAATTTTTCTTTCATATTATTGTATTTTACTATGGGTTATGGCATCGGAGTCATAAATATCGTGTCAAAAATGAATTTGTTATCAGATGTCGGTATTTTGAAAAAAAAAATCCAAAATGTCGGACACAAAATGGCGATAAAAGTGAAATTTTATTTGTAACATCAAATCTATGCACACAAAACCGAAATAAATTAATGGAATTGTACACAAATTGGTATCCGACTGTTTTTAACGTCGCTGATCACGAATCTGAAGTCAGTTTTTAAAAATTCAAATTGACGGATCCAACATGGCGGGCGAAAATTTTAAAAATGAATCGGATTTTCTTGAAACTCGTCACTTGGGGGTTTTTGGGCTCGCTAATCACGAATCTGAAGTTCGATTAAGTTTTAAAATTTTCGCACGCCATATTGGATCTGTCATTTTGAATTTTTAAAAACTGACTTCAGATTCGTGATCAGCGACCCCAAAAACCACCAAATTGCCCGCCCGCCATATTGGATCTGCCATTTTGAATTTTTAAAAACTGACACCTCTTTGGAATTGAACTAGTCTAGACATGGTTCTTCGCTTGCTCGATGTCATGACAAAGCGCGTTTTTCAAAGAGGCATCAGGTCTTCTACACTTCTCACTATGTTTGGGTGGACATGGAGGCGTTTGAGCATCACGCTTAAAAGCTCGTGCGATATTGAGCCATACGCCTTCATGTAATCCAACCAGGCTATCGACAGGTTGCGCTGGAACTGGACAAACATACCTGTCGATAAGCAAGTTGTCCTTGCAGCCGGATACGCCCACTTTGCAGCCTCGTTGTTCTACTATCCGTTGCCACGCCGGTTTCACGGCTTTCTCAATACGTTCGTTCAAGATGTTAGTGAGCCATTTGTATAACGTATTGAGACACGTGATTGGTCTAACGTGGTTAGATTGGTAACGTGGAAATTCACGGCTTATGTTCTGCAATGACAACTGGTAGTAATTACATTAATTAAACATTGCAAGACGGTTGAAATACTTTTCATGCGCCATCTGTCTAAATCATTTCGATTTCAATAATTATTGTAGCTCAAAAATCACATAATTTTCAATAATTTTGGGAAAAGGTGTCAAAATATGTTTAACAATGTTTATACAATATCCATATGTGAGAAGTATAGGGGGCCCGGTAGCCAGATGTAAACAGCCCCGACTTCTCCGCCTTGTGATAAACCTGGCGCCAGACGCCAGACGAACCTTGAGATAGGTCGTGGATTAATAACCACATAAAGAGATGATGGTGGATGTTTAAATAATGTAAAAACAAACAATCACAACGTTAAAAAATAATGTTAATTGGGTAATTAATGTCGGATGAGTATTAATTTATGATCGTAAATATCCCCACTGCCATGCGCCTGGTGAGATAAGTCAGTAGTCAGACGTAAATAAAAAAATACGGGATCCTTTTGGCGAGACGTTGAGTTAGGCCACGGTTCAACAACCTGATAAGTGGTTAATTCGTTGGTAGTTAATATATAAACATATAATAAAGAGGATAATAAATTCTAATAATTGGGTCATTAATATCAGACGAATGTCAATAATGATGATTTACTGCTAATTTATGTACGAACAAATAAAAACTATAATAAATAACGGTAACGGTCTTGCGATGAACAAACCTATACCGAATCTCTTTGGCAAAACGTGGACAACGTCCTTCCCCACAACCTCCTCATAGGCTGTTAATATTTAAATATACATCGCACCAATGACCGTCTTTACATACATGTCAAGGTCGAAAACGAAATTGTAAATTCCTACGACACACGTGAAACACACGTGACTCATATTCGGGGACCTAGTTTTCTATGAAAATCTTACATACGCGAAAGGGAGATAGGACTCTAGGAAAAGGGGGAAGATGTCGCAATTTTAAACGATACATCATACTGTACAAAATAATAACAAATAAAAACTAGAGTGCAACGATAGATATGTTGCGGTCTGCCTTCTTTGCTAGTTCAAATTCCACGCCCTTGCCGAAGTGGGAAACCCGCCGGTAGAATGTCTCACTGCAGCTAGGGGTCTGTGCATCAGCCTCGCGGCCCGGTATACAACCACCAGCGTTCGCGCTATGGAAGTACGCCCGTCCGGAGGATAAAGGCAGTCACCTTGGGCGAGACTGGCAGTTGATCGTTAACGCAGAGGCGATTGCTTATTACGATTCTACACGTATCAATCACCCATTTCTGTGCAGACGAGGTTCCATGCATCTACGTATTTCCACGATATGCTGTTCTGCTCAGCATATTATCTACTCTTGTAGGGTGACAGACATCGCGAGCACTCATCTACATCACACCACTCCGGATAAAAAGCAAAATTTGCATTCCTGTGTGCAAGTTTGATATGCTCCATTCTCTACGTGTCTGCACGCGAGGAGGGAGATACACCACACTGGGGAATTCCAACATCCCATCTACGTGACTCGACGTGACGAGAACTTTGTCGCCTCCGCAGCATCCCTTGATCCAGGTCCACCTTCTGCATACCTATACGCGAGGAGGAAGAAACATCGGACTAGGTCGTCCTAATCTCTCATCTACTTGCCTCCAAGTGATAAGAAGCCAGACATCTTCGCAAGATCTGAATTCGCACTCTGCGACCTATCACGGTTACCCACATTGTCCGACTCTATTTATGTTCTCCATTAACCTCGACCGTTCGAAGTCCATCAATCCACTACGTTTAGTTCCGGCAATCACGACATATGCTCGAGGACCTTAAGTCCTCTGTTTAACACTGGGTCAAAACTAAGACTTTCCGATCCATGAAGCCACTCTCTCTGCTCATACGTCCATCTAGCACCCCGCAAAAAGGGGGAGTCTCGCATCTGCGATCCCAGGGCGAGATAAACAAGGAAATCTCCCAATCCACACATTTATATTTAACTCTTTGATCGAGATATAATTGGCCAACGTCAGGCTACCAGTAAAAAGTTTCAATACACCTTTAATTACTCAGGAAAAGTCACGCCATCCCTTCCATACGTGTTTACCACGCGGCACTAGATCTAGTAGTAGTAACAGTTGTTAGCGTTTTCTGCTAATATGAGATTGTAAATGGCGTCAAAATTAGTTTTTTTTGTACACTTCTATAGTTAACAAAAACCCATTGGCCTCTCTCTCTCTCTCTCTCTCTCTCTCTCTCTCTTTCCCGGTCTCTCTCACTCATTTCTCTATACCTGTGTTATCGTATGATTGGCATATTCGAAATGTAATGTCGAAAATATGAACCTGATTATTATTAATAATTCAAGTCACAAGTAGACCATTATGTCAATGTTTTTTACAAGTCAGTTTTTGCTCGGTCGTTGCAAATTAGTGCATTTCAGTACGTCCACAAAGTGCTTTCACGGCCGTTTTTTATGAAATTGAAAATGTCAACATCGATCAGGCGAAGACCGGTATTCAATACTTGAAATTACCGAGATCTATGTTTTGGCGCTATTTCAAGATCTTCCATATTTAATTCTCTATTACCGATTTTTAGTTGTTCACATATAGAGTGAAATTGTAAGATTCCAAATTTATAATTTACATTCCGCTAATGTATTTCTGCAGTTTAAAAGCCACCTTTGCACGGGCTTTCGATAGCCTAATTTTCCCCTCTCCGTGTATTACTCACACTCCCGCGACCGCTTTTATTATACTCGCTCATCAGCATATGCCATAATTCATGATCATTTTTCCAAAATTTATTATTATTCCTTATAAACGCTATAACGAAAAGAAACCTCAGTATTTTAAAGTCTTTTTCAAAGTTTCGCTAAATTGAACTTCTAAATACGCAAGGAAAATTGTTAATTGTTTTATCCGAAATCTTCAGTAAAACGATCCTGAACCGCTCCCTACCGTTAGCACCTTATCGATACATATTTTGGCGATCCTGTGTTGGTATGCAATGCCTCAAAAGACCGGTCATCTTAGACGATATTTTCGTGTAATACCGCAAAATGTCTGGACCAAGAAACTTGGCGTGCGAGTCATCTTTCGGTGCATCAAAAGAAACGGCCACCTATGCTCGAATGAAGGAGGTTTTAAACGGTCGTATTTGTATGTTGGCCGCCATGTCATCTCCACGGCCTTCAAGATTTTCGTCAACTGGGAATCTGGCACATCGTTCTGCAATAACATCGCTATCATGTCCGCTTTATAAGGCGCAGCATCTCTTGTGGCATGGCAAGGACTTTGAGATGAAATCCACACCTCAATGTCTTGAACTTGTGCATGCAAACAAGCTGCGCATACATTGCCTCGGTATACGTCGTGAAGGCAGTCATCACACGGCGGTACATAGAGAACATATCCGACTTCATAAAGTCAACATGTTAAAACGTCGCCGCATCGGCAGCATCCATAATTCGCACCGACGCACTGTGTGGAATCGGTTGAACTTTTTGGTTCATAGACTCCCACAGGTTTTAATTTCAACCGATTTACATTTCTATTGTAAATCGCAGCTCGTTATACCTCAAAGATGACTGAGAGTCTGAAGTTTTTAAATTTAAAATACACAATACAAAATAACGTTCATTAGAATAAAAAAAAGAGTTCTGTTAGTTGTATTCTTTACATATAAATATTCAAAAAGATATGTATATATATATATAGATATATATACTCCTGGGACCGAATATACGGAATGCCGATAATTCCAGGACTGGACATATAACATACCGCTAGTTCCAGGACTTCAAATTTTTCATTTTATTTTTATGACATACATGACTTTAAAAACATATATATTTTTAAACCCATGTATATATACAAATCATGTATACCACCGGTTTTCCTATACGCAGAATTATATATCAATAAATAACATTAAGATACTACATCGATACTTCCAGGACCGAAACAAATACATACATAGAAAAATATGTGTATATATATATTCTATTGATGTTTTCGAGGAAAGTTGGTCTCATTCCACCCAGCACTCTAATTATAAGAACGACGAGCTTGATTTTAATTCCTTGAAACAATTTGCGAATCTCGAACAGGAGTTCCTGATATTAAATCTGTTTTTCGTCCTCATTGCTGACTATGTTTGTCTCTACAGGTGCAGAGAACTCGATGACGAACATGAACTTGTCATCGAAGTCAACAAAGACGATGTCAGGCTTATTGACTGATATTTGCTTGTTCGTCGGAAATGAGTAATTCCAGTATATTCGGCACGACTCATTTCCGACTACGGATTCACTATCAGTCGGGACGTTAATATTATTATTGTTGTTGTTATTATTATAATGACTGTTGTTGCGCAATTAAAATGATGTTCTTTTCGAATTAAATTAATATAGGTGTTACAGTACATAAAAGAATGTTATATAGCTTTTTGACAATGAAGTGATATATAGAATTTATTAAACTTACGAATAATGAAATGAAGGGTACGAAGTAGTATTTCTCAGGCTTTCTATCAGCGAAGGGAAAGAAATAAGTTTCTCAGAATACTATTAATAAAACGAGTAGTACGTAAAAGAATGTTTATAACTTTCTGACAACGAAGGGGTAGATAGAAGTGTTGGAAGCGTGTAACAGATAGTTTGAGAAATTAATAGATAAACGGAAAAATAACTTAACGACAATAAGGAGACTGAAATGGGACATCTTTGAACCACTCAGCTGCTATAATATTCACCAGGCTATTTATACTTCCAGTTCACTGTAGTAAAATCTAAAAATAATGTTAAACATTTCAACAAAGAAATCCATATTTTAATTTTATTCGTATGTCATATAAGAAATTAAATGGTGTATACTTATCTAAATTTCATATGTTTTACAGTTTCCCAACGAACTTCTTGACGCATTAGTATATAATCCCCAATTAAGAAAATTTCTTTATTTGTATTTGTATTAACCGCGAAAACGAGTTATGCCGCTACCGTTCACGCATAAACCCACACATGTTTACTTATTCTAACATGGACACCCGTTGCACTGCCCTGCTCTGAAAATCCAGCATGGGCTAATGATTTACTAGGACTACAACCACTCTCCTAAAAGTGTGTTTCCCAAAATGTTAATAGACTAATGAATTAGAGTGGCGCCGTCTTTTCAGACGGATACTTGCTATAAACGGATAGATCGCTTTTCCTACAATCGCAACATTATACACCCTATCGGAAATACTGTGGATGTAAACCTCAAGGATCTCCGGATCCAGTTGATGGTTCATCCGAGAACTCATCCTCCGAAGCGTTTGAGAGCGAAGATGATTTTTCGAGCGAAAAAGCGCCGGAAAATCAACCATTGCCAACCTCGTGTACTAGCGAAAACGAGGAAAATACCATGTCTCATTCAGGCACTAAGGAAGCAGACATATCTGAGAAAGGCGAACCCGCGGTAAAATTTTCAAATCATCATCTGACCAAAGGTCACATCGTCTATTTCGCGACATCGGACTGTAAACTAGTCAGTGAACGACATACGATACCAGCGTGCACGAAGGTACTTGAAAAACTTGCACGACTTCGCTACTGACTTATGGAGCTTACATCGAAGAGCTCGCAGCGACTCTTGAGGAAGCGCGAAAACTCGCTTTGGGCTGTCTTTGGAAGTTTCCCCTCCTACCTTTTACATTTTACTGCTCGTACAGCGAAAAGGGTTGAAACGAAAACGTGGCACTCGAAAATTACGCTTTGAAACCACAAGGTGATTGGAAAACAATATGTGGATAACGTCTATATTTTCCTTTTAAATATACATTCATACCTGCATACGGGACACCACCGTCATTAAACACCTCACTGTATTTAATTTTCTATTGAGTTGGAGTGCCGACGAGCATAGCATGATAATTACGATTTTCTTGCCCATGTTCTTAATCGTTAGCTCCCATGATATCGGAAGTCACCCATGTGAAAATTTACAAACTCGTTCCGTGACCTCGCAAGTGGCAACCGCGATAAAGAATTTTGGCATTCGGTAAATGCGATGGAGAGGGACGCTATTAACGAACCTGAATAGCGCTCTCTGAATTATTTTACTAAATTCATTCGGATTGCATTTCTAGGGACACACACGCAAAATACACACGCGTGAAAGTTGACGAAATCCCAGGGCTATATTCCCAGGGCTATCAGGAAATGAGAACCATCAACGCATCGCTAAATGATCCATACAAAAGCCAAGTGTTGATTAAGTCGGGTACAGAACAGAGCTGCGCAGTAAAAAGTAAAATCATACCTAATACGTGATTAGCGTAGAAATCCAACGCTACGTTATGGAAGCGAACCAGCTGATGAGTGCTGCCTTGTTTTCCAAGGCAGGATAGATGCATCTTGAATTCGTCTCTCTCAAAAATATGACCGATCATATCAAAGAGATCATCGAGTTCACATCGGAGTGTGAATGCCCGTTTACACTCTCCCAAGTAACCATAGACTCGCTATCAGACGTCTCTGCAGTAAAAATTGCTTACTGGAATGCAACGTTAGTGTATGTATTATACATACCGTTGACATCACCATATACGAGCATCGACCCGTATCAGTACCGCAGCACTTCACGAACCAGTCAAGATGAGCATTCATCCCACCCTCTGCTTAATACTCGGGCGTATCAAACGACCAGCATAAGTAGGTTAGACTATCCGCGGAAACTTATCGCCAATGACGTAAGAGCGGAGACACTTACGTTTGTTACGGGACTTGACGCTACACGAACTGGATCCCAATAGTGAAGTCCGTATGGTCGCAGAGCTCAAATTCCACGAGTTTGGAAACTGCGATATAAGATTACTCAAATGAAAAACAGGGTTTTGGCTCGAGCTCCGAACAACAAATCGGTGGCTGCATTCCATGACAGCTCCGGAGCCATTGATGATCATTTGTAAGAGCGAAATCATTAACACACTCTTCTTACATGGAACAGGTCTGATCGGCCTAGCGCCGGGTTGCAAGGCACAAATGAGCAAGAAACCGCTAGTAGATTAGAGAAGGTCTAATGATGATGTGTTGAACAAGCAAGATAGGATTTTGATAAAAATTATAGACGAAAAAGGGTGGATCTGGAATGGGGGAAAATAGGAGGGTGGAGAAGTGGAGTAGTAAACTGGGAAGCATGGAAGGAGTTAGGAGGAGTGGTGATTGGAGACAAAACGGAATTAGACCATCAACCAATATTTCTAGAATTCGAAAAAGGGCATGGGAGAGGGGAGGTGGAGTGAGAAGATGAAGAAAGGGTGCAAGACTGGTCCGAAGACGGGGTGGTTTCCTTTACGAACAAAGTAGATATGCTAGAGTGGAGGTAAGAGGGGGTAGAGGAGGAGGAATGGGAGTAATTAGGAAGAGGTATAAGAACGGCACTAAAGTTACAAAGAGAAGGAAAGAAAAAGGGGTTGAGACGGATGCCATGGTGATATATAGAGTGTAAAGAAAAGAAGAGAGTCATAAATAGAGAGTGTAGAGAGCTGTGTGGAAAGAAAGTGATGGAAAAGCAAGAAAGAGAAATAAAAAACAGATTAGACAGAAAGAGATAGAGAAAGAAATAGAAAGATTAAAAAAGGGGAAGACAGCCGGAATAGATGGAATTGAAGAGAAGGCAGCAGGAATATATTGGAATGAAAAATTGGGAAAGATTATAAAGATGATGCCGGAAGGAAAAGGTTTTACGAAAAAATAGAGGTGGAGACTTGTGGTCCCGATATGGAAAAGTGGGGATAAGAGGACGATGAATAATTATAGAGAGGCGACGTTGACAGGCACGGCATACAAAATTTACGCCAATATTTTAAATAAAAAAATGGTTAAAGAGTTGGATGAAGTGAAGCAATGGCGCAGGTCACAGACGGGATTTAGAAGAAAAAGGGGGCGAGTGATAACATAAACATTGTGAATCATATAGTGGAAAATAGGATGAAAGGCAAAAAAAAAGTTTAGGTCTTTTTTATCGATTTAAAAGTGGACTTTGACAGGGTAGATATAGATATTTTGTAGGAAATGAAGGAGAAGAGAGGAGTTAGCGAAGAGTGAACTGATAGAGTCGGAGAGATACACGAACAAAGAAGTTGTGAAGTAAAAACAGGGGAGAAGGTAACGAAGAAAATTTGGGTAGAGGACGGTGCGAGACAGGGATGTCCTCTAAGTGCATCGCTTTTTAATATATATGTGGCAGATATAGAAGAAGCACTCGAAAATAGTCGAGGAGTAGTAAGGTGGAGAATGATAAGAAATGGTCCATAGAATACATAGATGACGTGGTTTTATTTGCAGAGGAAGAAGAGGGTTTAACAAATATGATAAGAGTGGTATCAGGTAAGAAAAATTTGGAACAGAGTGTGGAACAGTCAAACGCGATGGTTTTTAGAAACAACGGAGGAAGAGACAAACAAATATTTTGGTGGTGCCGCGAGAACCAGTCAGAGGAAGTGAAAGAATGTAAATACTAGGATATGTATTAAGGAGATAGATAGATAGATAGATAGATAATATTTATTATTGTCATGGAGCAAAAGTTCCTTAGACAAAAATAGCAGACTTTACAATGAAAATATATTATATACTTAAGATTAATTAACAAATTATATAGTGTTGAACGGTGAGTTTATACATAATGAGCAAATTTTAGTTCAAACGCGATAATTAACGGCGCATATACTAAGCCAATATGTATAATACAATATAATATAATATGACGCATTTAAAGTAATTTACGGAATACATATTAACACGCACTTTAAAAAGATAGTTGACCATGTTCCCGTAAAAAAGATTTAATTTAAAAATCTGAGCAGCCCAGTCTTGAATGACTCAACTGTTCTTGAGTCTCTTAGAGTGCTTGGTAGAGTATTCCAAAAGCGAATAGCTTTAATCCAAAATGAATTCGAGAAATAATCTGTTCGACAAAGATATAGAGGGAATAGGAACTAGTAAGAGAGAGGGTCAGAAAAGCTAGGGTACCGATGGAATGCTCAGGGAGTGACGGGAAAAGGACTTCTTTCAGTCACGCATTTTTGCTTTTGTCCAATTTAACTGAAAATTGTTACTCGGGTTTTTTTTTTCGTCGCTGATTACGAATTCCAGGTTAGTTTTACGAAATTCGAAATGTTTGATCCAGTATGTCCGACAAAAATTTAAATACAACTGTATTTGGACAAAATTTGGTACTCTGGGGTTTTCGGGGTCGCTGATTACGAATCCGAGGTTAGATTTGTAAAATTGAAAATGGCGCACCCAATATAGCGGACAAATGTTAAAATATAATTCAGTTTGGATAAAATTTGTTACTCGGGGATTTTCGGAGACGCTGATTATGAATCCTAAGTTATTTTTTCGAAATTCAAGATGGCAGATTCAATATGACAGACAAAAATTTAAGATGTAATTCTATTTGGATAAAATTTGTTACTCGGGGATTTTATTAAGTATCTGAATTAGTTTTAAAAATCTCAAATCTAATATAAAATGTGCATTGTAAAATATTACTGTATTTGAACGATATCCGGTATTCCGGCAATTTTCAGGTAGCTGATCGTAAATGCAATGTTACCCGCGTGGAAAAATATATGTGTGAAGGGTTATGTAAAAATCTAAGCTAATTAGATGCCACATATATGGCGTAAAAAATTTAAAATATAACTGTATTTGGACAATATTTGTTATTTGGTGGTTTCTGGGGTCGCTGATCATAAATCCGAGGTTTGTTTTGCGAAATTCAAAATGGAGGATCCAATATGGCGGCAAAAATGTTAAATGTAACTCTAGACAAAATTTATGAAATATTTAATTCGGATTACACATTGGAAAAGAAGCTAAAGGCTGGGATTCGTTACTTCATAGAAGCTTCCAGGGCATCCAGGACTCACTACGTGAAGTTCCTCCTTCCGATTTTAAGTCCAATTTTTATTTATTTTTTTTTATTTTTTTAGTCAATAAATTTTTAAATTTTAACAATTTCAAAACAAATTTTTAATAATTAAATGTAATCATACTAATATTTATTTATTCATTTATGATATGCAATAAAACAGTATTTTTTAATGTCAAGCGCAATGGAAAATTGAAAACATTGCACATAAATTGTGTTCTATATTCATTAAGTTTAGTGCTACATTGAGCACATCTCCTTCGCATTTTATTCGGTAACATTATAGATAAGTGTTCTGCATTTGCTGGTCGTTTTTCTGGCGAAACTTGAGGTTTCCAACAACTCATGCCTCTTTAAAGATTTTCGACATTTTTTTATAGATACAGTATTTGCTAATAATTCATTTATGATCAATAACCTAAATTGTTTCAAATTCCTGTGTTTTTCCTTATAATAAATAAATACTGATATACAATCTGCGAATGATAATGATGGCTATTAGAATTATTTATTATATATATAATTAATATTAATAAATATTAATATTTATATAATAAATAATAAATAAATAATTAATATTAATATATATAATAAATAATTCTAATATGCCATCATTATCATTCGCAGTATATAAGTATTTTTAATTTAATAGTATAGTAAAAAGGGTGAAGTTGTATGGGCGCGAACGAGATATTAGCTAAGTTGGAAAAGGGCGTGTAACTCAATAGAATTACTGGGTTCTTTAGGCGAGTGAGGACTACTAATGACACAGGAAAATCCGGAATAAGAGTAAATGAAACGATGCTTTATTTGGGTGAAATCAATTTGTTTATTATTATTCTGAAAACAATTCTTTAGGGGTAGGTAATGGAGTTGTCGGATGAGAGTGCAAGGGGATGAGTTAGGGGGCAGAATTTTCTGGCAGCCAGCCGCTCTTATTACTCCCGTGCAATGTGGAGGGCCTTTGCCAATTTTTGGCGCTGAACCTTTCGTCCTCCACGAACGTCATTTCACCGAAAAATATTTATTACCTCATAGATTTTTGTGGTTTTATATCTCGCAAAAGTGGGAAAAACAAATATTATAAAAATAATTAATTAGGAGGCGAATCGATAACGCGAAAGGTAGGCGGGAAATTCCCTAATGTGTTTCAAAACTTTTCAGCTTCGCAGGTCAACCCGCAATGCCGAAAAGTTTTAGAACACCTAATTTGAGAAAGGTATTTCCTTAAGACTGCACCTACTTTTGCAGTCCTACAATCAACGCATTAGTCATCCCACACCTCGATTATGCAGCTTCCGTTATAGCCGATTCAACTGCATATCTTAACACTAAATTACAACGCCTTGAGATATGTGTATCGCCTGCGCCTGCATGAAAGATTTCGTCAGAAAGCAAACTGGCTACTCATAACATCTAGGCGACAGTACTTTCTCGGTAGCCTCACTCATCAAATCATCCATACCTCCCAAACTTCCTACCGTGCTGACAGATTCATTCCTCTAGACCATTCCATTCGCCGATCTCGCTTGCAATCATCTTAATATAAACTTCCAATTCCTCGTACAAACATTTTTGCTCACTCTTTCTGGATCACAGCCATACAGTTTTGTAACTCCCTACCGCGCCGTCTTCACACATTTACATCTCATGCAACATTTCGTACTAACCTAATAACACATCTTATCAGGGCTGATCAACCGTAAGTTTGTTACTTTTTTTTATTTTATTGTTTTAAATTATGCGAGCGTTTTCTAATCGCTTTAAACTACTTTACGCGTAGCTCAAGTGCAATTTCTATAAAGTGATTTTTCACCCAAATAAAAGTAAATTTGTATACTTTATCCAATACAGTCAACATTTTATCTAAATTGGAAATGAATGAAATGCATTTTAAGCAGAATTGTTTAATATTTTCCGTACAATATTCAATGTGCACGAAAGCTGTCGCGTAAACGTCCACTAGGGAGCGATGTCAGTTCTCGCTGTTGTCTTGCGCTCCCATTATCGAAATGGATTTAAATTTGGTACCTAAGCAATAGCAAGTATCTACTCAAAACATATTTATTGATGGATATGTAGATACTTCATACCCGAAAGGGTGTAGCAAGACATGTATATAAAAAATGCCTTAAGTCGGATTGATCTGTTATTTGGCTGAATTAAAGTACTTGGTGTTCACTGAATGTTGACAAAATTTTAGGCCCGTAAGTACATTATTGTTTACGTTATTTAACAATAATAAAAAATCTAATATATGCCATATTAAAAAAATGGGTAGTCGAAAAATTCTCAAAAAAATATATGTTATGTATATATTGATTACCTACATGATAGATATTTTTCGACTCCTTCGGTTAGTAGCAAAGTGGAAAAAAAATTTATTTATTTTTCAAAAATATTTTTACTAGTGTTTCTGTGATTTGGCAAAGTTGAAAAAAATCTCAATCATGTATCAAGTGTACGTGCACCACATATATTTTTTCCAAAATTTTCAAAGTTGTAGAACATTGAGAAAAAATAAATAAAATTCAATTTTTTAATGCTTTGTCCCATTTTACACATATTTTTACCGTGCACCATTCTCTCCCATCTATCCTACATACAAATCACAATTCTTAGCCGAACCCAGGACTCGTGACGAGGATACGACTGCGAGAAGCTCCGGTTTTTATGTTTTTTTTTTGTTTTCTTTTTTGTATTTATCAATCTTCCGCGCTATGTTCTTCGCTTTATGATTGCTTCGATGATCGAAGCTGATGTACGTATGCCTAAGGTAGTTATGTACGCATATAACATAAAATCATCAACGCAGGTGACTCCTTATACTTAAATAGAATTCGACTTCGCTATAGCAAGAGAAGAGAAGCGATCGCGGCTTTCGCGCCTTCTTTGCTTTCTCGCTAGAGAAGTGGAATTCCATTTGGCTATAAGGAGTGACGCGCGTTAATGATTTTATATTAGATACATACATAAGAATCTTAAGTGTGCGTACATCGGCCTCGACCACGAGAAATGACTCTATATATAATAAAAATAAAAAATACTTCTGCACATATTTTCTGGCAATTGTTGAGTTTAAATAAATTATAATACGTTTTATTTCAATTAGATTTAAATTATTTATTTGAATCTTTATTTCTGTATTTTGTATTTTATTCTTTCCGTCATTTCCTGCATTTATTTTCAAAATGCCAAAATCAGCCTACGTTTGCGAAAATTGCAGTAGAAATGTTTATAGAGTAAGTAAAACATTCAAAACTGTGGCAAATGACGAAGAAGTTCTTTTATTTTCTACGATTTTTAAGAAACCAATTTCTGTAGGCAAGGTTTTATGCGATAAATGTCGACGAGGAACATACACAAAAAAAGAAAATCCTGAACGACCGGAACAAGAAACAAGTACAGAACCCATGGATGCTGATCCGATTGATGACGATTATGATTACGTACCCAGTACATCTACCAGTCGTACAATTTCGGATGAAACGTTTGTAACCATACCTATTCCTCGCACAGTTTCTACTCATTCGTATTGTTGTCTTTGCAAAAATAATGACAATCTCACAACTATTCCTACAAAGGCCCGAATGCAAGCTTATATTAAGAAACACGTGTTTATCCCACGCGGTAATCGATGTTGTAAGAATCATTTAATATTAAACAGATTTTATGAAGAAGATTTAGCATATATACATGTGTATTCAAATACTAATGAGATCGAATGTAATGACTTAAAAAATATGATCGAGGGCTTGGCTATTAACAGTGATAAAAATATATTCGATAAAATTGAAGATTTTTCTCTTTCGGCTGAACAAATTCAAACATTAACTAGTTTATCCTGGGTCAATATACGACAGTTGGGAGAAATGTTAATATCACTTAAAAATTCTCCAAATCGTACCATCACTCAAGCACTTGTTATTTTTCTTTATAAACTCAGATCAGGCAGTTCCAATCATCAGATTTCCACACTTTTCGGGCTAAGGCATGATCAGGATGTCTCTAACTACTGTAATGAAGTTTTACGTTCTTTTGAAAAATATGTTCTTCCTGAAAGATTTGGCATACAAGCAAATAAACGAGTTGATCTGATTAATCAAACATCCGAAATAGCCAACGAATTATACGATACAAATGATCGATTATTGCTGATTTGCGACGGTACTTACATCAGACACCAAAAGAGCTCAAATAACGAGTATCAGAAAAAATCTTATTCAGGACAGAAAAAAACAATCTTTGCAAGCCATTCACAATATGCACGACAAATGGATATATTGTAGATATGGTCGGGACATACTATGGAACAACAAATGATACAAAAATTATGCGCGATATAATGGAAGAACAAGACGGGTTGTCACAGCAGATGAACGAGAAAGACATCTTTATATTAGGTACAGGGTTTCGTGATGTTGTGCCGTATTTAACTGATAAAAAATATGAGGTTTTAATGCCGGCCTTGAAAGGCAAAAGATACCAGTTAACATCAGCAGAATCAAATAATTCACGGTTTGTCACTAAATTGCGTTGGGTGGTAGAGTCTGTTCATGGAATCATTAAACAAAGATTTAAGCTGTTGGATGGCCGAGTGGATAACAAGATGATTCCAAACATCGGTTTATATTGTAAAATTGCGTGTTTCATCATTAATGAGTTTGGGAAACGCCTTGAGTCGGATAGAGACACTATGGATGAAGTTATAGAAAGAATGAGGAATACAAAAGAACTTCATGATACACTGGGCGATGAGGTCGAAGAAATGGCTTGGAATTGCAAGAAAATCATTTTTCAAAATGTAACCTCTGACTCTCTGACAGATTTTCCAGAAATGACCAAAAAGGATTTAGTAATATTCTACACTGGAACGTACCAATTGTCGCAAGCAGCATGCTACTTGTCGGACATGATTGAAGCAGACGGCAGTATCAAGATTCAATTTTACAAAATAAATAAAATATATTAAAGTTTCTAGTTAGTTCACGGCACATCAATAAAAAAATTTACCGTTGTTACATTGAATATCTCCCTTTTGTAATTGGAATCTCAGGCATCAAAAGGTATTCTTGCGAATGCGCAAATGGTAGGAGAACTGTTGGGTGCTGTTCTCATATTGCCGCGGTAGTCTATTTTTTAACATATGCAAGATACCAAAGCAAGGAGATCCATGCGGCAAAATTTTTATGTAATATATTTGAAAATCATAATATCGTACCTGAGCGATGAAGATTAATAATAATAAGTAATAAATTAAAAGTTAAAAAAAACAGTATAAAACACAAAATAAAAAAAATATATAAAACATAAAACAAAAAAAAAAGTAAATAAAAAAAATTGGGCTCACTCGCAATCGTGTCCTCATCACGAGTCCTGGGTTCGGCAGAGAATTGCGATCAGTATGTAGGATAGATGGGAGAGAATGGTACACGGTAAAAATATGTGTAAAATGGAACAAAACATTAAAAAATTGAATTTTATTTTTTTTTCTGAATGTTCTACAACTTTGAAAATTTTGGAAAAAATATATGTGGTGCACGTACACTTGATACATGATTGAGATTTTTTTCAACTTTGCCAAATCACAGAAACACTAGTAAAAATATTTTTGAAAAATAAATAAATTTTTTTTCCACTTTGCTACTAACCGAAGGAGTCGAAAAATATCTATCATGTAGGTAATCGATATATACATAACATATATTTTTTTGAGAATTTTTCGACTACCCATTTTTTTAATATGGCATATATTAAATTTTTTATTATTGTTAAATAACGTAAACAATAATGTACTTACGGGCCTAAAATTTTGTCAAAATTGAGTGAACACCAAGTACTTTAATTCAGCCAAATAACAGATCAATCCGACTTAAGGCATTTTTTATATACATGTCTTGCTACACCCTTTGTAAAATATAACAGTATTATTTACTAGTAGAAGGTATTCTTGCACATAGATTTGAGTTTGCCAAAAATATGAAAAAGTTTTATTATAATAAAAATTTCACTTTACTAAAGTAAAATCTCTATTAACGGTGAGTCTATCACAGTAATAGTGAAAATGTCATCGCCATGAGGCGACGATATTATCACGTTTATTGTAATAGACTCTCCGTGAAGAACAATTTCACTGTAATAAAGTGAAATTTTATTATAATGTAAACTTCGTGTAATTTCGCTATTGCTTATGTACCAAACTGAAATCCATTTCTATAATAACAGCACAAAACAACCGGGATAACTGAAATCGCCAACATAGCGACCGAATATTGTTTAAAAAATCATTGCAGTTTAAAAGCTATTTTCGGCGGGGTCTTTTACTTTTATTTGGGTGAAAACTCACTTTATAAAAACTACATTCGAAATAAAAAACAGTTCAGTATTAACTGAAGTAAACTTTCCAGTGTAAAGTTTTTAGTGTGTGAGGAATGAATTACTTAGAAATAAAAAGGAATGCGTATGTTTAACGAGATTTTAAATAGACAAGGAATGGCGTGAATAGTATGCATTTTAATTCAATAACTTGTTTTTCTCGAATTGTGTTATGTGAAATTAAAACGCGAAATTATGCACTCCATGCCGCGAACGCTACGTTGTACGCATACGCGACGTGCCTACAGCCGCGTGGCGCGGCGTGACGTTGTTTACGTACCATAATCAATACAACATTTTACCAATTGTCTAGCCTATAATTTTTTCTTCGCGAATTTATAGTATATAGGTATAGCTTTTTTTTAAAGCCTAATTAAAAAAAAAAAAAATAGGCGAGTTGGTAAAAAATTGAATTTTATTCTTCTTTTTGGGGAAAATGGAGGTTCAATTTTAAAAATTGTTGAAAATAAAGACTACCGCTTGAAAGATCAGGAGAAAAGCTTTAAAAATCGATGATCATACATTTTTATATCTGCTATAAAAGAAAAGATATAAGCGTTGGAAAACTCCTCTCCGAATGCGCCGTATTTCGGGGTGGTATCACTTGACGTGGAATGCCCCATATATACTCCGATATATGTGCTCCAACGTAAGATAGAATATGAAGTAGGGAAGAACGCGTGCAGTTAAATATTACTTTTGGCAAAGTGAAAAATGTAGGGCAAGGGAAAAATTATAATATGAGAAATTCGCATAAGGGAAAGACTAGTCTATACATTTCATTTAAATAGGCATTCATTCTGAAACAGCTTGAATTCGGTAGTGCGAAGTTTCGGCTTCATATTATGTATCAGATGTAATACTCGCTTACTGACAGAGACACAGGATAAAAGTCTACGGCATATGTAATAAATGTTACACATAAGTTAATTCTTATAATGTTTACATTTATATCAATTTCAAATATTGAAATTTGCATGTTTTTGATGATTAAATATATCTGAATGACATAATTATTACAACATGTACATATCCTCATAGATTATTATACTGACGTTTACTTGGAATTCGTAATTACATAAATTATGACTCGTTCAACCGAATGAATAATGTAGTCAACAATTATACAACTTAATCCTATTATAACTGGCGATAGATAATATATGGCGCGTATTGTTATTAAATATAAAATGTTATATTGTTTTATTATGTGCGTATATGTTTCATTTTATATCTTGCTTAGAATTTGATGTTTTGGTTGGATGGTGCTACAGAGGACTTGGAACTGTTTTATATATCGAAAACAGGCATGCTGATCTTAAAAGGGAACTTGGATTATGAAAAACGTATTCAACATAACTTTCTTGTGCACGTCACTGATGGATATAATGTAATTATATTATACTTATATTATTACAGAAAAAACTAGATTTTATTTAATTTATATAATGAAATATGTAAATTCTTTTTTTCTGTGCAATCTTCTACTCATGCACTAAAACATATTGTCTATAAATATCTATTTTTCCACAGCATAAATGAATATTTCTATCTTTAGAAATTCATTTCTTAAGTAGTTTCTATTATTACTATAACCATATAATTAAACATTGTTTAATACTAGTAGTAGTAATATTGTTGTACAGAGAGCATAGACTGCACATAGACCCAAACATAAATTATGATTCATCATACTATTGTGGACGATGTAGAGTGTATAACATCATAATAGTTTTTATTGTAGAGTATATATTACAGATTTCATTATATCACTTGACTACCTTTCAGCCCCTCTCCGCTGTACCGCTGCCAGACGTTTGCGATATTTCTCAAATCGCAGCGCATCGGCCCAGAATTCAGCTTCGTAGAGCATAATGGATTCCGCGACTCGCATAAGCAGACGTCGCGGTCGTTTGCAGTGTCTTGGTCCCCGATGCTATCGCCGCGGCCGCTTTGTCCGCCACTCTACTGATCTATTCCCAGAAGGTACGCTTGTTATGCAGCATCGCCTATAGGTACTCCATGAAATGTTTTGTCTGGACCATGGCTTCTCCCACCCTCATTAAGCGGTCTTTACCGCCGCTAACTCGTTCCCATGTTCCTCCAACCAGGAAGATACACGGCGCATCACTTAATCGAGCTTTATCTGAGCATTTACTATGTCTCTTGCGACGACAACGATCAGGACATAATCCGCGTATCCGATCTACGAAGTGTTCTCGAGCAGGTTCAGGCGCAGGATACCGCCATATGAGATATTCCATAATTCAGGTCCTAGCACCGAGCCTTGAGCGATTCCAGATGTTATCTTTCTGTGTTTCGGGCCATCATCTGTCTCAAAAAATATAGGAAACCCTCATTTCATGACAATATATCAAAGATATTTAAAGATAACATAGAAGCATTGCCTTAAAATTAAATTAAAAATGTAGTTAAAATAACGAAAATGATTGCATACAGCCTAATGTCTGTACGGGAGATGTATTCAGGTGCTGAAATTTCATTGCGTATCACCGTGTAGATTTTGGGATTGTTAATTAACCATTTTCAATAAAGTGGCCCAAAGGAGACTTCTTCTTGCTTCAATTTCAATCGAGTATTTCGAATCAAAATCGAAGTTAACAAAATTTGAGAGGTGCATATCCTATTGTTTTCGCGGTCGCCCTTTAAGATTCCGAGGTAAAAATTGAGTTTCAGCCATCAGGAGTTCCAATATGGCGCCGAATTAGAAGAAAATGTCCAAAAAATTTGGAAATATTTAGTCTTACTAATTTTTTTCGAGTCATTAGAATATTGGGATTCTATTGAAGCTCTAAAAGTTGAAAAAAATACTTCAATTTTAATCAAAAATTTTACATTTATAGCCTACATCATTCTAACGACCTCAAAATGACCGCACCAATGACAATTTCTCTAAAATTTTCTGGACGCTCTAACTGAAAAACTACGTGCTTTATTAAAAAAATGCTAATAATAAAAAGTTTTTAGAATTTATCGAGAAATATCCTGGAATTTTTTTAGATTTTGTTTATTGTATATTTATTTATAGTCATTTATTTATATTTTTTAATAGAGGCCACTGAGGAGGACCTCCAAGAGATCGAAACGTTAGGCCCACATGGTTTTTTCAAGCAAAATAAACTAAACTGTAATGGCCATTTTATACAAATAATTCATATTTTCATTTAAGAATACGGTTCGTAACATAAAAAACAATTTTGAATGCTATTTAAAAATTATATGGCGCGATTTTTTATTTTAATAAACTCTCCTCTGCTTGATTATTCGTGTAATGAAATAAACAATGGATTAAATTCTATATTTTTTAAAGTTATTCCCAGGTAATTTTCGCTGCCTATTCAAGAAAGTGGTTTAGACGATTAAAATCGTAGAAAATCGCATACTTTCACTTTTTTAACCATAACTGAGGAAGTATCGATGTTTAGCTGAAAATTACACTGAAGGTATTGTATGTGTTTCTTGTTTGGTTCTGAGCAGTCGCTCTGGTGGTCCAGGACCTCCGCCCGGAAAGGTGACCTCCGTTGGAACCCGCTACGCCGTTGCTGAACGAAGGTTGGGAATGAAGAAATGGAGAACCGGTCGATTTTTCGGACGAGTTCGCAAAACCGACCTTTTGCGGATTTTCGACGTTCGTGATGCGATATCGATAGCGACGCACACGAGACTGGCTGGAGCGGTGGAAATTAGGGAAACCGAAACGAAAAACCGCGCGCGTACATAGGAACTGAAGATTGCGACGCCTATATTAAGCGTGCGTCATTTCCGCAAATGACTAGCGCTGTACGCGCGAATTATATGTCCGAACATCAGCGACCCCCTTATGATATCGTAGAGGTCGCAAGATTAACAACTTATAATCTATTATTTATACCTATTACTAGGTCTGCACGGTTTTTTTTTTAATATCAGAGTGATTTTCGACGTATTTTTGTGCGCTGAACACGAATCTGAAGTCGAAAAATGCCTATCACGTCATGATTTTGAGAAAAGTGGGGGTAAAGACACCAAAAAACGCGTTTTTGGGTGTTTTTACCCCTAATTTTCTCTGAAACCTGACGTGCTACAGACTTGAATTTGTGCCTAAATTAAAGCTTGGTTCTTCCCTTGCAAAAATCATAAGATAGTTTTAAAAAAAATTTCATAGTTTTGAAAAAAAATGGTTTTAACCTTGCTTTCTAGTGATTATGATGAAAATTCAAATTATTTAATTACATTGAGCAGAGCTCATACAAAGCACTACTTAACTGTTTTCGGGGATGGTGTTTAAGATTCCAGTGTCGCCTTTATAAAATTCAAAATGGCGGACCCAAGATGGCGGATCCAAGATGGCGGACATAAAATCAAAAATTTGAATTAACCTCAAGAAAATCAGTACTCCGGCCGCAAAATAAACAAATAAACTTAGGATCTAAAAATCACCACTTCAGGATTTTTTTTGTTGCCATTAGTGCTTATCATGTCCTGGTCCGAGAGGTTGTGAAAATTGTAAAAATCAAAGAAACAATTTATCTACTCGTAGGGAAACAAAGACTAGATCATATTCCATATGATGTATTAAAAACTTTAGTTAGTCTATACTGAAATAAAATCTTGAATTACACTGCATGTAGATTGTTTATAAAACAAAGTCTTGCACTCCCTGGTCGAACAATCGCTGGCATTACTAATGGCGAACAAAAAAACCGTGAAGTGGTGATTTTAAGATCCTAAGTATATTTTTTATTTTGCGGCCGCCATTTTGGATTCGCTCTTTTAAATTTTGTGAAACTAACATTGGATTCGTCATCAGCGACTCAAAAAAACCCCGAGTACTGATTTTCATGAGGTTAATTTAAATTTTTTATTTTTACGTCCGCCATCTTAGATGCGCCATTTTGAATTTTTTAAAAGCGACACAGGATTCTTAAACACAAACCCCGAAAACAGTCAAGTAGTGGTTTGCATGAACTCTGCTCAATGTAATTAAATAATTTGCATTTTCATCATAATCACTAGGAATAGCAAGGTTAAAACAATTTTTTTTCAAAACTATGAAATTTTTTTTAAAGCTATCGTATATAATTTTTGCAGGGGAATAATCAAGCTTTAATTTGAGCACAAATTCAGATCTGTTGCACATCAGGCTTCTGAGAAAATTAGGGGTAAAAACCCCCAAAAACACGTTTTTTGGTGTTTTTGCCCCCACTTTTCTCAAAATCATGACGTGATAGACATTTTTCGTCTTCAGATTCGTGTTCAGCGTACAAAAATACATCGGAAATAACTCTGATATAAAAAAAAAGTGAATTTTGCAGACCTGTGTTACTTAACGTACACGCGTAACATAGTCAGGCAAATGTTTTTAAAATGTAAGAGCGCTATGAGCCTTCCAAATCAATCGGTAATGACGCTATCTTACTAATAGGACGGTCAAGCGTTGATGTTGCAGTATGTAAAGTGACTACACGCGTTAAGTTATCGTCGCCGGTATGACATTTGACTACTCTGGCCAATGGGCATTTAGTTGGAGGATAACCAGGCAAATGCATCAAAATGCTGCAGAGAGAGAATATAATCTGCCGACCAAGCCTCCCAAAATCTCTCGAACAACTGCCGATAATGCTGCCAACGCGATAACCGATTGCCCGATAAGTCGAGCAGTGACGGCTCCGGAACTACGTTTAAAGGTCCACCCGCTATAAAATGCCCCGGAGTCAGCACCTTCAGATCGTCGACGCCCTCGTTCAGTGGACCCAAAGGACGCGAATTTAGCGCCGCCTCGATTTCGCATAAGAGCGTTATCAACTCTTCCGACGTGGGAGTACGATCAAGCAATATACGATTTAAATGATATTTAACACTTTTTACTCCTGCTTCCCAAAGCCCTCCGAAGTGAGGTGCAGCAGGGGGTATGAAGTGCCACAGGGTTCCGTTCTTGGCGAGATGACCTCGAAATTCCTCATCTGTTATAGCCTCATTGAATGCAGCCACCAGCTCAGTATTAGCGCCAACGAAGGTGGTTCCCTGGTCGCTATACATGTCTGAGGGAATACCACGACGTGCAGTGAAGCGCTTAAAGGCAGCAATGAAAGTTTTAGCGGAGTAGTCCGAGACTAGCTCCAGGTGGATCGCTTTTGTAGCGAAGCAGATGAACAGAGCGATGAAAGATGAGTGAGCCATTTGCCCTCGGCCGCTCGCCAAGCGCACCAGGTAAGGACCGGCGTAATCAACACCGCTTTGTGCAAACGGTCTTGCAGGTCAGCATGCTTAAGTCGACCGCCGACTCTTATTATTTCATCCTTGTCCAGAAATGGATTGAGTTAGTAGAGGGGACTCGACGGAGCTACTGAGTTACCGGACTGTAACTGACAAAATTCGTCATGAAATAGTACACTTTGCAAATAACGAAACCAAACGATAGATGCAGCTTCGATATCCGACGCATCGATGTCTACCGTTGGCGTTTTGCTGGTAGATGAGCGACGTTTCCACGATAAAAGGTAAGAGGTTACTCGCAGAAGTTTATCCCATGTGGATATTCGACTCCCGAGTTGTTCAAAGGTATCGTTGCTGTGACCGATACATGAGACGACCTTTGATCCTTCATCCGAGAGTTCACAACTGTAGCTTGTGGTACTATTAATGTAGTCGTTACGCCAGAGATCCATTGGATCCCGTAACCAACAGGGCCCTTCAAAACAGAGCTTGCTCTGCGCTAAAAACACAGCAGACACTCCTCGGGATGCGAGATCGGCCGGATTTTCCTGAGTGGAAACATGGCCCCATCTAGTATCGGCCAGTAGCTGATGAATTTCTGACACTCGGTTAGCAACAAATGTTTTCCAACGGGTCGGATCGCTGTTAAGCCAGTGGAGAACGATCGTGGCATCAGTTCTACAGTGAATTGGCGTGCATGCAAACTGCACGTTGGATCGGAAAGATGACACGAGTCGAGCGAGTAAAAGTGCCGCGCAAAGTTCGAGACGTGGCACGCTTAAAACCTTGATCAGTGCAACCTTGGTTTTGCTTGCCAGAATCGAGATTCGGGGTGGTCCAGATTTCGACTATACCCGCAAGTAGATAACTGCAGCGTAAGCAGCACCAGAAGCGTCGCAAAACCGGTCAATGGTGCAGGACTCCGTATCGGCATTCTGACCTGTCCACCGCGGAATTTTGTAATCACTTAAACGTTGAAGAGTGCCATGAAATTCGCGCCTACGATCGCAAATTTCATCCGGCAAACGACTGTCCCAATCGAGTTTGAGACGCCATAAGTGTTGCATCAGAATTTTCGCTGTAATAATTACCAGTGATACCCACCCGAGCGGGTCATAAAAACGTGATATTACTAATAACAAGAATCGTTTGGCTAATCCTATCGGCTCCTCGAGATTGACTTTAAAAAGATACGCATCAGACGATGGATCCCAGTAAACTCCGAGTATTTTAATTCCGGCATCATCACGAAATGGCTTCTCCCAAGCGAGGCCATGATTGGACGGGTCTACATCCGAAAGAAGCTCCGAAGCATTACTCGCCCACTTCCTGAGTTTAAACCCGCCTGCATTTAAGAGTTAAAACAGCTCCCGTCGGTTTGATCTGGTAAGGTCTATGCTATCAGCGCCAAACAAACAATCGTCAACATAGAGGCCTTGGCGAAGCACGGTCGCACCTGACGGGAAACGCATACCTTCGTCAACGACCAGTTGTTCGAGTACGTGCAATGCGAGGAAAGGTGCACAAGTCACACCGAAAGTGACCGTAGCAAGCTCGTATACGTCTAACTCGTCATCTCGACTGTTACATTAAGATGTTGGATTTAAAACTGTCACAAATGAAGAGCATCCTTGAATTTTATCGGAATTAGTAGTAGTAATAATTTATTCTCTCATATAAAGGAAATAATATTCCATTGAGAATTAATTCAGAGACTTTCTGATAATAATATACATAAAAAATATCGCAATTACACCAAAACGGTAGCCTTGAGGCTTAAAACTAAAGTGAGGCGTAAAGATACAGTTAATCGACAATATCGCAAAAAATATACGCAGATTTAACGCCTTTTCCCTTATAATTAATCGCGGAACAGAAACGATCTTCTTTTCAGGCCGGCTTTCACGAGTTTGTACAGGAACTGCTTGGCTGAATGTGCGTCGTTGCAGAAGATTAAGGCACATGGAATTCCGGAGGAGTGAAGTGATCCATGAGGTAGCAGATCGACAAACTCTTCTCTGGAAGATGCGAGTAGAAAACACTCTGTGAAAATGTGCAGCAACTCATTCGCCTCCAGGATACAGAGAGAAAACTGAGTGGTTGGGTTGTACATATAGCGATGATCGCTAGTTACAATTAAGCGCGAATAAAGAGTCGCAATTACAATTAAGCGTGAATACCTAGTTCTAGGCTTCGTGGTAGACTTAGGAGGCTTTTGAAGAACCCTATCTGCACGGATTCCAGTCTGGCCAAATATCGTAGCACCCATAAGGGTGCCGCATAAAGTAATACGGAAACAATCATCGCACCATATAATTTCCTCAAGGCATCGCAGGCCTCGCTTTTTGCCGCTTATACCATCGAGAGAACAGCGCCCGCCGCCGTTTTGGTCTTGTTTAGTGCACCTTCCGTGGGCAGGAGGCCACGCGCCAAGGAGGACAACAGCACACCCTGGTATCAGTAGGAGCTAACGACCTCGACCGGACTATTTCCGCATAAAAAAGACCCTGAATAAGCATTTAGTCTGATGGCTTTTCTAAAACATATGATTATTGTTTTATCGATGTTGACTGATAACTGATTTTCGCTGTAGTAATTCGATAGCAAAATTAATTTCCTACGCAGATCCGCTTGGGAGCAAGCAAAAATAGTCAGGTCGTCGTCAAAAAGCAACATCAACAGATCCTGCGAGCGTGAAACGACCCCTCCCCCCCCAGGAAGGATTCCACAGTAAAAGAGAAGAGGATTAAGGATTTCGCTCGGGAGGACCCCCTTTGAAACGACGAAGTCAGTTATGGTACAATTGTCGATTTGCGAGCCCACCTAGGCCGAATGATAAAAAGCAGAAAGTATTCTCACCAGCTTTGTGCTAACGCTAAGGCCGAGGAGCTTATAGCAGAGAAGCGAGTGAAGCACAGAGTCAAAAGCTCGTTTGAAATCCACGAATAGCCCAAAAATGGAGGCTAGCAGCGAGAGGATGTTACCTTCCGTGCTTCTCCCACTACGAAAGTCAGCATGCATTCTCCGGTAGCAAGTTCCTTAACAGCGCTGTTTTGACGCGCTGCTTGGCCCTCTCACAGTGAGCATCGGGTGACTCGGAGTTCTCTGAGATATCAGAAGACAGTTTCTGTCAAGTTGAACGGGGAGTCCGGAGCGGGGTCGAAAAGTGCCGTAAAACGTCTCTGGTGGGCACTATTGAGGGGGGAAAATCCCCACAAACTAGGTTCCCCAGGCGTCCCCAGGCACCCTGGCAACCGGAAAAGGTTCTTTACGATATTGACTACAAATTTTCCAGAAAACGGCCGCATTTCGAACGTATGTGAACTTATCAGCAACCGTTGAGAAGCTTCTTTCTTTTGACCAACCCCAGATATGCTTTTTTCGTGGTCTTAAAGGCGTGAAACGAATTTGGGCTGTAAGCGAGTCTCCTCATAAGCTTCAGGGCATGGTTAAAAGCTCTCTTTTAAATATTCTTTTGAACACAAACGCCTGTGTTTAGCGCTGTTGCGCGCAGGGTATTCACGAGAAGCTCAAAGTGAGCATTGGGTGACTTCGAGTTCTCTGAGACATCAAAAGATAGCGACTGTCTTTTGCGCTATTACGAAAGTTGCATACCCCTTTAAAGGCCCCGAGAATCGTACTATTGCTCGCCTTATTGGCATGTCGGCGGGCGTTTCTAGCCTATCGTTTTCCGATAACAGCAATAGTGACAACGAAACCGGAAAGTGGTTCGAACCACTTATTATTTTTCTGCATACATTCGTCTCCCCGTATTTGGTAACCGAGCCCCACCAGCCTGTAGGGCTTTATGGCACAGGCCTCATGGCGAGGGGCCAGAATAGGCCCGGCCAGTGCATTCCCGCTTAGGAGAGCTACCGATTTTCCTGCCAGTGGCAAGACGGACGGTGTCCGTCGATCGGGGTGTGGGACCCTACGGTCCAGCAAGGCCGCATCCGAGCTGAACAATGTGCAGCACACCCGCCGGGTCCCCCAAAGCGTTCCCTAGCCCAGATTACGGCCTTTCAACTACTGCCCCTGCGACTCCTACCCCAATCGGCTGGCAGGGCGGTTGTAGCCCCTCGGTACGGTTCATCGTCAACAGTCGGACGTGAATGGGTCGATTTGGCCTACTACCAGTGTAGATCACCCTACGAGGACATGCGGGTGCGTTAGATCCGTAGGGGATGAGTCCTATAAAATCCAGATCCAGTCCTATTGTCTGCCGTCGCTGTGGCTTGAGGAACGTTACGTTGGCCCACTGTCCAAGGTGCGCAGCAGCCTGGAGGCAGGAGGGGCCATATATCAGGTCACTGGGTCGTAACGTTCCTCGGTCTACCATCCTGACCCCGGGCGATTTCATCCGTCCAAGCCCTCAAGAGCGAAGCACCATCAGCGCTAAGGAGCCAAGACGTGGTGAAGAGGAAGACCGCCAAGTGCAGTGATATGTGCGCGATTGATCTGGTGAGACTATGCTACCGTGGGTACGATCGAACCTAACGCCTGTCTTTTTTGTCCTCTTTCCTTTGGTTTTCTTCTGTTTTCCGTGTCAATGCGCCCCGAAATGACTTTTTTTTGTTACCGGCTTCCACCGGCTCAAACAAGGGACTGTTAAATCACAGTAGAACATTAATCTATAGATTAGGAGAATAGCGCTTGGCTATCGTCTGGCATAAAACGTGCGAAAATTATTTTGTTAGGTTCTCGTTCCTATATTGTATAGCATATATAAAATAAAACAAGTTCAGAAGAAGGAAGAGAAAACACAAAATATCCTTATCCCTCCTCGCCGACCTCTTATTACTATTTTATAACATGTATTTATTACATTTACAACAGTCACCTTGTAGGCAACTAACCTGAGCACTCAGCACCCAGGCTACCGCTCTTCTGAAGAGGTTCACGAGGTGGCTGGCTCAACGTAAGATGAGGTGCCTTGATGTGAGTACTCACCCTCAACCTATTAATAAAATAATATTGGTTCTAAATACATGTGTTTTGTAATGTTCAAACGGTCGCGATCTTACTGATGTTTATCTGTTTGGTACATTCTAAACAAGTGGGAAGGGAGCGAGAGGGGGCCTCTCACCGGCCATGGTCCAGGGGGGAGGGTATGTAACATGGCAACACGTTACAGCTGTAGATCTGCGCGAGAATTAATCCGAAGGGGCGCTACAGAGCCTATAATAGGGGGAGGGGACTGTCGATCGTGGCGCTAATTTTTTCTTGGCACTGTTGCTCGCAGGGGTCATATCAAGGGGTAAATGGGGACACCCATTGTGGAGGTGTGGGGCGCTTATTGTATCTTTTATTTCGAAGGCTCTCGGCCCCTACGGGGCAACCTAAAATTTTGTCGTCATCGTCTCTTTTTCGTCTGCCACTTTCGGTTACGTCGCACATTTACCCGTATGTGATAATTATGGTTACGGGCGTCTGCTTGGTGCAAACGCGTAAAACTCGTGAATCTTATTTCTGTTTCATAAAGGTATTCTCGGCCAGTACTGGGCGTGTGCTACGGGCACCCACTGTGGAGGTGCGTCCCGTGTTTTTTTGTATTCTTCTAATTCGAAGGCTCTCGGCCCTTAAGGGGCACCCCACATTTTGCTTAATGCTTCGTTAGAATAGAGCGCGTTGTCTAGGGTCAATATCGCTCCGGAGTATTCAAAATATTCGTAGAGTTTATGGGTGGTTCAGTTCCGTTTGGTTTTTTTTTGCGCGTTATTGCCGTGGAATCGTGAGGTTTGAATATTGAGTTTTAGTTGGACGATGGACTAATCGTCTCTTGGCAGGGTTTTCGGCGGGGCTCCGCGTATAAAGTGCCGCTCGAGTCCGTCACGAGGCAGTGCGTCTTGGAAGTCCTCGCTGAGTTCGTCGACGGGCGAGGCCTCTTAGAAAGGCCCGGGGAGGTCGTCCCCTAGCACCGTATTTGCGACAAGTCCTTGTCGAGTTCGTCGCCAGGCGCCGCGTCCGAAAGTCCTGGTTGAGTCCGTCACAAGGCACCGCGATTAGGAAGTCCTTGCCGTAAATCTGCCGAAGGACAACGTCTGGGACCTCGATTGACGTAGTCGTAGTTTTGAACCCCGTCCTCGTTGGTCGTGACCGCCATCTTATATTGTCGAGTTTTGGTTTCGGTTTTGACTGCGCACGAATACCGCCCTCTCCCGTGCAGAGGGGATCTCGGGGCTGAGCATCGCGGGCACACCATCGCCTTGCGGCGCGCCTATAAATTCGGCATGCTTCGGCATTAATAACATCTTGCGCGTCGTAAGGTCTTGTGACCCCAGGGACGTGGTTGGTTGACGTTTTATTGGTTGGCGTTGCGGTTGCGGGCGGTTACGAACGGCGACGACGGTTTCGGCATTTTCTGGTTCGATTCGGATTTTATTTTTGTTTCGAAAATTTGGGATTCGTTTTTTGGGGAGTCACAATTTGGCGCCCAACGTGGGGCAGCGCAGTAACAAAAATTTTGGTTTTGGTATATGAATTTTAGTCGGCAATCGGAGTTTTCAGGTTCGTTTCATATTGGTTTTTATTGTTGCATATGGCTAGTTGAATAGTGACTGCCAGTTCTTGGTGATTTTAGTGATGTAGTTTAGAGCGAATTGTAGTAGCCCGTATCATAGTGTTACTCGGTTTCCGTTAAAGAGAAAGGCGCTTCAGTCGACAACGCGCTTTCGTGAATGTGGCGGCCAGATGAATCCTAGTTTTAAGTATATTTTACCCACGGTAGTCCTGAATGAATTTTAAATAAAGGTAAAAGGCACCTCCGATTTTCTTTTTTTTTCAGGAACTCTTCCGAATAAGGTTCATGTAAAAGTTAAAATAATCCCCTTAGCCGATTTTTAGAAAAATCGATTTTAGTGGAAATTAAACCCTATTTTCAATAAACTAGTGCTCACAGCAAAATTTGATCAATTATTAAACTTGAAGAGCTATTGTAACCTATTTAGTTGTTATTTGCACACACATACACACACATACACACAAGTATAAAAAAAGGAGAGAAGGAAGTAAACGTTCGGCATTTAGTTTTTTGCCATAACTTAACAGGATTGATGTTTTACATGATAATGACAGTAATGAACATATACGAATATTTCGACAACGAAAATATCAAGAAGGCATTAACTCTAAAAATTTTAAAGACTCTGGAGTAAAAAAATTATTTTTACTTGGAATAGCTGAATGCTCCGATGAAAATTATGACGTCATTGAAATGTTATGGTCTCTCTTAGGCATCAGAGAATTTGAAGAAGCAATAATTGCTGCTGATTTAAAAATCGCTAATATCCTTGCCGGTTTGATGTCTCATGCCAGTACTTTCCCTTGCACATGGTGCACTGTGAGTAAAGACCAGTTGGAGTCATGTGGAAAATATAGAACAATAGGTGACTGCATAAAGAATTATGAAGCATGGAAAGGTAAAGGAAGCTTAAAAAAGAATGTCAAAGAATATTTTAATTGGATTTTCCCTCCCATTTGCTCCGAAGATATAAATAAGACTATCATCGACATAATAGTTCCTCCGGAACTTCACTTATTGATTGGTATTGTAAATCATATTTTCAATAATATGTTAATGGAGTTTGAAAAAGAAAATTTGAACTGGGCTAAGAAGTGTAACGTTTCGCGTAATGTATTTAATGGAGCATCTATGTTTGCTGGTAACGCTTGTAAAAAACTCTTAAATAAAGTAGACATTTTAAGATCTCATGGAAACATCGGCTGTGTAAAATACGTCAAATGTTTTCAAGATTTTCAACGAGTAGTGAATGCCTGTTTTGGATTGCATTTGGATTGTCATTATTCCAGATATATAGAAGAATTTCGAAATAGTTACATCGCTTTGCCAATTACGATAACTCCAAAGGTACACGCCGTTTTTGATCATGTGTCCTACTACTGCGAAAAAACACAAAAAGAAATTGGATGGTTTAGTGAACACGTCCATGGAATCGGTACATTCTGATTTAAAAAAAAAACGTGGTCAAAATATAAATTACAAAAAACGTACACTAATTATGCCAAAAATCTACTAAAGGCTTTAATAGAATATAATAGCCAACACGTTTGATTGTTAATACTGATTAAATGTTTATGTATATGTATTCAATAAATTCATATCTATTCTTTACTATACCATTATTGTATTACTTCATTTATTATATTACAATTGCTTTAGCATAAGTAATTAACCAAATTTTGCTTTGAGCACTACTTTATCGAAAATGAGGTTTAATTTCCACTAAAATCGATTTTTCTCAAAAACGGCCAAGAGGATTATTTTAATTTTTGCATAAATCTTATTCAAAAGAGTCCCTGAAACGAATAAAAGAAAGAAAATCGGAGGTGCCTTTTACCGTTATTTAAACTTCATTCGGGACTACTGTGTACCATTTGAAGTAAATTTTATTCAAAGTATAATTTGTGCGAGTTGCTAATATTGCTTATGTTGTACTGTTATTGAGAACTATGAGTAATGAATGAATAATTAGCAGTTTCTACAGCTCTGAGGCGAAAGTCTAGTTTAGTTTGTGAAAAATGGAAAAAAAAGTAAATTTTAATAATAATGATAAACGGACAGACACCAATAATTGAGATGCGAGTCATCCGGCGACCTTTGACGCAATGAGCGAGCCACTTTCTAAGTCGTAACATGCCACGACTTACAATCACTATTTATATAGGGAAAACCATATTTCATTTCCTTATCATTCAAGTGCTTTGTGCTCGGATACCGCCTCAGAGTGATTTTTTTTATTATTTGGCTATCGAGTGTCTTGAGAACCTTACGGGCCCGTGGGTGGAAACACGTAAGCTTTTTGAAGGGTTATAGACACCCTTAAAGTGGGTATCCCGGAAGTGACGGGTTTGTCTCGGAGTGATCTCGTAGCCATGGACGGTCTAAATAGGCAAGAATGGGCGGAGGGGCTATCCGAGAGGGAGTTACGGGCGGAACTTTCCTAACGTTGCTTATCCGGGGATGGTGCGTTGACTGACCTGCGCGCCCGGTTACTTACCGCGATCCACCTGGAAACAAGAGAGATCCCCACGTTTCCGTCCGCGCCCTCTCACACATTACCCGACCTGGATACCGTGATGGAGACGGAGGCCTGCGGTTTGAAAGATCCGAACGCTAATAGTACTCAAGTACCTCGATCGGTGAATCCGAATATACACGCGCAATATTGTCGCGATAACCCTGACCAGGACATAAGTGCCGGTGGTAACATGGGTAATGAACGCAGACGCGATATTAGTAATCTCGGGCGCGAGACCACCAATAACGATGGCAATGATTATTACGGTAGGCGTCAGGATTTCGAGATAGGAAGGGAGGCACGGCATCGACACTTTATGCCGGCCGAACCATTGGGAAATATCCGTTTTATTGAAAATGAGGATGTTATCAGGGTACGTGATGGACGTTGTAATCAACGAGAGAATACCGACGATTACCGACGTTACAATTTTGAACCGATGGTTACCGACCTCGGAGTGACCAGTATCGATTTCGAGGCGGCAACCCGAGCGCTCCTAGGAGCTGCGTTGAGTATCACGATGACGATCAGTGTCCGGGGGTAGGCGTCCGTGGCCACGGACCATGCGGATCCAGAGCTCAGGCTCAGGCGCGTAACGAAGGGCGGGATCGCGCCGCGATAGTACAAACCGCTTTTAATGTAATGCGACGTTGGGGAATGAGATTTTCGGGTCGTGCGGTTGAAGATGGAATTGCGTTTCTGACTAGGTTAAACGAAGGTCGCGAGATAGTGGCTATTCCGGACGATGCGTTACTCGGATGCCTGCCCTTCTTCCTGGAAGGCGTAGCGCTCCAGTGGTTCCGGGCTTCCCGGAATGATTGGAGAAACTTTCGAGACTTCGAACACGATTGGCAGCAGAGGGGGGTCACAGAGTATATACAGGGTGGCCGATTTACCTGAAGACATCGAAATATCTCGAGAACTATGCACAGAATCAAAAAAGTTGTCGGATGAAAGTGGTTCGACACGAAGGGGGGCATCCAGTAATAATGAAATTTACCCCCTCCCCCATCCCCTGTGGGTGGAGTGGGGGCAAAAACAATAAAACTGAAATAGGAACCCCCATTTTTTATTGCAGATTTGGATTCTCCGGAAAAAAGTACACGAATTTGACCTAGGAGCTATTGCATTTTGGTTCACAGGTGGCGCTGTAATCGATAAAAATCCAAATTTATCCGAAGACATTGAAATACCTCGAGAACTATGCGCGGAATCAATAAAGTTGCCGCATCAAACTTGTTCGACACGCTGGGGGGCATCGAGTAATAACGAAACTTACCCCCTCCCCCATCCCCTGGGGGTGGAGTGGGGGCAAAAACAATAAAACTGAAATAGGAACCCCCATTTTTTATTGCAGATTTGGATTCTCCGGAAAAAAGTACACGAATTTGACCTACGAGCTATTGCATTTTGGTTCACAGGTGGCGCTGTAATCGATAAAAATCCAAATTTATCCGAAGACATTGAAATACCTCGAGAACAATGCGCGGAATCAAAAAAGTTGTCGGGTGAAAGTTGTTCGACACGAAGGGGGGCATCCAGTAATAATGAAATTTACCCCCTCCCCCATCCCCTGGGGGTGGAGTGGGGGCAAAAACAATAAAACTGAAATAGGAACCCCCATTTTTTATTGCAGATTTGGATTCTCCGGAAAAAAGTACACGAATTTGACCTAGGAGCTATTGCATTTTGGTTCACAGGTGGCGCTGTAATCGATAAAAATCCAAATTTATCCGAAGACATTGAAATACCTCGAGAACTATGCGCGGAATCAAAAAAGTTGTCGGATGAAAGTTGTTCGACACGAAGGGGGGCATCCAGTAATAATGAAATTTACCCCCTCCCCCATCCCCTGGGGGTGGAGTGGGGGCAAAAACAATAAAACTTAAATAGGAACCCCCATTTTTTATTGGAGATTTGGATTCTCCGGAAAAAAGTACACGAATTTGACCTAGGAGCTATTGCATTTTGGTTCACAGGTGGCGCTGTCATCGATAAAAATCCAAATTTATCCGAAGACATTGAAATACCTCGAGAACTATGCACAGAATCAAAAAAGTTGTCGGATGAAAGTTGTTCGACACGAAGGGGGGCATCCAGTAATAATGAAATTTACCCCCTCCCCCATCCCCTGGGGGTGGAGTGGGGGCAAAAACAATAAAACTTAAATAGGAACCCCCAGTTTTTATTGCAGATTTGGATGCCCCCCTTCGTGTCGAACAACTTTCATCCGACAACTTTTTTGATTCTGTGCATAGTTCTCGAGGTATTTCAATGTCTTCAGATAAATTTGGATTTTTATCGATTACAGCGCCACCTGTGAACCAAAATGCAATAGCTCCTAGGTCAAATTCGTGTACTTTTTTCCGGAGAATCCAAATCTGCAATAAAAAATGGGGGTTCCTATTTAAGTTTTATTGTTTTTGCCCCCACTCCACCCCCAGGGGATGGGGGAGGGGGTAAATTTAATTATCACTGGATGCCCCCCTTCGTGTCGAACAACTGTCATCGAACAACTTTTTTGATTCTGTGCATAGTTCTCGAGATATTTCGATGTCTTCAGATAAATCGGCCACCCTGTATTGGCAAGGGAATTAATGACGTCAGTGGAGGACTTTTCCCGATTGCGAAAAGAAAACAAAGGACAAGCGCGACGAAGGAAGGGGGGAAAACGCCGGGCCCAGCTAGATGTTACAGGACAAAACAACGAAAGAAAAACGAATATAAAGGAATGTATAGATTCAATCAAGAACGGAAAATAAGCCAATTTTTTTTGTTGAAACTTATTTTTTTTCATATAAAATTTAAATTTGCTTAAAATGTTCTTAAAACTGATTGAAACTTGTAATAAACGGTAAAGGAATGCATTGTCATCCAATTTTGGGCTATCCTAAAAGTTTCAAGTCTCTAGCTCATCGGTAAGTTAGATTAAAATCGATTACAAGATTTGCACCGGACAAACAGACAGACAGACAAGAATACGAGTTAATAAAAACGTGGTAAAATAGTAGAATTGCATGATAATATTATAATTAAAGCTACATTGAAAATTATTACATGGTTTCACTTATTTATGACTTATATCATGATAGTTGTTTAATTGACATTTTTACATAATGTTAGAAAATAGTGTCAATGACGCGAACAACCGTTTGCGACTAAACGTGCATTACACCGGACGGTTAGCTACAGAACTTAGCACTTAGCTACAGAAAACTGTTTTAAATTTAAATTCAGAAATTGTATTTAAATTTCTGCCCTGTGTCAATTATTTCAAACCATCGCGCGTCCCTTCTCCTTGCTAGGTCGCCACGAACTCCGCAGCTCGCACTAGGATCCATAATCGACCCTTCTACTTCCATGTCCACCGCGAACCCCGTTCCCCTCGAGAGCCGCCAATCTTAAGCTGGCAAAGGCAGCCGAACGAAGAGGCACGCAGGAGGGTGCGTGTGGTATCCCGCTTTCTGCTGTTCTGGGCTCAAGCAAGAACCGTCAAGAAGGGAAGGGATTCCTCAACTTTCGTGATATGTCACCATCTACAGTCATACCAATCAGCCTATAAAACATTCGAAAGTGTCGGTATGCTCGATCTTAACTTTTTTGTTACGGTAAATGCGATTCTGGTGATTATTAACGAAGATTGTTGCGTATCATAAACAAGTTTCTGCATTGAGTAAATGCAAAATAACAAAGAGAGTGTTTGCTGAAATGAAAACTTCTTTTTGGACTTATATTAATTAGAAATGTTTCAAAATAACTGCAACTTTACTCCCCTTTCTCGAAATACAAAACATGTATTTATATATATATTTGTTATATCTATTGGTTCCCAATAATTTAATTAATAAATAAATTTATGTAATGTCCACTTAATTTATTTAGAACCTTTTTCTTGATGAGCGGTTTATATTGAACCTTTGTTTTGTAAAAATATAAATAAATATATAATTAAATATTGTGTGTATGTGTGTGTGCGTGTATATCTATATATATATATTATTTAGCATTTTTCTATTTACAGAATGATACGTCACGAATAAATATATCAGTAAATGACATTAACGAATGGGAACCAAGATTTCGCCATCCTAGATATGAATTTTATCCTTCAACTTTGAGAGCAGGTTCCATAATAGGTGAGTGAAAATGAAAGAATGAGAGTACTGTAGTTCAAAATACTATTTTTTTTCGTTTATGTGGTTTCATACACTTACATACACATTTCAACGCAAATATTTGAAAAACCGTATTTATTTAGATTGGTCCTGCACACAAAAAAGGGACATTTAATGAAATATTTATCAAATTCAGTGTTAAAATTTCGCATATGCAAGGCACATTTAAAGATATTTGATAATAAAGGCTATTTCGACTTACACGAAGATTTGACTATATTATAGGTTTTGCCTATGTGTACCTTTTGCAAACAAGTTAAGTCACATGCTTCAATTTTCATCCAACATAATTGTTATTTTTGTTTTATCTTTGTAAGGAAATGTAGAAATAAAAACGTAAAAAGTTGTTTTTAAGGACGAAAGAGTGACCCCAAAATGTATCCGTTTTTTAGCAATCGAAATTCAGATATATTTGTATGCTAAAAGTTAAGTTATGGTAAGATAAAAACAAAAAAATGCAAGTTGAGACGATACTTCCTTTTCGAGTAAATAGCGGGTTAAATATGTTAAATTATACCGTTTTCTATAGTGTCACCTGTATCGAGTATTCTGATATAATGACAAGCCGTCTCGAGTATACCATATTTTAAAAATAAATTGTGAAATTGTGCGAATGTGTGTGTCCCAAAGACACACTCCATACTCTCACACTCACACACAATGAATAGAAAGAATCTGAAGTAAGTGTAAATACGACATGAGATTCCCCCTGGCGATTTACTACGACCGTCTATCGCATCCATATTACACACACATACACGATTACCCGAGCACACTCACTCACACAGACACACATAAATACACATGCACACACACCCACACAATTTCACAATTTATTTTAAAAATATGGTATTCTCGAGACGGATCGTCATTCAAAATACTCGATGCGGGTGATACTAGAAAACGCTATAATTTAACATATATGACCCCCTATTTACTCGAGAAGGAAGTGTCGTCTCAATTTGCAATTTTTTTCTTGTTTTTATCTCACCATAACTTAACTTTTGGCAGTATAATTAATCCGAATTTCGATTGCTAAAAATGGGCACTTTTTAGGGTCTTTTTGGGGCCACTCTTTGGTCTATTTTTCCTATAAGAGTGGCAATAGCAATGGACAATAACATTTTGGCCGTTACCTTATCAGTAACTTTTTGAAAAAACAAATTCAAAATAATTTTTCAACATGCCTTGTGGCCGCAATCGTTCTCAATATAAAAATTCGATTTTTAGAGTTCGTTCGTGTAATTAAAGCTCTTTAAATCATTAAGTACTTATTGGAAACGCGATGGTTAAGTAGGTAACATGCTCGCCTCGTAAACGTTCCTTGGGTCGGGATTTCGAATCCCCGTCCGGCAACTTTTTCTGTTTATTTCCATAATTGATAATTCAGAGACTATGCTGGGTGAATATATAAATTTGGGACTGTCGCCCTATGAGGAATAAGGATGCGAACCCTGTACATTAGCCGCATAAATTGCGTAAAGTAGCAAGTAAATCGGACCTATGTATACATGTAAATCTTTCAGTATTGAACATTTCGCGCAGAGTCTCGTAGAGTAGTTTTGGACGAAACAAACTAAAAATAAGTTAATAGATTTGTTAACCCCTTAGGCTACCTCAAAGTCCTTTAGCGTTTCCAACATTGTTATTTGTTGTAAGGAATTTAAATGTCGCTCCGGTTTCATCGAAAATTTTTTGAAGAAACAGACTGAAAACAATTTTTTTTTATTTATTAAATTACCTGCAACAGTAATGGAAGGTCTTTAAAAATAATAAAAATACTATTTCAAACATTTTGATAATATTGTACTGTTTCAATTAGAAGTCGAAAATTACTCGCCTGCAAAAAGTACAACTCAATATTTGGAGTTCACGGTTCTTCTTTCGTGACGTCACTTGTTTAAATTCGACGTTCGTCGTCACCGCGGAAGTGCATGAGTGATGTACGCATTGATAGCGATTTATGTTCTGAATTTTTTTTGTCTATCGATAAGGTGTTAACGATACGGAGCGGTTCAGGATCGTTTTACTGGAGATTTTGGATAAAACAATTGACAACCATATTTGCATTATTGGCAGTTTATTTTAGCGAAACTTTCAGAAAGACTTTGAAAAGACTGGAGTTTCTTTTCGTTATAGCGTTTATATAGAATAATAATTAATTTTGGAAAAAGGATCATAAATTATGACATATGCTGATAAGCGAGTAGAATAGAAGCGGTCGCGGTAGTGTAAGTAAGGCACGGAGAGGGGCTAATGAGATAATCGAAAGCCCGTGCATCGTGGCATTTAAACTGCACAAATATATTAGCGGAATATTATAAATTTCGTTTATTACAATTTCGCTCGATACGCGAACAGTTTTCAATCCGACGCTTTCGAAAGTTAGTTAGTCTGGAACGAAAGCTCCTTCCGTCTAGCGAAGCGAGACTGTTCTGATATCCGCGCGCGATCGATATTTTGGTTCAAAAGCATCCGATCAAACATTAAATGTTGCAATTGGTGATCTGATCGTTTTTATGATGTTTGCATGCAAAGTCGCGCGAGCTTTCAATTATCGGCATGAACCAAGTTGAAAAGGCACGCTAAACTCGAAATCCGACATACCGAAAACGACTCCTCATGCCCCTCGCGTGCGTATTTGAAATTAAAAACTGTCTCTCAATAAATTGTTGCTTTCTCAAGCTCAAAATCAAATTCTATTTGCGCTGCTTAATCAAGAGTCACCTTAGCCTCAACATGTACTAATTTATTAAGGAAAGGATACATTTAATCTAGTATTTTCTGTAATGAGTAGGAACATTTCCCGGCTAGACTTCAAGGCAATGCATTAAGAATCGCTTCTGCTCTTCTGTCTGTCGGGGATCGATAACAGTCTTTTCAAATCATGAGCACGAGATATCTGGTCATTTTGGGGTTATTTGCCTCATTTGATGCGATTTTAAATGAGTTGGAACAATGGTTTTCGTACAAAAGCTAGCTTTCCTTTTAGGAGAACTAGTAAAATATCACGATCTACATAGTAAATTAGCTTTTCTTAGCAATAATGTTATAGCTGTTTTCATATCTCTAAACCTTTAAAATTGTTTGTTCATCAAGATTTCCAGCAGCAATAAATATAATAAAGTAGCACTGAAATGTTTTATCGCACAACACAATTTATTGAAAATAAATTTGCAATCTGCACTAAATTCACAACGTGGGTAAATAAAGTTCTCAAAAACACGTTGATATCGTGCGATAATTTCGAAAGTAATCAATAAGCGGAAATACAATGAAGTACTGCAAACTGGCTATCGTACAATTCCAGATCGCGAGTTAAGTTCGTGATATTGCGCGTAAAATTTTCCGTCGTAAAAAGTACAACATGAACTTTCACGATCACGAGAAAATCTGAGCGCATTGCATAAATCGTGTCCGAATTCACGCAAAACAGAAGCGAACGGCGCGCACGGCGGAATCCGCGATTATTAAATTTAAAGGGCACTTTACCGCGAATTACAAAGTTATTATCAAAAATAGTAAAAGTTGGTAACATGAAGTACGATGAGCACGCGACGAGTAGTACCTATCTGATTTTTGCGATGTAAAGAAAAAGTTTTGATTATCGCATATTGCTGATGATGCACGTTTAATACTGAAAATAGTTAAGAAAATTGATGTTAAGTTCAATAAAAATCCGTTCTATCACTAATAAGAACGGAATTTCCGTAAATCACTACAATTGTCCAGGAGGCTTACATGACAGGGGAGCTTACATGTCAACGTATTAACCATGTTAACATAAGAACAAAATAAATTTCGGTCAAATTCACTTATGGCATATGAGTTTAATCTTTTCTTTATATTTTAAGATATTACTCGCTTTCTTAACGTGTTAAATTAGCGTCGCAAATATGACAGGAGGATTACAAGGAATAAACGTACTGGCCTTAGTTCTAACAATATTACTAAATTTGGGTTTAAATTAGTTTTGAAATCAGTAATATTATACACACAATCCATAGTCTAAAAGTAATCGAAATTGCAGAACGATTGTCTGTATCTTTTTTTATTAAATTTTTTTTTGTACTGGAAATGGCATGTATTCTGTACTTACATTTATTTTATAAAACATGGGGACACATTTTACAAAGTCATAACAATTTTCAGGAACGTTATAATGAAATTTTCACAGCGCTATTTGTTTGTTATAAGTAAAACAGATCATAACCACTTTTAAACAAATTTAATCATTCACATGAAAGAGAATGACTGTGATCGAAAACGTGTTATTTATACCTGGGGACAGCCAGGAGGCTTATATTTCGGACTTTTAGCCGCAAGAAAAAAAATGTTTGGAGAATAAATTCCATTATTTGGATAAAATATTAACTGGGGACATAAAATTACACTTTTCTGGAGAATGGTCCATATATTGGAAAAATACCACGAAAGAATAAGATGAACGGAGCATATTAAATAAATTTAAATTACTTCTTTGGGAAGCTAGGTGTCACTCAAATCCAAAAGCAAGTATCGGCAGTGTGGACGTCGACTGTTATTACGAAAGAGAGCAAGTACATATTCGTGATATGCCTTGCCTTCTTGGCCAATTTCCCATCGAGCTGTTACTAAATGTTTTTAACTCATTAGATCCGTACTTCAACTAAACGTGTCACGACTTCATTTGTGGATTGGGGCGCCGAACAGTGTGAAACGCCTGGGATACTGACACAAGTGAATTAGATAATGAGTTTGAATTGAGAAATAAAAAGAAGTCAGCAAAACAAATGCGAGGTAATCCCTCAAATATGGCCTTGATTAGTGACCGATATGGTATATCCTGTAGAGCAACTGCAGCAATTGCCTCTCCTCTATTAAAAAATGTGGGTATAGTTACGAATGAGAATTCGTCTTTTGTCATTGATAAGTAAAAAATTCACAGAAGTAAATCCGGAGTTAGACATTTTTTGCAGAAATTGAGCAGTGACTTGGATGATATTCAAGGTTCGTATTTTGACGATCGAATAGAGAAAACAGTAGTTGAAGTAAAAGGTGCTAAATTTTACAGAAGAACACAAATGGAAGAACATATGTCTTTAGTACAAGAACCTGGATCTACTTGCGTAGGGCATCTGAGCCCATCCTCTAGCTCTGCGATTAACATTGTTAATAGCATTTTTGAGTTTCTGATGCAGAGAAGAAGTACGAAATATCTAAATGGATGTGATGGTACTGTCGTCAATGCGGGGCATCAAAGTGGTGTAATTCGTTTAATGGAGGCGAGATTGGGCAGGCCATTGCGATGGATTATTTGTCTCTTGCACGAATTGCCTTTTAGACACCTTCTGCAAAGCATTGATGGTGCGACAAATGGGCCTAACACATTTTCTAGAAAAATTGGAAAACAGTCAACTAACTGCAAAAGCCTTCCTGTCTGTAAGTTTGATAAAATAACTTATTAAAATAAAATATTAAAAATTTCTTTATAACATATCACAGGCTATTGGTTGTGGCAGCTGCCCTGAAGACGTTGCGAAGCAGAACCCCGGTCCGTTATCACACTCCAGATGGTTAACTGCGGCAAACAGAATACTGCGATTGTACGTTGGTACTTCAAAGACGTCTGCAAACCTCAAAGTATTGGTCACATTTCTATTAAAAGTATATGTTCCATCGTGATTTGCTGTAAAAATGAGTGGCTCATGTATCAACGGAAGTAAACTTCATTGAGAAACCATACAAAAACCAAGATACTGACCAAAGACGTATCAGAACATCATCAATCCTATGATTCAACAAGTAACGCGACATTCGTATAAAGGAGAGAAGGAGTGAAGGAGAGAAGGAGCGAAGATGTGAAGGAAAATGACTGGGAAAATTAAGAAAACCGGCGCGGAAAAAAGACGACGGATTCGCACGTGCGAAAAGGCCATCATCCCGACTAACTGAACCCAACCTCACCTGCCTTGGTGATCAAACGCGGGAAGACGAAAAGACCCGAGGAATCACGACGCGGCGCTCCGAGCGCAGTCGGAGCGCTCTATGTGCGGAAGTAAGGACGAACCAGGCAGGATTGAGGGCGCATGTGCGAAGACCGAGAGATGGCGCGAATGGCGCGAACTTCGAATGTGACGGGCGGGCTGTCAGTTTGAAATTGACGAATGACATTAAAAAAACTGACGGTTCCGTCCACAATTCCGCGTACTGACTGAGGGGGTTGGGTGAACCCGGAGAGGATCAAAGCCTATAAATAGGACTCCCGGGGATGTACTCACTCTCTCTTTTCCCGATAAATGAGGACGTGGACCGGAATCCGGACCTGGATAAATTGGAGCCACGAGGTCGTCGGGACGGGTCCGGAGCTCTAACAAACCTGCGGTGTTCTACAAGAAACATTGACCAGCCCGGTCGAAGTGCCAAGGTGAGCGTATTCCACTCCCCATATTCCATAACAAGGAAAAGAATTAGCCGTCCGCTTCCCCTTTTTGAGAACTTAAAAAGTGCCGGAAGCAGTCACGGCTATAAAGAACAAAGGGTACCCGGAGAGACGCTCACCCATCAAATCCACGATCGACTTCGACCGGTGGATTCTGGACGGTCCTCAGGACGAGAAATGATTGGACGACGAAGAAGAGAATCGATCACTGGACGCAGTATCAGCAAAGAAGATAGTGCTCCTTCTCTCCACCTAAATGCGGTAGAGCGGTATGTCCAATATATTATGTAATGTCATTTTATCCGCGTAAATTAACCGAATATGACATGATTTTTAGCCGCGTAATTTAACCGCAAATATTTATATCTATATATTAATGTGTGTATGTATATATGTATCTATATGCAAATGTATCTGTGGTCGCGTCTTTTCCGTGTGAAATTATTTTATCCGCGTTAATTTATTATACGTCGACAATAAAGAACAAATTTTCTATAACAATGACTTCACACGACGTACCACCGACTCGATAACTGTACTTTGATCATGACTCTTATTTCTTATATTTGCAACTTTGACTTCGAGTATGTTGGTATGAGTGTCATTCCGTATTTAATGACGAGTTCAATGTTTGTAAAAATTCAAAGTATTTAAATACAAATTTTACTTGAATGACAAATATAATTATGACTTGTATTCATTTCAGTACCTAACGATTCCGATCTACGATTTTATTATTGCTAATGACTTATAATTGACATTTAATGTGTTATGTTTGGACGATTCTTTAACGATTTTATTAACCTTGACTTCGAATCGTTTCAAACATAATGCATATTTCGCCCATCCAGAAAACATAACGTTAACAATGCTGGCAGATGAAAGCAGCGAAGTAAGGCTATTCGTAAAATACCGGACGGAAACGCGTAGAAGTAAAACACACAGTAATACGGTAAATTAAAAGTTTTTATTCAGTTTATCGCGACGACACGAAATCGACCGACCGCAAGGAACCAATCTCGTAGACGATCCAAAATCGAAAGGGGTGAGAAATGAGGAGTCGCTCGTTTTTATACGCGTTCGTCGTTAGGCACTCAAACAATTCGTTGTCAAGGAAAGATTGTCCTTTGTTTTTAAATTTCCCGATCGTTCTAGAAATTTCGATTTCGGAGGTTTCAACCTTCTATCCCCACCTCTTTCTCTTTCTCTCTCTCTCTCCCTCTCTCTCTCTCTCTCTCTCTCTCTCTCTCTCTCTCACTCACTCTCTCTCACTCACTCTCTCTGAACAATTGAACGATATTTCAAAGGATAGTATCGACGATGTGTTCCTCGTGGAATCCGTGTCGGTAAGTTACCGACCGTTGATCTCCGGTTTGCAAACCTTCGGACTTCTTGTTCGCCGGAGGGCCAGCCACGGCAGATCTCGACCCCTCGAGTCCCCGCGCGTAACACCCTCCAGGTACTATCCATCGGAAGGCGAATCGCCGGCAGATTTTCCGCTCGAACCTCCGGGTTGCAAACCCCCGAACTTCTTGTTCGCTGAAGGACCAGCCACGACAGACTTCGACCTTTCGAGTCCCCGCGCGTGACATCCTCCAGGTACTATCCATCCGAGGGCGAGTCCCCGGCAGGTAATAATAAAACCAAATATTCCAAACGATCCTCGAACCAACTCAAATCCACCATGCTCCGATTTCGAAACGACCCATATATGCTGCGACTCCGAACGTAACATGAACCACTTTCAAACGTCCTTGCTCCGAATCGAAATTTCTCCACATACATAATCATTTTCGTATACCGCGCACGCAAATAGACCCACGTCTCCTCGATTTCCTGAACTCATTTACAATAAATTTGATAACCCGTTTACGCGAATGTCGTCGCCATATATGAAGGGCCCGTACATAAAACCTATAGGCACCCTTCTGTGCGGCTGCAGCCGACTTCTGTGAGAAGTACCTCCATTCGGGTGTCCGACGGCGTCGGGAAAACTGCAGAAAAACCCACGCCAGGTACCGCAATTCGATTCTATCCGGAACAAAGGCAGATGGCCATTATTAACATTTGAATTGCAAGACACCATGTACGAAACGAAGGCACATCAGCAAATCGCATTTTTCTCATACCGTCGATAAACTTCAATGCCAAACCATATGTACATATGGTAAACTGGTCTTCCAATACTTCGGTACAGCCGCCAATTTTGCGCAACATTCGGGATAAGACTATTAAGTCATGTGTTGACGATAACTCTAAAATAATGGCATTAATCAGCGACTTTCTATGTCCCGACAAGCGGTTGAATGAACTGTGAAGCTGGTCACAGAAGCTGCTAAGCAAGTGTGTGGACTTGATGCTCGTGATGGCTACATAAAAGCAACATTGCAGGCAAGGCGTATGATGCCAGTATTTAATACAACGAATCAATTCAATGGCTTGAATGACGAAGAATCGGACTAAGGTGAACAATTTTAACTCGTCTGTGGTTGGATGGTTGGGACAGTTTAGGGTGGAACCCGACGTGCAGCCACCTACTCGTGGTGGGTTATGAGTCGCTTTTCTTTATCTTTTTATGATGAAAACGGTCGAAGAGCAGCACGTGAAGCTAATAACAGAGAGATAAAGATTCTGACTTTTGATGGACTGAAATACATTTTCTTACTCCGTAAATTCCATTCGTAAAATTAAACAAAAATTTGCAATTTTCAACTTTTTCAACAATAACACAGAGAATACCTCTTCTTTTCCATAAAGATATATCTCTTTGTTGAAAACTTGGACAGTATAAAATAGTATTTTAAAGAAGTTTTTGGACCAAATATGCTCATAAACAGCATAGAATATACCGGTACCCTCTACATCAATTTTCATGCAAATTTCGAACATTCAAGTACTCAGCGGGGATAGTAAATATTATCCGATCGGCTGCAATATATGGGCCCTTCCATTTTATGGGGGACCACAACTTTCCGCATCCCGCCGAATGCGAACTTTTAATTTTGTGTTTTTCGGTACACCCTAGTATATAATCTGGCCACAATTAACAATTGGAGCTCTGTATGACTCCAGCAATGAACACGCTATACTGAAACAGGATACACAATACCTTAATGCCAAACTAATTACAAGCGAATTTAATCAGGACCAGAAAAGTTTACTTCTTTTAGGACTTGCTGAATCTGGGGAAGTACATATTTCTAATACATCCTGTTGAAATAGCTCCATCATGTCTAAATCAGCGGGATGCGATGTTTATCTTGCTTGGCCAATCATAACAGAATTCTTACTCGACCTTATGAACTCCAGCTTACAGGTCGATCACTTCTCCAAAAAATGGAAGAAAAGAACTATCAAACCTATTAATAGGTATCTCCCCTCTACCTTACCCTCTGACTACAGGCCAATAGCAGTTGCATGCGCACCAGCGAAGGTATTAAAACGCTTAGGGAGTGAGGCACTTCTTGCCTATTTGAAAAAAATGGGATTTTAGAGCCAAGACAATCAGAATTTCGTAAAGGATGCAGTACCCGAACGGTTCTAACCAATGTAACTGATTACATCAGGGTATAGATAGCGGTTGGGTAGCAACACTCATTTTATTTGACTTCACAAAAGCGTTTTATACTGTTGACATCATCTTACTCCTTTCAAAAATCAAAGACCTTACGCCCTCATTTGCCTTAAGATGGTTCACATGCTATTTGATAGGACATTAGCGGGTTGCAGCAGGAATGAACCGAGAATTATCTGATTATGTACACGTTCTGGCGGGGCCCCTAGGACTCCATCGTAGGTCCACTTTTTTTTCCACATTCGAAAACCTTCTCTCTTACGACTTATAGGTTATGCGCAATACATTTGCAAATTCTGCTGCAAGCCAAACCAGTAGATGTGCCTATTGCTATTCATCGCATCAACTGAGATATATCTGCGGTATTAGAGTATAGGTAAGAATTCCTGAAGTTATCCCCTAAGTTTCGTTGTTTAGATAATGCGTTAGCACATTAATAAGACCTCCAACGATTTTTCACAATTATTAACAGTTGAACTTTTTTCACCTTTTTAGAAAGTATTGAATATTTTAAAATTGGCAGAACCGATTTGAATAAAATTTGGACGATTCATTGTTTGAGAGACGAACTTTTCAATTTTTAATTTCATAAATAAACAATGTTCTTCCTCGATTTTGCCACTTTTTTCAGCTGTATGAGGAAGAAGGTTGTTTCAAGATTTTATTGCAAAAGAAAAAAGTGGGATTCTCTAAACCTTTAAGAATGACCGATCTTGCCTCGCGAGGTACCTCATGCCGCGGCATTCACTGCGCATTCCGATTATATCTACTCTAGAAGAGTTTCACATAAAAAGTTCAATTGTTAATAAGTTTTAAACAAATAAGAGTTTTGACAAATTCTTCGGAGGTCTTATTAGCGGTATCGTGGGCTATCAAAACACATAGATATCTTAATTAACTTTTCTTACTCAGGCGAAAATCGGGGGCAATTTTAGAATCTCTTATCCGTATGCAGAAGAAACAGGACTTTCTCAGAATTATTTAAAAACTCAACCAATACTATTAGGCACTCCTGTAAAATACCGGAACATCAATAAAGCATTAGTTTCGAAAATTAAAGTGGGAGATCTAACAGTTACAATTCAGAATCGAGTTATAAACTTGGGACTCCGTCGAGACTCCTTGTTCACTTGGACGCCCAAATCAATAACGTTTCCAGAATTGTTAATCGTACCTTCTATCGTCTTAACTACAATAAAAATGTCCTAACCACAATCAAGGTATACAATGTATGTTGAATCTGAAACAAGATTGTCAAGTACCACCGTGCTGCCATAAATTGGGCTAGCTTCCCATAAAGTACAGATACTCGCATTTTATCACGCAGAATATTATAACCAACAATGAGCCACAATGTCTTAACACGCTGTTTTTATTTTGAAACTCGTCATTACGCCGAAAGACAAGAGTGAGAAATCGTTTGCAGGTTCTCTCTTCGAGCTCCCCAACGCACCCGGATTCATTTCGAATTCTATCTTCAAGGCTCTGAAATCTTCCACAGGTCTGCACATGTCTATCCAACTCTCCTACAATCTTCAAAACACCACTCATTATCCAAGACCTCCATATTACACATACACCTAACTATTCATTAAGTTATCGGCTTCCTCCACTGTCATTACCATTTTTCCTTCCCAAAATAAACTTCCCATATTTCTCCTGCGTATTTACTACTTGATGCAGCGTTTAGCAGCACTTCTGATACTCCGTTTTCTAATTCACCAACTCCTGGAATTCCTCACCACGATTTCAACCTCCATCGGAAGCATCAGCCTTTCGTCAGGGAACTGCAATACGAATTTAGCCAAAATTGTAGGCACCCGGGTCGAAGGCATCTAGTTTGTATTATTAAATTTTTTATTTGTCTTTTAGTTTTCATTATTTACGTTAATAATTCGAAATAAATACAAATGTTGGTACAATAAAAACCATAGAAAAAACAAATTTTCCTATTTAACTTCCGACAGGTTCCAGATCTTGGTTCCATATCCTGTCTGTTGCGGTTGGCCCCAAAAAAGGTTAATTTTTATTTCGATATTCCGATAACATACGATACCTTAAACATTTTGTTATTTATGGGAAAAGTTGTATAGTGTGATAAAGTTTAACATTATACTTGTTAGCAGTCAATTTGTTGCATTTTTTCTCCGTTATATAATAACAAATTAAAGGTGTTCTGCTGTGCCCCGTCTTCCCTTATAATGTGTGCAAGAACTACAGTATGATGTTAGTACCGCATAACCTAGTCGCTTGGTTTCGTTAATATCATCTTGTGCCATATAATGTGCAAAACTTTTTAATATTTATTATCATTCTAGGTAGACTAGAGGCTGCCGATGGTGACAGAGGAGATCGCGTAGTTTTGACCTTACGCGGCCCAGATGCAAAGTATGTGTACATAACGTATAGTATTATATATTAATTTTTAGTAAATAAGCTGTATCGAAATTTATTATCGTATTAATTTTACTACGCTGCTTGCAATGCGCGCCGTGTACGCTATTTAAAAATATTATAATTGAATTTTCCACAAATGTGATATGTGTGACATTTACATGCTTGTTTTTATATTGTAGATCATTTGAAATTCGTAATAATGGAGAATTAGTTATTCAAAATTTGAAGCTATTAAATGGAACTGTCGCACGATTGGTGGCAGTCGCTTTTGACACAGGAAAACCACCAAGGTAACTCTAATATTAATTATTACTTAAGGATTAGAAATATTTATTATTATGAAAACTGTATAATTGTATTAAATTGTAATAATAATGAAAGGCTAAAAATGGTCCATTAACCTGTAACGCGACGTCCGTATTAAAAAAGGAGAGAAGGAGTTACGGAGAGGAGGAGCCAATATTTTTCAAAATAAACTGGGATAAATGATCTAAACACCGGCGCGGAAAACAACGACTGATTATTACGTGCGCAAATGCCCGCCATGGCCAACCTCATCTTCCTTGTTGATTAACCGCGTAAAACGAAGATATCCAATAATTGACGACGCGGCGGTCCGGCGCGGTTGGAGCGTGCTTTGCGCAACTACGGACAAACCAGACAGGAATGAGAGCGCATATGTCGGAACCAAGAGATGGCGTGATTGGCGCGGAATTCAAATGTGACGGGCGGGAATTCATTATGAAATGGACGAATGACATTTGAAAAACTGACAGTTCTGTTCACAATTCCGCGTACTGACTGAGCGGATTGGGTGCACCTTGAGAGGATCGAAGCCTATAAATAGGACTCTCGTGGATGTACGCGACCTCTCTATTCCTGACTACTTTTCGAACATGGACAATAATCCGGACCGCGAAAATTAGAGCCGCGAGGTCGTCGAGACAAGTGCGGAATCCGAATAATGTTTGTCAACCTGCGGTGTTCTTCTTCGAGTTCGACCAAAATTTAGCTGTCAGCTTCTTCTTTCGTGATTCGCGAAGGTGCAGGAGCAGAGACGGCTAAACATACGGATACCTAGGAAGCCGCTCACCAATCAAATTTTCACTTCGACTTGCGGAAAAATTCCAAAAATCGACAAGGAACAAATACAAACAGACCATCATCGAAGAAATAGCTACGGACAAAATTATAAGAAGACGGCGCTCCTTCTCTCCGTTAAAATCTGCGCGGTAATGCAGAAAATTTGGCATGTTACGGCACTTCTGTTATTTGTGTTATTATAACTTTTATCCGCGTAATTTATTCGTTTGACAGAAGTTCTATCCGCGTAACTTAACCGTTTTTTGACACAAGTTTTTAGCCGCGTAATTTAACGGTATGTTATGAATTTGTCCGTGTGAGTTAGTCACAATGTCTCGTATGTAATATGATAGTGAGATTTATGATATTTTTTATGATGACTCTTATGTAATAATTTATGATGTGTGTAATGTGATATGAATTTAGTATGTCGAATGTCAATTATTGATATATAGATATATATGATATGCATATAAAAGTGTGTGGTTACTGCAATATGAGATAATGCTATTGATTGTGTCGGGAAAATTTAATGTCATAATATAAATAAATGTATCAAATTATCAATTTAATTTCCATGCAATGGCCTATATTTTATTCTATTTTAACAAATATATACAGCGTGGACCTCGGCTGGCGGGTCATAGGCATCCCATGTTAAAGAAGTAACTAGATCATCAATCGATTAATCCCGTGGTAATTAGGGTTTGCTACAGGATGTTCATTTCTCACAATGCATAACAAAACAGAATTAAGAATTGTAGCAAAGCCCACAAGTTCTAAATACCGCGTGATTAGTCGGCAGATCTAGTTACTTCTTTAACATGGAATGCTTATGACCCGCAAGCCGAGGTCCACCCTGTATATATATATAAACTTCTATGAGGTCTCATTTTGAAGCTATACTTATGTAGTTTTTCCTGGTTTGTAGCCTTTTTGGAAAATCCATGATGGCGGCACCAATACAAAGATTCAAAACAAACAATTATAGAAAACGAGCATAAAAAACATTCATAGAATTTTTTTTTAATGCAAAATGTTCTACGTTAGTGCTTGATTCTTTATTTTTTGGGTCACAGATTACGAATCTGAGGTCAGATTTTCAAAATTCAAAATGGCGGCTCCAATATGGCGGACGAATTTTTATAAAGTGATTGGATTTTATTGAAACTTGTTACTCGGGGTTCCTTGTGTTGCAGATTACGAATCTGAAGTCAGATTTTCAAAATTCAAAATGGCGGATCCAATATGGCGTAAGAATTTTTATAAAGTGATTGGATTTTATTGAAACTTGTTACTCGGGGGTTCTTTGTATTGCAGATTACGAATCTGAAGTCAGATTTTAAAAATACAAAATGGCCGATCCAATATGGCGAACGAATTTTTATAAAGTGATTGGATTTTATTGAAACTTGTTACTCAGGGGTTCTTTGTATTGCAGATTACGACTCTGAAGTCAGATTTTAAAAAAGACAAAATGGCCGATCCAATATGGCGGACGAATTTTTAAAAAGTGATTGGATTTTATTGGAACTTGTTACTAGGGGGTTTGTTGGGTCGCAGATTACGAATCTATAGTTGATTTTCAAAATTCAAAATGACTGATCCAATATGGCGGACAAATTTTTAAAAGTAATTGGATTTTATTTAAACTTGTTAGTCGGAGGTTTTTTGGGTCCTAGATGACGAAAGTGAAGTTAAATTTTAAAAATTCAAAATGGCGTATTCAATATGAATATGTATGTGGCCTGCTCTCGGCATCACCCAGGATCAACGACGTGGACGTAGCAGGAAACTGATACCTTATATAAAATATGTAAACTATCAAGTACGCGTACCGCCGGCATTAGCATTACCCGATGTGCACCACGAGGAGAAAGCACGGGCGGATTTTGCCCATCATTTGGCCCTGAAAAGGGCCGATTGTGTGTGTGTGTGTGTGTGTGTGTGTGTGTGTAGCCGCGCGCGCGTGCGTGTGTATGTTTAAAATTTAAAACGGCTCATATGGCATATAGATGTAGAAACATTATTTATTTTGAATTTAAAGTTTAGAATTCTGTACCATGAGTTGCGTTGGAAAAAGGTTTGATTAATAACTTTTTTTCTGCCATAAATGTAATTGAATGACTTATTGATATATCAGGTACGGGTAATGCTGTCTGAAATCTTTTATTCAAATGTCTACTGCTTTTATCGTGCTCAACTTTGCTGAAATAAAATATTTGTATAGTTTGGAAATGAGACTTTGCCATTTAAACAATGCTTCTGGCGTTAAAATAGCGTTTAACGGTTTAGCTTTAAGACTTGCTATGTACGCTTCCCTCTTAAAAGTAGCGCCAATGCCATCATATCCACTTTTACCATGTGCAGTGGCGCTATAATGCCATTCTACGACTAAACCAAAACCTTCTTTATGGTTTGCTAGATTTGCTACTTGATACCTGTTCTTGAAATGTTGTTTTGCACCGTCCGTCATATAAATCAATTTTTTAACATTTTTAACATTTCTTTTAATTTCGGTAATCCGCCC